>NC_024131.1:18157579-18168454 GCF_000346735.1 Prunus mume
ATATCATCAACTTCCAAAAAATTGTCTCTCTGATTGCAAATCTGAGGCTGCCGTCGTCAAATTTCAGAGGCAATTTTTTGGATGTTAATGTGTATGTGCGTTTGTGTATCTCAAAGACACAAATACACATACATCATTAACCTCTAAAATATTGTCTTTCTGGTAAGATTATAATGAGCAACAGATCTGGAGTTCCATCTTGTAAGATTTCCTAACCCTTGTGATCTCAGAATAATCTGATTATGTCGGCGGTTTTCTATATAAACCGTCGTGGTTATTTCAATTCTTGTCGTTAGGTAGATCTACCGACGTAGGATAACAAAATCGAAGAAATAAATTTTTTTAAAAAATTCTTATTCAGACGACGGTTTAAATATAATTTATGACGTATAAAGTGGACAAATACGACGTTAAATTCTATAATACGTCGTTATATGAAAACCCCAACTTGGTAAGATTGAAAGATGTCGTCGTAGAAATACGAGAAAGACGTCGTTATATTTACCTTTGCCGTAGTTGTACATTAATTTAATACGGCGGGATTTTGTATTTTACCGCCGTGGATTTATTTGTAATTTTACGTCGCCTTATACGAAAACTTGGTCGTGTTAATTTCTGGGTAAAAACGACGGCTTTTTTTGAAACCGTCGTCTTTACTTTCTACGTCGGTCGGTTCATAACTTCCGCCGTTATTTGTTGGCTATGATTTTACCTCATGAAAATCCTATTTCAATAAGACGTCGGTTTTTAAATTAAGTACGTCGTGTTTTTGGAACAGCCATTTGAAACTCCATTTTTTAGTTGTCTAATGTGTTATTACACGGCGGTTTTATAAAACCGTCGTCTTTTAAAAAACAACGACGGTTTTCACGTAGACCGTCGTGTTTTTGTGGTCGTCTTTTTCACTTTTTGTAGTAGTGAGTGCCCACTGGATTGTGAAGTTCAATCTTTGTGTTCGAGGCTTTGATTTTTGGATATAAGCTGGACCACCTTGGCTCATGGACTGTGTGCGTAGCTATTGTCCTATAGAGTACTCTTCCTAATTATACTCTTACTATGTTTTTGGTATGTGTGGCCCTCTTTCCTACTCGAAGGTTTTGTCCCATTGCGTTTTCCTCATGAAGGTTTTAACGAGGCCATCTTTATAAACATACCTGGTTGATGTTGTTAATGATAAGTCGATCTTTTCCTTAAAATAAAAATAAAAATAAAAATCTTTACTCAAGCTATTGAGAAAGCTGCTCAAACCTTAAAAAAATCTTTTAATTGATTTCCAAAAAAAAAAAAAAAAATCTAGTAAAAAAGTTAATTTCCATAAATCTACTATTTATTTTTCTTATTCTACTAATCATAATTTTAAAGATCGAATTTCAGCTATTTTAAATATACCTCATAAAAATACTTTAGAAAAATATTTAAGTATTCCAAATATTATTAAATGGAAGGACCTTCTAATAAGCAAGATCTTCTTAATAAAATTTCAATGACTGGAAATCTAATTTTTTTTTCTAGGGTTGGAAACATTTTATTAATTAATTCACACATTCTAAGAGCATGTCTAATCGATATGTCCAATTGCCACATAGACATGAAATGACAAAAATTACAGGTTGAAGTTGCTCCAACCGAGTAGTCAAATCCTCCATAGATTTTAAGGCTGGAAATGATATGTCAAAAATAATATATCAAAAAGCTTGATGTCAAATATTATTTTAATATTTTTTTAGTCATGAATCCCGTTATCATTTACTCTCTTTTAAAACTTTATGCATCATATGGACCTCATTTGCTTTTAGAAATATAATAAAATAATATTATATTTGGTATTTTGGGTGGAGTTCAATTTTTTTTCTAAAATGTCAAATTGCCATATAAACCACCAAATTCAAATTTAACATTTTGCATTTGACATCTCCCTTGAAGATGTTTTAAGGCCCGTTCGGTAATGTTTTCGAAAAATGTTTTCTTATAATATTTTCAGAGAATAAAAACAATAAAACGAATTTGCATTTTCAGGAAATTAAAATGCTTCTGGTAGATTAATTAGAAAACATCTTCAGAAAACAAAAATAATGAAAACGTGTCTAGTAGTATAATTTGAAATAATAATATGTGAGTTATTTTTATGAAAATGTTTTCCATGATAATGAAAACAACTTTTTTTTGTTTTCTACAAGCACATGAACTTGTTTTTATTTTATGTAAACATTCTCAGTGTTTCCTGTTTTGGGGCCACCGAACGTGTTTTTGCCTCATTTTTGTTATCTGGAAATGAAAACAACTCCTTAAAAGGTTATTGAACGGCGATAATGTCTTATTTTCCTTTCTCCAAAAATACCATCTCAGGGGTATTTTTTGGTTGGATGATGTGAGGTAGTTGAGAATCAAGTTGGATAACTTTGCTGATGTCACCATCCACTAAGAAGAAAATGAGAATCTTTTACTTTCGTACTCTCTCTCACGAGAGTATGAAATTAGCGTCGTTGTGCGTTTGTAAGCGCACCAGGCGGACCATGTTTTGTTCCTCCCTCGAGTTCTTCAGAGCCCTGTGGTTCTGGCAACTCTTCACTGCAACAAGTGTCTCTATCCACAGCAGTGACTTTCTCTCTCTAGATTTTTTCTATGCATGTAGCTCTTCTTTCTTTGCTTCCCTGCAGATTTCTTCGCCAGTTTCTCCATTCAAAGGGCGGATAATCGGAGCTCTCTTCGGTTTCACCGTACAAAGCCACGGCAAGGCGAATTATCGAGGAGGTAAAGTGCATTTCCGATATTAACAAGCAGCGAGCTTCACGATCAGAGAGGTCCTCTGCATTTGCAGCTCGCGCGGGTAAATTTTCTTTGAGCAATGCTACTTTTTAATTGTTTAATTGCGGTTGTAAGTTGTAGCTAATTATTTTCTCGTTGTGCTTGTTGTTGATTAGGGTTTTTTGTTATGTTTGTGTAAGTGATTACGAGTTTCTTTATGCAACTGATGTAATGCATTGCACTGTTTGGTTGCTGCTTAAGAAAGCAGGACATGGAGGGGTAGAAAAACGGTTTTAGATTTTTTTTTGTTCTTTGATTATTTGATGTGAAGAGAACTTGTTCAAGATTTTGTTCCTCGTTTTCCTCCATTCAGTAAACAAATTGGGGGTTTACGTTTTAGTAGAGATTATTTTGTAGTCTGCTTGATGTTGAAGAAAGAGGGTGGGTTGGGGTTTTGTGGATGTTATTATATGGCTGAGACTGTGGTGGCCTACAAATCCTGAAATTAGGAGGAATAGGAAATAAGAGAGGTTTGGTCCATATTGAAATCTACAAGGTTTGGCCATTTGTTGTTTTAAAGAATATCAGAAAAAGCAGATATTTGCTTTGCATGCAAAAGGAATTTTTTTTTAACTTGTGGCCCTATGGATATTGTACTCTTGGCAATTTATGCCGTGTTCTTTGGTGATAATGGGGATACTCAAGTTGTGTCGGCTTGCTGTGCTGTGTCATGTTCATGTCGTTCGTGTCCAGTACTAGCCAACCCCATTCCTAACGCATGTTTAGCTAGTTGTTTTAGATGATTTGATAGTAACCCAACTCATTGTGTTTAAACACGCTTGAAAAATAAATGATAACTTAGGATTTTATCGAATGTATCATTTAGAATCTTAGGAGATAGGAGGGCGTCAACAGTGAAAGTGCATTCGGGCATAACATAAAAATTTTGGGCAACTTTGTCTTTACTTTCCGTTTTTCCAATTTAGGTATTGCCATGAGAAATTATAATTGTAACTTTAATGATGATGTGATATTATTAATTTCTTGTTTCCTTCATTAACGTTGTGCTAATTAATGAGAATTTCTTTAGCAACAGTCCTCAGGATAGCTCAGCAGCTGGGTTCATTTGGGACACGATGATTATTGCTTAACCGCCCATGTAAGCTCGATCATCAGTCTGCCTATTTGAAAAGTCTGTATCACAGACAAAATGGCTTGGTTGAGTCCTTCTTTTGATGGCTCAACAACTTCCATTACTTGATCTTAAATCTTGCAGTGATATCTTTTATTACAGATGTGTTACATAATGGCAATGAATATCTAATCCCAGTTCTCTGTTACAAAGTCTGTTATCCAAGTTAGGGAATATAATTATTTGTTGCTTATATAGTTAATCTTTGAATTTGTTTGGCACTTATTCCTTCTGTGTATTACTTGGACAGCTTGGAAATCTCTGCGTGCGCCAAACATAGCTTATAGAGAAATGGTACTAGTTTTCTAACTAAGTTTTGTTTTCATTCATTTCATTAATCCGTCATTAATTTTTAGTCACTCTTCATTTTGAAATAGTAAAATGTTGTGGTGTGTGCAGACCTTTTTGGTTATTGCACACAATTTGAAAACACCTGTTATTGCGGGGTCTGTCTTGTTCCAAATTTAAAGATTGTCCTTTCTTGCTGAATCTGGAATTTAGACAGCTATTTATTTGGCTTTTATACAATTTGTTACAGTCTGGGCTATTTACTTCTTTTCGTTGTTTGCGTGTGTTTGTACGAACTTTGTGCAGGATGGAAATACTTCTGGCGAAGATGGGAATGATATTGACTGGAGTACAGAAGATGAGCTGGAAATTGAGAGCTTCACTTTATCTTCTTCTTCAAGTCTGACAGTTCCAGGTAGAGAAGCTATTGTGGGCTCTGGGGAGGTAAACGTTTATGCATCAGTTGTTCTGAAATATAATATATACCTGATGAATATTTAGACAGTATTTAATATATATTACATATTTCTTCCTATAGGCGAGCTCATCTCAAGGTCCTTCAAATTCCAAAGTTGTTGATCATTTTGTTGGGATGGGATTTTCTGGAAAAATGGTTGCCAAAGCAATTCAGGAACATGGTAAGAGCACTGTATCATTTCATTTCAACACCAGTTTTCACCTTGACTGTTTCAATTATAACCCCATATAACATCGGTTTTATGGAATATCCAGGAGAGGAGAATACAGATTCAATTCTTGAAACCCTCCTTACATATTCAGTGAGTCAACATATCTTCATTTGCCAATGCTGCTTTGGACACTTATTCTTGGTGATATAGATAATTTGGGTTTTGAGCTTGGTACCCTCTAATCGTATTTGACGTAATAAATTTATTAGTTTATGTGGAACAAAACTTCACTTAATAAGTCCATGAACATAGGGATTTGCATTCAATGCTTTCCATTCTGGGGAGAAAGGGGGGTGGGGTGGGGGTGTGTTCTATTCAATTTAAGATGTTTTAGATTGAGGTTGTTAAGTTACATATGATGACTTCTCATCCATCCAATGAAGTCTGTGTTTTCTTACAAGAAACCTAAGAAATTTCCTTTGTTAGTGGCTCTTTTTTCTTTTTGGGGTTCTCATTTCTTGTGAAATTTCTAGTCTGCTCATGTGGTTTTCTTACTCAAAATCATATCTACCCTGTTAGATCATTAAGTAATTAGTCAAGGTAACATAAAGCACATGTTTAATTCTTTTTATTGCAATGTGAATGGGACTCATATGTATTCTGGTTCTCACGTTCACATACTTTAAGAACATAAATTCTTCAGAACTTATAAGGAAGAAAGAAGACGAAGAATTTCGTTTGTTTTCTTGCTGTATTTTTTGCAGGCTCTTGAAAGTTCTCCCCAAGAACAGCAACAAGTTGATTGTGATGATCAGTTTTCTTCGGATAGCAAGGCGAGCTTTCCGGATGATTTTTCAGATATCGATAGTTATTCTGATAATGAGGTAGTTGTTCGCCTCAGCAATAGGTTGTATGTTATGGATTTTTATGTCTTTTAGAAGAGTGTGAGCTGACATTTTCCTTTTTTGCTAAGTTTGTATTTCGGTATTTCCCCAATCCTCCAAGCAACAAATATATGATATCATTTTGCAATTTACATGTGCGTATTCAATAGTAATTTAATTTAACTATTATGCAGGACATCCTAAATCCTACATCCGAAAAAAACAAAAAGTTATTATCCTTGGTCAATATGGGGTACACAGTAGAGGAGGCTTCAATAGCAATAGAAAGATGTGGTATAAGTTTTATCTTTATGCATTACTTATATTTTATATTGCTTTCATTACTTATATTTTATATTGCTTTTATCATTTCCTGTACATATCTCCGGTTGGTCACTTGATTTTTTATTTTTTATTTTTAAATGAACGTTATTTGCTTGATTTGATTCTGTTGATATCCTGTAAATTGCTATTTATTCATTTTAGGATTTAGTTTAGCACCAAACCGAACTCCAGAAATATAGATAAAGCACATTGATTTGGGATCTAACAGATGTTTTGAAAAACATACTGCTTACTTTCTTGGGTAATGTGACTAGAATGTTTTGCATACCATAAATAGGCCGGTGATGTGGGTGCCAAAAAAACTCCTTATATGCCCTGTTGTTTAATTGCAAATTCAACCTGGTTTGCCCAAGTCGATTTGGCTCTCTCAGTCTCTTTCTCAATTCTAATAGTTTGTGATCACCTGTATCTCCCTCCTCAGCCCTCCTTTTCCCCTTCAAACACTGCAGGTCTTGACTCCACAGTTGTTGAGTTGACTGATTTCATATGTGCTGCTCAAATGGCAAGGGCCGAAGATGCCCATCTTCCTCTTGAAGAGAAGGTATTGTAGTATAGAATATTATAGTCTCTTGAGTTTTCTACAAAATCAGTACGTATTCATGCCATGTTCAGTAGATTGTGATTGTTGGCTCTACTTTTGCAGCCTAGACTAAATCATGCATACAAGAAGAGGAAACTTCTCGAGTATGAGCTGCTGAAAAAGAAAAAGCATATGCGACTTGGGAACAAGACCATAGACGAAGATGATGAGGCAGTTCATCTCCCAAATCCAATGGTTGGGTTTGGCATCCCATCTGAACCATGCTTGAAAACACACAGGAACCTTCCAGAGGCAGCTTTAGGCCCACCGTATTTCTATTATGAGAATGTGGCACTTACTCCTAAAGGGGTTTGGAGTACTATATCCCGCTTCCTATATGATGTACAACCGGAGTTTGTTGACTCCAAGTATTTCTGTGCTGCTGCAAGGAAAAGAGGTTATGTTCACAATCTTCCTATTGAAAACAGATTTCCTCTTATTCCGCTTCCCCCACACACCATACATGAGGCATTTCCCTTGATAAGGAAATGGTGGCCTTCTTGGGATACGCGGACAAAGTTGAACTGCTTGCTAACCTCCATTGCCAGTGCAAAATCAACAGAGAGGATCAGGAAGGCTCTTGAGGATTATGATGGCGAACCACCACTGAGAGTCCAAAAATATGTTCTTGATGAATGCCGGAAGTGGAATCTGGTGTGGGTAGGAAGAAATAAGGTTGCCCCACTTGAGCCTGATGAAGTGGAAATGCTTTTGGGCTTCCCAAAGAACCACACAAGGGGAATAAGCAGGACTGACAGATACAAATCACTCGGGAATTCATTCCAGGTAGTGAATTCTGTGTGTTTCATTGGAATTTAGATATCTTTCATATTCCTTTTTAATATATGCTGCAGTTCATATCTACTGGTAAATCCTGAAAATCTCAAAATCTATGTCTTTTCCTTTAGTTTTTTGTGTGCAGAAGCATGACATAGTTTCAATGCTGCTTTCTAACAGAGTTTCCCTAGTATAGTTTCAAGTTAGAATTTTCTGTTTGTCAGATAGTATCTGCATTTTTCTTATAAGTTCAACTCATGCCAGATTGATACAGTGGCATACCATCTGTCAGTATTGAAAGATATGTTTCCCAATGGCATCAACCTCCTCTCTCTTTTCTCTGGGATTGGCGGGGCAGAAATAGCTCTTCACCGGCTTGGTATTCGTCTAAAGAATGTCGTGTCGGTAGAGATCTCTGCAGTGAATAGAAATGTTGTGAGGAGTTGGTGGGAACAGACAAACCAGAGAGGGAATTTGTATGACCTTGATGATGTACAGCAGCTGAACGGTGACAGACTGGAGCATTATATGACTTTATTTGGTGGTTTTGATCTTGTAGTTGGTGGGAGTCCATGCAACAATCTTACAGGCAGCAACAGGCTTCATCGAGATGGACTCGAGGGTAAAGAATCTTCCCTCTTTTATCACTACTATCGTATACTAGATTTAGTCAGGTCCATAAAGACATAAAACAATTGATTCCATGTAAATATGCTTCAATCCCCCTTGCATTGGAACAGCAATAAGCAAGACCTGTTGTTTTTTATTTTTCTCAAGTTTGGACTTAGTTTCTTTCCTATACTTTCTTTCTTTTCCTTCGAATTATCTTACAATTGATCCTCTCAAGTCTTTATTTGCATGATTTCTGCCCCATCTCCCTCTTCTCTAGGCAAGTTCAAGCGACACTACGGTCATTTTTGTTAGGCTCATGCTCCTTTCTTTTTTAGGCTTTTTTGAAACAAAAAGATGGAAGTTTTATTTCACTAGAGAAACTGGACAGTAAAGCGAACAAGCAATCCAACGTGAATATAGGAGAGAAAAATATCAATTCAAGCTACTTCTAGTTTAACAAACTAAAACATACTCATGACACTACATCCTTCTAGTCTAGAAAGAAGGGTTCCTAAAATTGGGAGAAACAGATGCCCAAAGCACTACCCAGTACTTGACCGTATCCCATGCACTTCCTCCTCTTCCACCCCCCTAACATCTTCAAAATTTCGTCCCATTTCTTTTCGAACAAATAGCCCAAAATGATCTCATATCTCCTGCTAAATCAACAAGACAAGAAAACATGTACCACAATCTTCTCCGCACTCTTGCATAAATTTGGTACACTATTGTTAGCATGTCAAGGACTTGTCATACATCTTTAGAGTAAATTGCAGGATTTTACCTTCCCGTGTGCCACCAATCAAGCCGAACCTTAATTTTGAGTGGAACCTCTAGATTTCCAAATCATGCAGAAGGGAAGGAACAGAGGACTACCCGATACGCATCTCAACCGATTTATAAAAAATATGCATAAGAAAATTGACCTCAACTCTCTACACACCATCTTCTTGCATCCTCCCTATCTGGGAATAATCTCACGTCCTCCAGCAGCCTTAGCACGTTTGTCATCTCCTTCTCTCAGATTCCTTCTCAAAGCAAAACCCCAGCTATAAAGGATTGATTTGTGCATTTACGTGTGGTTTTTTATTTTGTTTTTTGTTAACCTTTTATTTATGTATAGAGATGCATTTGAGGGGTAAGACTCGTTACGTTTCCCCTTACTAGGTGTATCTTGCTACGTTCATTTATAAAATTTACTCATATCTTTGACATTAGTATGTCAGTTTTGCTCGTTCGGCTTTCAAATACGTATAAATTTTTTTTAGCAATCAAATAGTAGAATTCGAAGCACCCACGTTGGACACACTATTGTGCCACCCCATTCATGCCTTTGATAATGTAACGAATCCTAACCAATTAATAATTAATAGAAATCTTGGTTCCCCTATCTCATCATATCAATTAGTTGGCAGCCATCATAGCAAAACTTAATAAAACCAAAAGCATGAAAATCACGTTCTATTTAAACAATCATCACAGAAAGTTCCATACATGGTTTGAAAAAAGATCCTCTCATTCTTCAGTTAGGGATCTTCTTTTTACCATTTACAAAACCCACTGGGTGAAAAGTAAAAATGCAACAAGGGCCAAAATAAAAACTACCTCTAATCCTCCTACTTGTATCATTTACCCTTGTTTAATTGGCTCAATTTCTTATTTACATCCCTTTCAACTATATTATTCATATCTCAACAAACACTGTAAAGAAACAACATTGCTCACCAACGCAAAAAATATACATATATATATATATATATATATTGTCAGATGGAAATTTGATTTAACATTTCAATCACCTCTTTCATTGGGGGCCTTTCTCTTGAAATCTCACCAGCACAATGACAAGCAATCCTAAAATACTCCTTCACATTGGCTTCATCCAAGTCGTCCTTGGAAATACCAGGGTCGACCATTTCCATTTGGCAGTTTTGGGCCTCCATTTTCCTAGCCCATTCCACCAAGCCCATTTCTGTGCCGTCGAACTTCGTGGGCAAATTGGGCCGTTTTCCGGTCGCAACCTCCAACATCAAAACCCCGAAGCTAAACACATCGGCTCTCACGGTTGCCCCCGTGAACCCTTCCTTGTACTCCGGCGGCATGTACCCCATGGTACCGGCAAACTGCGTCGAGACATGCGAACGGGAGGCGTCCATCCTCCGAGCCAGCCCGAAATCAGCAATATGGGCCTCAAACTCCGAGTCCAACAACACATTACTAGCCTTGATATCCCTATGAATAATTGGCTTGTCCAACCCATGCAAATAAGCCAGCCCATTAGCCACACCCCTAACGATCTTGATCCTCGTTTTCCAAGATAACGGTAATCCAAACCCGGTCCCGTCGTCATACCCATCACCGTCGCTTGACGACGAGTCGTTAAGCCAACGGTCCAGATTGCCCCGCTCAATAAACTCATAAATCAATATCCTATCGGCGCCGGAGACACAATATCCCAAAATCTTAACGATATTTGGGTGCCGGAGCTTACCTAGGGTTTCCATCTCCGCCTGAAATTCGCGAAACCCTTGGAAGGCGTCTGGATCGAGCTTCTTGACGGCGACGGTGCGGCCGTCGGAGAACTGGGCCTTGTAGACGAAGCCGAAGCCGCCGTCGCCTACGACGAGATCGGCGGAGAAATTCTTGGTGGCCTTGACGACCTCTTCCATGGAGACCTTGAGCGAGGGATCGAAGGAAAAGCTTTCGTCGACGGCGACGGAGGTGAGGGCGGTGGCAGGCGGGTTGCGGACGGGTCGGGTGTGGCGGGAGCGGCTCGATTTGGGTTTGGAGCCCTTACAGAAGATGTAGAGGCAGGCGAATACT
>NC_024131.1:18168547-18180878 GCF_000346735.1 Prunus mume
GGGGTTTGGTGAGAAATTAAACGTGGTGGAGGGGGTTGAATTAGAGAGATATATGCTGGTGTTGTGAAGGAGGCAAGAAGTATGCTGCCATGGAAGGAAGGAAGGAAGGAAGAGGGATTTTCGTCGAAGGTGAGTTTGACTCGAGATTATCAGTAGGCAAGTCAAGGAGGACGAGTCAACGCTATAATTGGTTACTTTGAACTTTATCGGGTGATTTGTTTCATATAGACCCCTGAGGTGTGGCTTATTTACACACTTTATTTTCCGCGTGAAAGAGCGATGTATTCGAGGATATATAAATTACAAAACATCTTCAATAAAAACGTGTTTTATGTCACCATAAGAATGTAACAATGAGAACATAAAGGGATGTTGCCGTAATTAAGGTGAACTTCAGGGTGTTCAAATGAAATTGACTATTGTTAAAATCTCATTGTAGGTTGTTAGAGCATTTCCATTCATTTGTCGTGGCAAAAGACAAGGAAATGTGAGAGTTGTTACTATTAATATAAGGGGAGGAATTTATATAGAGTTTTGGTGTGGAAAGTGAAGAATATAGCTAGGTATTTATAAAAAAAAATTCTGAAACTTTTGGTTATTTATTATTATTATTATTATTTTATTATTTAAATTGGATGCGACGTCACAATGACGTCAACATTAGGTCAACTTGCCTAGGCAACATCCCATACAAGTCTTGCCTTTGGGCGTTGGCAACGAGATTAAGAGCCTAGAGAGCCTCTTGCCTGGGCTGGAGGAACGGTGAAATTACTCTTATTGTCTATGATGGAGGTCTAGGCGTAGATAAAAAATCACCATTCACCCCTTTAAATGCAGTTATATATAAACATTATTACCATAAGAAAATTAAACACATGACATCAGGGATGAATCTAATTGGACTAATTTCTCGTCCTCGAGTGGATTGGACCGTGTTTAGCACCCAAGAGTTTCAACACGTGGAATGATTCCAAAGAATTTTGTCTAGTATGTTCTTAAATTCTCAATTAAGATGATACGTTTAGCTAAAAATCAACAGGTCCAATTCTTTAGATTAATAATTCGAAGTATAACGCGTTTGAATGTTGACGAGAGAACATGTATCCCCACATCTACATGTAATGATTGGCAATTCTTTGGCCTTTATATTCTAATTATTGGGTCAAACAGAACCAATTAGTAGATCTACTTAGTGTAGTTATTATCAAAATTTCAGTGTAACAGTGTTAAATTATAATAACAGTGCTAAATTCCTAAAAATGTTTTAATGAGGTAACCTTATACATGCTGCTACATTTTGTAACAATTTTGGTGATTTATTGAAATCCTCATTTCGTAACCGCAAAAAACCCGTGCTAAATTAATTGTATGGTAGAACAAAATTTCGGTATTATTCTACTATCGCATCTCATACACTATAGTTAAATATCCTATCCTAGTGTGAAATTCATGAAATTTGTGTAGTTACCAAAATTTTAATTTAATTTTATTGAACTATTAATAGTAATATTATTCATGACATGTAACAGTAAAACTGGTCGTGCATTGTCATACATATAAAAAAGAAAGGGTACAACGAGTAGGTTTTAGTCTAGTATTATTATTATTTTCAGTATTAAAATAAATAAAGACGGCAACGGGTTTAGGCCAACCTAATTTCACTTGGACCTGCCACAAAAAGCGCTTGGGGAGAGGAAAAGAGCGTGCAGTGGAATACTTCACAAACGGTGGGGGACCCACGCGTCAGTGGTAGAGCCAGGACAGGAGTAGGGTCCACATGCCACATCAGTCAGCAAATCAGACAAGACAACCCCAAGAAAGAAAGGGCATGATATACCGACTCTTCGGACTTTCGAGGGGGATGATATATGGCTAGCCTTGGAGGTTGGAGCCTGAGAAATTTTGAGAAATACCAAATTGAAGTATTATTTAAGGAGAAAAACTTGCATGTGATGGGTTTCATACTCTTTTCTCCATGCATCTTTCATCTATGCATCTTTCATCACGTGATCAATCGTGTAAGGAAAACGGGTATTAAAACCCGTTACAACTAAGTTTTTGACTTTGGCCTCTTTGAAATGAAGATGGATTAAAGATTGATGGGTTAGTACAGTTGACCAAGTGATCAATGTTTGTATCTCATTGCTTGGGAAACAAGCTTGGATGCTCTCTGTTATGTATGCTAGCCCTCCCATCCCATTGTATTAGAAGTTGCCCACCTGATATCTGGATAATTTCGTTCTCTCCGACCCATTATCAGCAATTTCTGGATCATGTTGTTCTCTCCGATCATTTGTCGCCTTGGTGAGGTGGAGTAGGCCTCATCAAAATTGGAAGGTTCAAAAGGTTGGATTGCTAAGAATGCTATGATACATTTTTTATCCACAAACTGTACACCGTATGGTAATAACATAGGCAGCAATTCACTCTATTAGCAAGGGTTAAATCGGAAGGAAAACGAAGAATTCATGAGAAGAGCATTCTTTTTTCGGGTACTTGGAATGCTTTCTAAGCAATCAAGCATACCTTCCAATACATAAATATAGAAAAGCCTCTTCCCCGTTTTCATAAGCCTCCACATCATTCGCAAAAGAAAAGGATTAATTGTCAATCTACCTCATGAACTTGTACGCTACTTTCAATTTGCACCATGGCCTTTCTTTTCTGGAAAATTAAGGATACGAATTATTTTTTATCGCCAATTCCTCCCTACTGTCTAAATCAACTCTTTGACATCCAATAGTTTGTCAAATTGTCACTGTTCAAGGGTAGTTTCGTCTCTCCACCCTAATAACTCCACAAATTATCCCAACCATCACCCCACTGACCATAATATGAAGTATTCACATCAGCTTCTACATCAACTTGGTGTAAATTTGGGTAAAACGAACCATCAAAGTGAAATGTAGATGTAGATGCAAATGCTTAACTCTCTAATAGGGGGGGTTCTGGCTTATGTGAGAGGTACAAATTCTAAACCCTAGATGAAGGAATTTGTGCACAAACTCAATCATGGCCATCTGTTTCTATTGGAAGAAAAGCCTTTGTTGTGCTCTTATAGTGAAAACACGTTTTTAACTGGTTGTGTCTGAGTGATGTAGCAATGTCATACATGTTCAACATTGAAAAATGATCCCCAATACAGTCATCTATCCATTGTACCCTACCACCCAAATATTTCCCCTTTTTAAAATGGGTATACTGGTGATTTACCTCATGAACTTGTACCTAACTTTCGATTTGCTCCATACCTTTTTTTTTTTTTTTTTAATAAGAAAATTAAGGATATGAACTTTTTTTTTCCCTCCAATTTCCCCCATACTGTCTAAATCTGCAACATTTCATCCAATTTGCCATTAAATATGAGGGTAAAGTGGTCATTTTGTACGTTAAAAATAAATGAAAAATGAATAATAAAATAAAGGGTTTTTCACAGCAATGGTCCCTCAATTATACCCGTTTTTGCATTTGAGTCGCTGAACTCAATTATTAGTTGCAGAGGTCACTCAACTATGTGTGTCGTTGCACCAGTAGTCCTTCTGTCAAGTTCATTAGCTTTTTCCGTTTCAAATGATGACATGGCAAGCATATGTGAGAATCTCATAGATTCGTTAGGGGCAAATCTGACTTTTCAGTTAATTAAAACGAATCTTTTGGCTTTGAAGAGAACGACAGTTGCACAGAAATGACAGTCTGTGCAAAAGGGGAAATCGCATCTAGGGTTTTCAAATTGAGAGGCATTGGACTTCGATTTTGGGGGATTTTGGAACATTATCTCAGTATTATGCGTTAATGGACGAAGTAGCGAAGTATTTTGAGTTAAAAAAGCGATAAAGTACAGATATAGGATTTCAGTTTCGTGGAAATCACAGAGAAAAGTGTCGGGTCTACAGTGTGTGGAGGCTTCTTCAAATGGAGATAATTTTTCGGTTGTCTGGAGAACCCCCCAAGTATGGTAAGTTACTATAAGCTAAATATTCATTCTGCATTTTATATTGCAATTTATTATGTTTGCAAATGTGTGGTCCTGTTGTTGACAATGAAGTTTTGGCTTTAAGGTGGGAAAAAATGTAGTTGGAGTCTTTATTATTGTTTATGGTCCCATTTCTGTCGATTTGTCATGGAAGTGATTTCACACTTGCACATGCCTGCACTTACTTTGTCTTCCTTGTTTACTTTCTCCTTATTGTCATTGAAATTGTTTGTAAGTATACCTTTATATAATGTGGTAGATAAAGAAGAGCTGTGTACTCTTGAACTCCACCACTTTGGTAGTTGGAGAATGGCGTGTATAAGGGAGGCAAAGTATGCTATGTTGACAACTGTATTCATGACTATTTGTCATTATTGGATTTAAAGAAAATTGGGATAGATCTTGGATACAAAATTGATATAACACAAAGGGTTACAAGCTTAAAAGTTTACTATAAGGGGCTTGCAAAAAGTGGTCAGCATATTGTGAATGAGGTTGTAAATAATAGTTGTATTCCAGGGTTGGTTGGGAGCATTTCATCAGATCAGGTATTGGTGTTGTATTACCATGATCCTATTCATAACAACGAGCTAGAGAGTGAAGATAAAGGGAAACAACAGCACAATGAAGATGTTGGCAATGAAGATGAATATGAAGAGGAAGAGGAGGAAGAGGAGGATGTTATTGTTGACAGTGATTATGAAATAAGTGAAGAAGAAGAAAATGGTAATAAAGAGGCTGCATCAAGAGCACAACCAAGGAACGATGAATATGAAGAGGAAGAGGAGGAAGAGGAGGAATAGGAGGATGTTATTATTGACAATGATTATGAAATAAGTAAAGAAGAAGAAAATGGTAATAAAGAGGCTGCATCAAGAGCACAACCAAGGAACGATGCACCAAATGATGAATATGCACAATGTTTTGAAGAGATAAATGAAATGCCTTTTAATAAAGCTACAGGGGAGATATCAGATGATGATCAAGATACGCACAATGTTTTGAAGAGATGAATGAAATGCGTCTTAATGAAGCTACAGAGGAGATATCAGATGATGATGAAGATAGTGATCGACTTCCTTTTGATGGTGATAGCTCTGGTGGTGAGGAAGATTGTCAAAAAAAGACAAGCTAGAGAAAATGAAATAAGCAAAATTTTAAATAGTCTATGAAAGAAACTGATTTGAGAAATCCAGAGTTTAGAATTGGAATGCAATTTGCCGATAAGGATGAACTCAAGGAAGCTATTAGGGAGTATGCAATTGTGCAAGGGAGGAATATTAAATTGGTGAAGAATGATAATAAAAGTATTCAAGCAAAGTGTGCAGGTCACACGAAATGCCCTTTTATTCTCTGGGTTTCCAAGATAGACAGAGATGAGCAGACATTTGCCATAAAAACTCTGTCTTTAGAGCATCAGTGTACTAGAGTGGACAAATTGAAATATACTAATTCAAGGTGGCTGTCCAAAAGGTTTGCTAACAAGATTAGGAAAAATCCTGACTGGGATGTAGGGGCATTCAAGGCTGAGGTTTTAGAAAAGTACCATATGAATGTTTCAAAACATCAGATTTATAGAGCAAAGAACTTGTCCAAGGTGATCATTGATGTAACACCCCAACTCTATTTAATTGTCCAATTCAAAAGGTTAAAATTAAATTAATTGTGAAATTACGAAACTACCCTTGGAGTAGGGTATTTCGGTCATTTTCTTGTCCGGAAGGATTTTGGGACCACAAGTGGTTTGGTTGCGTAGGTGGTTCTGAGATGAATTCGTGGACAGGCGGTCGGCTTGAATCGGAGTTATAACGAGATTTTGGCGATGAAATTTCTTTCGGTGGCAAAATCGTAAATAATTCGAAAAGGGTATTTGTAAAAAAAAAATCAGATTCTTCATTTTCAGTTCATTCTCTCTCTCTCTCTCCCGGGAACTCTCTTTCTCGTCACTGTTCACCTGAGCAGAAATATCCACGCCACCACCACATCCGGCCACCCCATCCCTCGGCACCAGTTCCGTTGGCTTCGTCTCGACGTCCCGGTCAAGACCTACCGGTCCCCTTCGCCACGCAGGAAACCGCAAAAACCGGCGGCGGTTGCGCCTGGTTCGAATCAGGATTTCTCCGATCGTTGCACCGCCACTCCAGCCGTCCATTTCTGGTGATTGAGGTGAGGTTTCTTCCTCTTTTTATCTGTTCTAGCTGGCCTTTGAGTAGGATTGGATTGATTTTAAGTTTGGGGAAGTGAATTTCGAAACCTAGGTTTGGCCGGTTTTCAATTCGAAATTCCGGCCAATTCCCGGCAGAATTGACCTTTCTTGTAGTTGAATGAAATGCTTCCCTAGTTGAGTAGGATCTGTAGCCGGGAGGGTGACTTGTGTGAGGGTTTCCCGTCACCAGAATTCCTCTGCCCACCCGCTTGCTGCCAGCGCGTGTGGTGGCGCGTGGACAAGTGTGGTGGAGCTGTAAATCGTTCCAGTGTGATCCTTAAGTTGTCACGAGCGTGTAGGATTTCGTGGATCTCGATTCCGAGGTCGTTTGACTATCGAACGAATTATCGCATATTGTGCGTTATTCGGGTTCGATATGTTCCGACCGTTGGATTGTTTTCAAATTGAAGTATGTTCTTTTAGATACCCTTAGGATCGTGTAGGATTCGACGGATCGTAAAACGGACTCCCGGATACTCCGGAAATGCCAACCCTAGGGTAATCGTCCAATCGTGATATCATCAACTCAGAGTTCGGGAAGATGATATTCCTAAGACAGCATTTAGGACTCGTTATGGCCATTACGAGTTCTTGGTGATGCCTTTCGGATTGACAAATGCACTGGCAGCGTTTATGGATCTCATGAACAGAGTGTTCCGACCTTATTTGGATTGCTTTGTAATTGTGTTCATAGACGATATTCTGGTTTATTCCCGAACTTTGGAGGGTAATAAGAAACATCTGCGATTAGTATTGAAGACTTTAAGAAGGAAGAAGCTTTATGCCAAGTTTAGTAAGTGTCAGTTTTGGTTGGATAGAGTGGAATTCCTTGGACATGTTATATCAGCAGAAGGAATCTATGTGGACCCTCGCAAAGTAGAAGCAGTTGTGAATTAGATGCAACCCACAAGTGTAACAGAGATACGAAGTTTCCTGGGGTTAGCGGGCTACTATCATCAATTTGTAGAAGGGTTTTCTTCGATAGCAACACCTCTTACTCGGTTAACGAGGAAGGATGTTAAGTTTGAGTGGACAGAGGAGTGCGAGCAGAGTTTTCAGGAACTGAAGAAGCGGTTAACCACCGCACCTGTTCTGGCTCTTTCGGATAACTCGGGGCACTTTATGATCTATAGTGATGCATCTTTACACGGCTTGGGATGTGTTCTGATGCAACATGATTGGGTAATTGCTTATGCTTCAAGGCAACTTAAGAAGCACGAGCAGAATTATCCTGTCCATGACTTGGAACTTGCCGCAGTGGTGTTCGCTCTTAAAATCTGGCGGCATTACTTGTATGGTGAGATGTGTCAGATTTTCACTGATCACAAGAGCCTCAAGTACTTTTTCACTCAGAGGGAGTTGAATATGAGACAGCGGCGTTGGCTGGAATTGATTAAAGATTATAACTGTACTATTGAGTATCATCCCGGTCGAGCTAATGTGGTAGCTGATGCACTAAGTAGGAATGTTGGTGGAAGTTTAGCTCATCTCAGAATGGCCTATCTTCCGTTATTGGTAGAACTGCGGAAGGATGGTGTGGATTTGGAAATGACTCCTCGGGGAGGAATGCTTGCTAGTGTGCAGGTGAGGCCTATTCTGGTTGAGCGGGTGATTGCAGCACAATTGGGAGATCCTAATCTTTGTGTGATAAGGTCGGAAGTAGAAAATGGTACACGGACGGATTATGCAATAAGGAAGGATGAAGCTTTGGTGGCTGGAACTCGTCTTTGTGTACCCAAGAACGATGAAGACTTGAGATGAAAAATCATGGAAGAAGCTCATTGTTCTACTTACTCTATGCATCCGGGTAGTACTAAGATGTATCGGACTCTACGTGAGTACTACTCGTGGCCGCATATGAAGGGAGATATTGCTAAGTATGTGAGCAAGTGTCTGATTTGTCAACAAGTGAAAGCGGAAAGACAGAAACCGTCCGGACTCATGCAACCACTGCCGATCCCTGAATGGAAGTGGGAGTTTATCACAATGGACTTCGTTTTCAAACTTCCATGTACTTCTAAAGGGCATGACGGAATTTGGGTGATAGTTGACAGACTCACCAAATCGGCCCATTTTCTACCTATAAAAGAAACCTATTCCTTGTCAAGGCTGGCAAAACTCTTTGTGGATGAGATTGTGAGGTTGCACGGAGCTTCTGTGTCTATTGTATCGGACAGGGATGCAAGGTTCACATCTTATTTCTGGAAGTGTTTAAATGAGGCTATGGGTACTAAGTTACATTTTAGTACTGCTTTCCACCCACAGACTGATGGACAATCGAAAAGAACCATTCAGACCTTGGAAGACATGTTGAGGTCTTGTATTTTACAACTGAAAGACAGTTGGGATACTCACCTTGCATTGGTGGAGTTTGCTTATAACAATAGTTATCATTCGAGTATTGAGATGGCTCCGTATGAAGCTCTGTATGAGAAAATGTGTAGAACTCCTGTTTGTTGGAATGAAGGGGGTGAAAGGAAGTTGGAAAAGGTAGATAGTATTCGAGCCACAACTGAGAAGGTGAAAATGATTAGAGAAAAGTTCAAAACCGCACAAGACCGACAGAAGAGTTATGCGGATAACCGATCCAAGGATCTTGAGTTTACAGTTGGAGATTGGATGTTCTTGAAGCTATCTCCTTGAAAGGGTGTGATGAGGTTCGGTAAACGCGGGAAGTTAAGCCCTCGTTATATTGGACCTTATGAGATCACCGAACGTATTGGACCAGTTGCCTATAGACTTGCCTTACCTACAGAACTATCTCGGATTCATGATGTGTTTCATGTATCCATGTTAAGGAAGTACATGCCTGATCCTTCTCATGTTCTAGAGCATCAACCTGTAGAGTTGAGTGAAGAGTTGACGTACGAGGAGCAACCTGTACAGATCTTGGATAGGAAGGAACAAAGGTTGCGCTCCAGATCCATTCCTGTAGTGAAAGTGTTGTGGAGAAGTCAAACTGTTGAAGAGGCTACTTGTGGAGAAGTCAAACAATTAAAATTAAATTAATTGTGAAATTACGAAACTACCCTTGGGGTAGGGTATTTCGGTCATTTTCTTGTCCGGAAGGATTTTGGGAAGTGGTTTGGTTGCGTAGGTCGTTCTGAGATGAATTCATGGACAGGTGGTCGGCTTGAATCGGAGTTATAACGAGATTTTGGCGATGAAATTTCTTTCGGTGGCAAAATCGTAAATAATTCGAAAAGGGTATTTGTAAAAAAAAAATCAGATTCTTCATTTTCAGTTCATTCTCTCTCTCTCTCCCGTGCGTTCTCTCTCTCCCGCGAACTCTCTCTCTCATCACTGTTCACCCGAGCAGAAATATCCACGCCACCACCACATTCGGCCACCCCAGCCCTCGGCACCGGTTCCGTTGGCTTCGTCTCGACTTCCCGGTCAAGACCTACCGGTTTTCCCCGTCGGAAAACTCAAAAATCGACGGCGGTTGCGCCTGGTTCGAATCAGGATTTCTCCGATCGTTGCACCGCCACTCCAGCCGTCCATTTCTGGTGATTGAGGTGAGGTTTCTTCCTCTTTTTATCTGTTCTAGCTGGCCTTTGAGTAGGATTGGATCGATTTTAAGTTTGGGGAAGTGAATTTCGAAACCTAGGTTTGGCCGGTTTTCAATTCGAAATTCCGGCTAATTCCCGGCAGAATTGACCTTTCCCTTAGTTGAATGAAATGCTTCCCTAGTTGAGTAGGACCTGTAGCCGGGAGGGTGACTTGTGATTTAAAGATTTTCCGTGGGAGTCCATCTGCGCACCCGCTTGCTGCCGGCGCGTGTGGCGGAGCGTGGGCAAGTGTGGTGGAGCTGCAAACTGTTCCAATGTGATCTTTACGTTGTTGCGGGCGCGTAGGATTTCGCGGATCTCGATTCCGAGGTCGTTTGACTATCGAACGGATTATCGCATATTGTGCGTTATTCGGGTTCGATATGTTACAACCGTTGGATCGTTTTCAAATTGAAGTATGTTCCTTTAGATACCCTTAGGATCATGTAGGATTCGACTGATCGTAAAATGGAGTCCCGGATACTCCGAAAATGCCAATCCTAGGGTGAGGGTTTCAGTAATCGTCCAATCGTGCGATCGTGAGCGATCCAACCGTCCGTTTCAGACCAAACTTACAGGACGTGTATCCTAGACCTCGTAAAACCTATAGGAACTCTTGGGAAACTAGGGTTTTATTTTAGAGTTTTGTTTTGAAGCGCTTGACGTTCATCGTATTTTCGTATTCTGAATCAGGTACTCCGACCCAGCATACGCAACAGGCGGGACCATCTAAGGGTCAAGTTGTGTGGGACTACTTGTGAGTGGACTTTTCTTTTGAAACTCAGTATGATTTCATTCATGGAAATATGGCATATAGTTTTATTATGTTTATCGATGATTTATATACGCTCGAATGGAAGAACTCAGAACATCCTTGAGGGGATGTTGCTGTGGACCCTGGATTTGAGGTAGTCTGCGCGCGTAGGACTGGTATTTCAGGCGTACAAGTTTTGACTGTGTCGGCTGTACGTGCTGGCTGAGAGTTAGTCCCCCAGTTGGACGGCTCATTTCCTAGACACATGGTGAATTGAGGAATGGCTCTGCCATGTGGACTAGTCAAACAGTCCCCCGGTTGAATTGTTTCCCCGGTACAATTAAATGTTGGTTATATTTATATACTATTGTTATTATTATTATTATTATTATGTTATATCATATTATTATTATGTATGTATTTGTATATATGAATATATATATATATATGAATGAATGTTCTTTCGTTCTATTTCTTAGTAAGGATACTTCTTCGCCGGTCGTACCTTTGAGTACGTTCACGAGAGTCTAATCTCTCGGGACTCTTAAGTTGAGTGGTGGGTTTCGTGAAGCATTATTCACGGATCACGAATTTGAGATCCGGTATATATGTGTTAGTATATGTTTACATACTATTTCTGATGGTTTTGTTATGCTTATGGTTTCATTGCATGTTTTAATAAAGGTGGGGGTTATACTACTTTGATTTCACTTGAACTGAACTTGATTTCTGTCCACTCATAACTTTCTGTTTTGCGCCCCCAGCCAGTAGCGACTAAGCTCTGCAGTTGAGCCGGACCGGGTGCATCTTGGAACTCGAGTCTTCGTAGAGACTCTTGGTACTTTTTCCTTTTAGTTAAACGGTACTTAGGTTGTATTTTGAATTCCGTAGATATGCTCTGTATCGCCCGCTGAGGGTTTAAATTTTGTGAGGCCTGGAGGCCTTGTTTGTAAATTATTTTATTGCTTATAAAGCATGCTGCCAGTTGGTTGTATTTAACTGTAAATTTTGAACAGGTTGAAGTTTGGAAATGTTCAATTTACAGGGGAGACTCTGCCAAATTTTTGGTAGAAAGTCTCAGTCTTTAGTAAGTGGGCCCGGCATCGGGTTTATGTCGGTAATTAGGCGGGGTTCGTCCCAGATTTCGAGGAATTTCAGGGCGGGTCTTGTCAATTGAAGGCAGCTATGTGGAGTAATATGCAAGGCTATGGGACTATGCAGAAGAATTGAAGAATGCTAACAAGGGCAGCACTGTGATTATAAAGAATAAGATGAAGGGTAATAAACCTGTGTTTGAAAGAATTTATGTGTGTTTGGAAGCTTGTAAGCGGGGATTTTTGGCAGGATGTAGACCTCTAATTGGTATAGATGGTTGCCATTTAAAGGGACCTTACACAGGGCAAGTTTTAACAGCCGTTGGTGTTGATAGGAATAATGGACTGTACCCAGTTGCTTATGTTGTTGTAGAGGTGGAATCAAAAAGTACTTGGATTTGGTTCTTCAATTTTTGATTGAAGACTTACAAATTGAGAATGAGAAAGCTTGGGTGTTTATGAGTGATAAGCAAAAAGGTCTAATACCTGCAATTGAGACATTGCTTCCAACAGCTGAGCACAGAATGTGTGTTAGGCATCTCTACAACAACTTCAAGACAGATCATGTTGGCCTTGCACTGAAAAACATTCTCTGGGCTGCGGCAAGAGCAACTACCATTCCCTGGTATGAAGTAGAAATGGACAAGATGAAAGAGCAAGATGAAGAGGCATGGAAGTGGCTTAAGAAAAGACCAGCCAAAAATTGGAGTATATCTCATTCTGAGCCACATTCTAAGTGTGATCTGTTGTTGA
>NC_024131.1:18181056-18209352 GCF_000346735.1 Prunus mume
ACTGCTATAAGAAAGAAGCCTACCTGAGTTCATATGAACCTATGGTACACCAAATACTATCCATGGACCAGTGGCAGAGAACTAATTGGCCTCCAATTAAACCTCCTCCATATAAGAAGCAGCCTGGAAGACTTAGGAAATCAAGGAACAAAGGACCAGCTGATGTTGAAGTACCTGCTTCAGTTCCTCCAAACCCTTTGCCTCCATTTTACAATCCACCACCTACTAGGTTGAGAAGGATTTATGTCAAGATAAGATACTCAATTTGTGGCCAAGAGGGACATAATAAGACACGACATGCCAACCAAAGGACATCACATGTATTTTGGGTATATTTTCTGTAGTTTAATTTACTTTTGTTGTTGACAACTTTAATTGGTTTTTTTTTTTTTTTTTGTTATTGTAGGCCGTTCCTAATTAGCCCAACTAAGGATCAGCTGCCTCTTCTATAGTCCAAGGGGCAGCTCAGGTATTTGGGTTAAAATCTATTTAGTTTAATTTTTTTTTGGTCTTTAGGCCCAACCAGTTGATATGACCCTTTTGTTGTTGTTATTATTTAGTTTATATCATGTTTATTTTTGTTTTTTAAGCCCACCCTAATCAGCCCAACCCAATTAGAGGCAGAGGGAGAGGTAGAGGAACTACTACAGGAAGAGGGAGAGGAAATAGGAGAGGAGAAATGCCAACTGGAAGAGGAAATGTAAGTGACAACTCTGTCATGCTACTTTGGTTGGTTAATTTACTTTAGTTAATATGGTTCCATTTATTTTAGGTTGGAAATGGGACAACAGAAATGCGAAACAATTTCTCATCATCACAACCACTCCCATCATCATCACAGCCACTCTTTTACACTGGAGCTATATTATCATCATCACAACCACCCAAGTCTCCTGCCAAGAGATTCAAGTGTTTTGCCATGAAGCTTAACCCATGGATGTTTTGAAGGCTAACTAAGAGGATGTCTGTTGGATGTCTTTTTTGAAGTAGTTAAATGTGTTTTATGAATGGTTTGTTAGATGTGTCTCTGGGCTGGATGTCATTGTTTTGTATTTGGTACATTTTGGAACTTGAACTGATACATTTTGGTACATTTTGGAAGCTGTAACTTGGAACCTGATTTGGTATATTTGGTATATTATGCTTCAGTTTCACTTGGAACCTGATTTGGTACATTTTGGAAGTTGTAACTGGATGTTATATGCTGATTTGGTACATTTTGGAACTAGATGTTATAACTGTTGATTTGGTACATTTTGGAACTAGTACAGAGCATCATCACATTTCATTGCAAAATTTCAATACACTAACACCAATATGTCCACCAAACTCGAACTCAAATTTCATTGCAAAATGAACTACATATCGGTTATATTTCGACCTAATTGATCATAAGCTTTTGATAGTTTCCACCCGAAAATGTCAACTAATTGCTCAAGACACAGAGTATCATTATAATCACCAAAAACCCAAGAACCAAAGACAGAAATGAAACCCCCCAAATCTGATTCTCTCTTGGTCGTTGGCCTGTTCTTTTCTTTTCCAACAGTCTTTTCTACTTGCATAGTTCTCCAACTTCGTACTCCAATTCCTTCTTTTCTCTCTCCACCATTTTCAGCTTATCTTCAACTTCTTTCTTCTGTTCTTCTATTAACTTTAGGTCCTCTTTCATTGCTCTCATTCTTCTCAGCAACCCAGGAATTAGTTCTTTTCCTTTTGCACAGGTGGGTGCGTCCAGCCACTTCCAATGATGCTCATTTCCTCTATTTCTCTGCAAAGTACGTTTCATAACATCAAAGCTAAACCCATCAAGCAATAAAATAAAATTTCACAGATTAACTTACTCGACTCATCTCACAAGCCTCAAATCTTCTCCCAGGATTTAAATCAGTCCATGAAGTCCAAGTTTTGATATATCCACCGCACCTGCATAGCTTCATCGCACTAGGGCTCGGATTTGTTGATAAAGAAGAAATCTGTGACATTTTTGCGCATCTACTGTTTTTATGTGGCTTCCCAGATTTCCTTCCAATTTCCAAAATTTCAGCACATCTACTATTTTTATGTGGCTTTCTTCAAATATAAATGGGAATTGGGGATTTATTTGGCGCCAGATTTGACATTTTTCGGAGGAAAATTGCTGTAGATGGGAGGTTGGACATGCCAGACTTCAAAAGACGAATTTGCCCATGAAATTAACACCACATTAGCTAGACTTGACGGAAGGACTACTGGTGCAACGACACACATAGTTGAGTGATCTCTACAACTAATAATTGAGTTCAGTGACCTAAATGCAAAAACGGGTATAGTTGAGGGACCATTAATGCGAAAAACCCATAAAATAAAAAACAGAAAATTAAAATAAACTCTCTCTCTCTCTCTCTCTCTCTCTCTCTCTCTCTCTCTCTCTCTCTCTCGAATTTGCCCACGAAATTGACACCACGTTAGCCAGACTTAATGGAAGGACTACTGGTGCAACTACACACATAGTTGAGTGACCTCTACAACTAATAATTGAGTTCAATGACCCAAATGTAAAAACGGGTATAGTTGAGGGACCATTGATGCGAAAAACTCCTAAAATAAAAAACAGAAAATTGAAATAAACTCTCTCTCTCTCTCTCTCTATCTCTCTCTCTCTCTCTCTGCGGTAATTTGCCGCAGAGGTTGTAGCTACCCAAAAGCTCCAAATGTTGCTCCGATCTGCAATTTCCTGAGGTGGGATTCTTCGGTAAAGCACCTCTGAAGCCATTTCTGCTGGCATCACATACTTCTCGTTAAGCACTGGAATCTTCTTGGCCAATGGTTTTGCAAAGCCTCCTTCGATGATGTGAGTGTGGAGAAGGTGAATTCCTGGGACAGCCACTTTGAGCGCAAGGGAGGGATGGGTCTGGGTTTAGAGGCAAGGAACCCTTTTGTGACTTTTGTTTTTCTTATTTCTTTTTAAATCGACGACTTGTGTGATTGGAAAAGGGGCTGAATGGAGTTATTAAGGTGGAGAGACGAAATTACCCCTTGAACAATGACAATGTGACAGACTATTGGATGTCAAAAAGTTGATTTAGACGGTTGGGGGAAATTGTCGATAAAAAATAATTGGATCCTTAATTTTCCAGAAAAAAAGGTTAGAGTGCAAATTGAAAGTAGCGTCCAAGTTCATGAGGTAGATTGATAGTTAACCCAAAAGAAAAGGCACAATTTCACATTGTGAAAACGCAATTAAAAAAAATTCGTGTTCGTATAGTAACCCTTTTTTTCATTTCTTAGTAAAAGCATTATGTAGTCCAAACATACCAAGAAACCCGAATAATTTTCTTTTTAAAGAAAGATATCTAGAAGTATATCACAATACTAAACATGGAACAGTAATCCCAGAATCATGGTGTAAATCTGATAATTCTAAAATAGACTGAACAGTTACAATTCAATCTGATGTGGCTTTATCCAAATGTATCTGTTCCAAACCAATGAACGAGCTGAGAACAAAGATCAGTTCTGCAGGTACTTGATTTCATTCTCATTGTTGCCATCATAATGTTCAGCTTGGCCCCTTCGTGGAGTGCAGGCAATGCTTTTAACAATGGAAGAATAAAGGTCGAATTCTGCCTTCAGTTTCAAGCAGCAGGCTTCAATCCACTTCTCAGCTACACTGGTAGCCACGCTGTCTTGGCTGTCCCTTTCATGTTCTTCAATGGCAGGCCGTATCTCATTGTATAAAGATTCAAGATGAGTGGCAGCATCATTTTTCATACACTGAATAAAATTTTCAACGTGAACAATTTGATAATAATAGTAACAATAAAATCATGTGCCAGGCGCTAATAGCATATAATAAAATCATTTAAGTTGAAATATTAAACAGTACTAATAGTGTACAATGACATAGGCAAATACTTCAGGCACAAATGTTGTTATACACAACTTTTATGTACATGAAATTGAGATTGAAGATTTAAAAATTATACAAAATAAATAAATGATATTCCATTAAGTAAATTATATTCCCGCTGATGTGTGAAAGCACAGGTTGGCTTGGAGAGATTTCAAGGCACGTTCAGTGTGATGCCAAAGGGCGGTGTGCTGCCGGAATTTTTCTAATTTATCTATTGGGAACCTCCAGATCTCTCTTTTCTAATTATACAGTATTTTACTACCTTAACATAATATCCTTAACATAATATCTTTTTAATACAAGGTTTGTGAAATAATGGAAAGAACTACCTCAGATGGTCACACCAAAAATCACATGCTCTTTTACTATCATACGCTATCAATCTTGGTTTTTTTTGTTTTGGCTAACATCACATGAGATAAGGTATGGTTGCTTGATATATTAGGTATAAACTATATTATGGCTACTTTTAACTGCTGGGGTATTTTATTGGTCATTAGATTTTATAAGTAATTTTAAACTGAAAATAAAACGTATGTATACCAACTAAGCTTAGATGATTATATAGATGAGCTGATAATTATTAATAATATGGCATTTTGGTCTGCTGAATGTTATAAGACATACACTTCTATATATAGAACAGATTAATAAAAAAATGAAAAGATAAATACCTCATATTTTAAAATTTCCTCTTGTGCTTCCCTTGATGCTAAAAGCGAAGCAAAAGACTTGGCGTCAACTTGATTTTGTGCACCATGTTTCACCTTTCCATTAGAGTATTGCTTTGATCTTTTGTTTGGCATGGATCCTGATCCAATGTGATAGTTACGACATGCAGTATTACTGCGGATACGAGATATCATTGCATTCTTTCTTGCAAAAGGTGGTTGATTTTCTTGTGAATAAAGTTTCCTCTCCTCACTCACTTCTGTTTTTACCCCCATAACTACACCCTCCATTGGAACAGAATCAAGTGATTGCACAACAAGAGCAGTAGACATCAACTGATGTCCAGAATCCACATTGACATTGATCATCATCCCATCAACATCAAATTCAGAACTTGAGGAGTTGACAGTCTTGAAGAGCCTCGAGGAAGGCTCATCCTCTGCAGAATCATAGAGCGGAATTTTCTCAACTGAATACCTGACACCAACAGGCAGTTAAATATAACTCAAGTAAGACAGATAAATCATAAAAAGGAATGCACAAAGTCTACATAAGATCTCTAAATATGCATGTGTACATGAGAGTGGGTGTGCATTTTTTCGAAAGATTTTATTTTGATATTAAAGATATACTCGAGAGAAAACTGCATCATAAACCTATACCTTTCAACCACATAGGCCACAAAATGGAAAACAAAACCTAAGACGTGTTTGCTGAAATTAACAAGATAACCAGCCCCACCAGAGAAGTGGAAACTACTTGCAACTGATCCACTCATCTGATTCATTAAGTCTTCCACAAAACCCACTCATTTGAAGATTTCTTCCTTTCCATGTAGATCAGTTAATGTCTAAATTGCTGAAGCGTTAAGCAAGGTAAAACTAGTTACATTTTGTAGGAAACACAACATATTTTATTAAAAAAGAGGAAAGGTACATAAAGAGATGGACAAGGCAACATATGCAAACTATAGAACTACTGATGATTAAAAAAAATATATACATCAAAAAGAAGAGAATTATAAACTATGAAGTAGACACCAACATGCAACATAACACTACATCACTCATTACGAATTTTACCAAATTAAGATACCCAACACCATGGACACAGAAAGTAAGTGAATATGGTTTTAGGGTTTTAAAATTTAGATTCATCTTTATGCATGAATAATTAGTTTGTAACTAATTCTTCCAAAGTTAATGGTCAAAAATTTCATTGAAAGCATGTAAAACCAAAGTCCTAACTCAACATAAAGCATTATCAGAATAAATCCAATCCAATAATAAAAAATGAAATAATAATACACACTTAAGTCTTAGCTCCCTAAGTATTATAGTAATATTAGCATAAAAATAACAATAACATAAGAGAATAAGCACTCAAATAAATCTCCGAACACTGAGACAAGGTTGCCTAAGTCAACTTGTAGCTAAGGCTTGAATTTTGTGTGTAGATCCATAAGCAGCCAACCATAACTTTGGATCCAAAGACTCCCATTAACATGCATAACATCCTCTAAGTCTCTTACAATTTCTTAAGAAAAATATTATAATTTCGCCTCAACTTTGTCAGGAAAGTGTTGGAAAAGTGTCGATGAAGTGTTGAGAAAATACACAAAAGACCACGTACAGGGTCGAGCATTGTGTCAGGGCACAAGAACATGACAGCTTCGAAGAAATGTCAGTGCTAGATTACCAATTATTGGTAACCTCTTACACAATCAAGATGAACTAGACCAAAGGGAACAAAATTTAGAAGGGTAATAACTAAAATATGAAACTATTAAACAAATTACAAGCAAGTGCCTGCAGTAGATCACTTCTGCACAAAATGTAACTTTTAAGACAAATGCATTAAGGTATACGCTTAAATGGTACCTGTCATCATCGTCTTCCCATAGGTAAGTATCCTCCTGTTTGGAAAAAGTTGCATAACATTAAACACCATGATGAATAATATTATTGAACAAAAGAAAGTTAACATCAAACACACCAGAAATTCTAAAGATGCACAATTATAACTGCTACTAATAAATAGTCAGAAGCAAAACAATATCTTGAGCAAAAGTAAAATAACATCAAACGCACACCAGAAATCCTATGAATGCACCATGCTAACTGCAAAGAATTTAAATGAAATCAGACGGGAAAAAACCTGCCCTACAAAACAAGGACAGAATTAAAAATACATAGGACAGGAAAAACCGTACAACGTAGAAAAATTAGTTTGCAGTATGCAGAATTTATATTTCAAATCACAACTGATTGAGGGACCAATGGAAATTAATGTAAAGTTTTAGAGGATTTTCAATTATTTTCAGTTGTGCTGATATGTGCACAATCAGGATACGAGAGCATATTTGTTGTATGTTGAGATGTACATTCTTCACTGATAACAGCGGTGCACGAGTGTGCATAATCTAGTTTCATATGCTTATGGAGTTCGGTGAGATGAGATGGGGAATTGCGTCCCCCAACTACATGTATTTACATTTGGGGCATGTAACCAGGTATGGTATTAGACGGACTGCGGGACACTTGAAGCTTTTAGAGGTGTGAGAATGTAAGCTTATTTGCTCTTTGGGACATGTTGGAACATGAACTATATCTCAGACAAACCGCTTGTGTATCATTGGATATTGTCAAAGCTGCCGCTATGAATGATTTGCAGCATAAGAGAGGAGTTGGATGCTTTCATAATTGATGAGGTATGAGACGTCCTCTGTCCATTCTATTAGGTTTATCACTTTCCCTTTAAGTATGTATATCATTTCAAATATTGGTTGCCATTATTTGTGCAGGTAATTTGGGTTCCTTATGGTGGGATTTGGGAGCAACATCCACTTCATCACCTCTCCTTCTTTTCTGGTGCATTTATGTGATCTAACCTTACGATCCTCAGCATGTTCTGAAACAGTTTGAACTTGTGACATACACCTGACCAAGTCAGATTTGGTCCGAGCTGACAAGAGATTTGAAGCGTGAAATACAACTAGTATACAAAGAGTCCCATCCTTGTGCTGCTGGCGTATGACATCTGATCCAATCAGATGCAACAGGAGGCACAGGATGCCCTGGCCTTAAGAACACCTACAAGAAACATATGTTACATTAATCTAAAATGTCTTTTTACAATAAAACCACACACATCATAAATTATTGCTATCATACCTCCACGCAATGACAGTCATTCATAAAACCAATGGCAATGTGTCTACGTGTTGGCAAAGGAACTGGTGCTGATCGAAGCGGCAGGAACGTAAGGCACTGAGTAGCTGACAAGTGGAAAAGTACAACCTTATAACATGACGCTATAAGATGACCCATGTCAGGCATCGTCATCCATCTGTCAAATGGCGCTCTACCCTCATCAAAGAATGATAGTATCTGTGCTAACTCGCGAACTCTGTCTGTGGTGCCATACAACTCGCCATAATGCGCAGAATATGAAGACAACTCAGTAAGCAAGTCATTACGCACTTGCAAATATCCATTCTCACCCAATCCCACTAAATCAGCAACTGCCCTAAACCCGCAGTGACCATCATGACATACATCCTTGACTTGTTGAATGAAGGGCCTCAATCCAACTGGGAACGCATCAATATATGAAATACCTTTCACCGTCAACGTCCGGTACACCTGTATGAATATAAATTGTTATGTATAAATGGGTAACTATATCATCTTCAATTTAGTAATGGGTATCTTTATTACCTTCTCCTTTGTTCGCTCCGTTTTCTTATGTGTAAAATTTTGCGGAACATCCATTGTATCACCTGTAAAGCTAGGTGAGTGACTATCCACAGATGCAGATCTCAATTCAAATGCATATGGGTCTCGTCGACTGGACATATCAATTTTCTCCTTCAATTGACCTCGCAATCTAGACTTGATTCCTGGTTCAACAAGAGTAGTTGTATAGGGTGCTACAAGATCTCTCACTCTTTTCCTTAGCATCAACCTATTGTCTTTATTTGCCTCCAGAAAGTACTGCTGAAGCAACTTCAACTCCGGAAACTCATTCACATCCATGGAATCCTGAATAGAACTAGGAGGCAGTAAATCAAGTTTCATCCAATGGGGGTCAAGAGACTCGAGAGGAATTGGCCTACAATCCCTCTTGTATTCTGCAATCTCATGGGCACAAGGTAGACCATGGGTACGGCGTATGACACAACCACATGCCAAAGCATCAACACCAATTGAGGCGGCTAGCTTGGACTGAGATAACACCTTCTCCAATGCAAAAATTGATACAACTCCTCTCAAATATTTGAATTCTGAAGACTTGAAGTTATGTTGCACGACTGTCGAACACTTATCAAAAGATGTCTTTATGTCAATGTGTTGTAACTCGATGAGAGAGTGTATATTTTCAAAAGAACCCTCAAAATTCCCCTGACTCAAACCAAGTTCCCTCTTAAGCTTGGAATGTGCACCCTCAGCCCTATTAAATCATAAAAAAATACAACAGGTTAACACAAATTCATATTAAACCAGTGATGTAATATTGCATGACTAATTATATTATAACTTCAAGAATTACCTGTTTGATGTAACATTACCAAAATGCATAATCATGTCGGTCCAAGCTGACACAAATCTGTCCTTCAAAGGCTTCAACCATGTGTTTATAACATACTCCATGACCTCAGTGTACATACTAAATTCGCTCTGTAACACTGCTAGCTCCCGTTTGTAATCACTTTCCGTAGGAGACGTCACAAGTACATTCCACTTCATTATAAATCTATCCCACTTTTCCTTGGACTCAAACAAGTTTTTGCATTTGGACAGCACATTCTTATTAATATGCCATTTGCATAAAAGATGTCTAGCCGTAGGGAATACTACCTCAACGGCTCTCATCAATGGCAAATCCAGGTCAGTGACAATAACATTTGGCATAGCGCACTCCACCATCACACCACGCAATCTGCTTAATGCCCATATATAGTTATCTTCTTTTTCAGAATCTAAAAAAACAAATGCAACTGAGAATGTAATATCAGTTGATGTGACGCCTACAACCTCTAGTAGGGGATAGTGATACCTATTAGTCTTGTACGTGCAATCCATCATCAAAATGGTTGGAAATGCACGCAACAACTCCAAACTCACAGGGTGTGCCCAAAACAAGTCCAGCACATTACCAGACATAGGGCAACTCCTATGCCACTCAACATAGTCATGCTCATTCAACTTACATAAAAGTTGTTGCATTTGAGACCTCCCTGCCTTCTCTTTAACTCTTTGCCTTTGGCGTGCATTGTAGATCGTCCTTATGGTTGTAGCATTGAGTTCATCCCTTTGCTTCAATGTGCTCAGGATTTCTTTGGGCCGTACTAAACTCTTTGACAAGTCTATCAAGAGTGAAGTCTCCTGCTCTGACAACCTCCCTGCATATGAACGCCCCTCAGAATACTCAGTTGATGCATGGTTGTGCACTCCACATAAGACCTTCAGTATCCATCCATTGCCACTTGCCAACTTCTCACCCTTCAATGTGAACAGGCACCCACACTTCTTCGTGCCAGTCCCACATCTTTTTTTAGCACCTTTATTGACTTTAGTTTTCTTCTCCTTAAATCTTCCACCCCTCTCACAGCCTAATGTAACTCTTGGTTTCATACTCTTACCACCCAAATCAGATCTTATTGTCACAATAACAAACCCATTTCTCTTTCCAGCCTCACGAGCCCACTGCATTAAGGACTCTCTAGTCTTGAATATCTATAAAACAAAAGAACCTAGTGTGTAAGTATCCAAAATATACATATGACTTTTATTGGGACCAAAGCTATGTAACGATCAAGTTCATAACCTCATAAGTAGTAAATTCACTTGTGTAATCCATCACACATTCCGAGCTAACCCCACTATCTCGAGTAGAATTATCAACCTGCATTAGCAAAAACAAGTTTGAATGAAGAATTCTGTTAGTATTCAGTTAGAGAACACATTACAGGAGAAAACTTTACAGTCATTATTGGCAGTACTTCCATGTTGGTGCAAAGGAAATTTTGACCAAACACCAAAGCTATTTAATGATCAAGTCAGTCAGCAACTTAACGATAAAGCTGGTTGGCTATTTAACAATATAGCTAACTGGCAATTTAGCAAAAAATTTAGTTACCTCATTCATCGTAAATTCACTCGTGTAGTCCATTGCACATTCTGAGCCAACCCCACTACCTCGAGAAGAAGTTTCGCCCTGCATTAGAGAGAAAGCTTACATGAAGAATTTTGTTAGTGTCCTATTTAGAGAATACATCACAAAGAGAAAACTCTGTGGCTATTATTGGCTCCACTTTCATGTTGATGTGCAGCCAATTTAGTCACGCACCAAATGTACAATGCAGCCATATTGGGCCGCACTTGAAGAACATTTTTCGGCCACACATAACCACACAGTACATTTGGTGCTCAGCTCTGGTTAGCAGAACAAAACATGAGCCCCGTTTTTAGTAGCACAAAAAAACGATAAATAAATAAAACTCACTATTGTGGCAAATAACATACCTTTCCATCCTCACTGACTCGTCATAAATGATGATTTGATGCTCCGACCAAGGGAACTCAATATGGGTGGTATCATATCATTGGGGTTTATGGAGTGAGAAAAAGATGATTCTGACGCTGGTGATAGGGTTTTGTTTGGGACTTGATGGTAGGCTGGGTATAAGCTTGAATGTGAGCTATGGTAATTGGAAACCCTTTAGAAGTGTATTAAGTTCGTTTTAGTAATTGCAAAGGTTACAATGGTGATTAAAAATGTTATTAAAGCTTAGAGTGCACTGATCAAATTGAAGAGTGCATTTAGAAGCTCCCTTATTTTAAAATCACGCCTTTAGAAGTCCATGAGACACCCATTAAACACAATAGACAACCCCACATTCAGTCCATTCCAACATGTTAAAAACAACCCAATTTGAGTCCCGAATTTGGCAAAAGTCAAAACCAATTAAGAAACCCAATAAACTGGCCCATGATCGACCATAAAATTTTATTCATCAGGTTGTTAGTAGTCTTGCCGAAGCAGAAAAGTACAGGAAACCAGATTTCTCTCCTGCCAAACACCTCCTTTTATAAATTTTCTTATTTAAGAGCCTAAACGAAGTATCTTGATCTCTGGAAAACCCTTTTTTCTTTATCAGCATCAAGAAAAATGAAAATAGCAACTGTTCAACAAAAAAGTGACACAGGAGTTTTATACAGCATACACCTCAACAAAAAAGCTTAGGCCTTCGAGAAATTCTGCAAAACACTTGTATTCCCAAGGCATTTTCACGTTGTGTCTCTGGTAGGAGAGCCTACAATTAGAAATGTTTAAGTTTTTGTTTTCTTTTCGCTGAGTGAGACAAAGCCTCTAAACTCTGAGCACTATGCCTTCGGACATATATCCTCATATAAGTTTGTAGGACGATTGCGAACCAATGGACACTACAAATCCCTAAAACCATTTTATACTATAAAATCGGTACTTATGATCCTTAGAGTTGATAGCTTCCAAAGAAAGGTCATTATGCAAAGGATTTCAAAACTAACAATGAGATCATGCTCAGAAAAACAAAAACAAAAACAAAAAGTTAACTTGAAAGATTAAGGCACTGGCATTATGCATCCAAGGCAAGATGTTTAACTTTCTATTTCATTCCAATTGTGAGTTTCACCAACCTCCTAGATAACAGCCCCTTTAAAGTTGGATATCAGCTAGTTCTAGGACAGTGCAATACAATATCCAGACAATTTTATAATAGGGAAACAGGTAATGTGGACCTATGCAACTTCTTCTATAACACAGATCAAACTGACACATTTTTTCATCTTTCAATAAATTAATTACCTGAAAACCACGAGATTTTGCCCCAAGAAATCCTGAACAGCTCGGCGCACCACAGAGGCAGCGAACCTTAGCACCCCCATACCATTCAAAATTGTAGTCGTATGCCAACTCAGTTCCATCCAATATATCTTGTTTTGCAAATATTCCAACCCTAATTTCCCCCAACACATTCCACTTTCTTGTCTCACAATTTGGTTTGCTGAAAACATTAAAGTATTGTAACTCATTCTCAACTAAAGGAAAGTAAGAAAGAAACAAGAGATAACAGCTAGTTGTTCTAAAGATATTTCATTTCCCCAAATTAGATTCCGCCTGACGTGGCTCACCATGAATGATTTATAAATCGAGCAAGGCTTCCCTTTTCAGTGGCATCAATAGACTCAGAGGCATTGAGAGAAATAATAAATGCATCCCTGAGACCTGCACCAAGGCACAAACGTTGAACACAGTTTCAAAATAAATACAAACATATATTTCATAAGTCTATTAAATCACCTTGAATTTCATAAGCTTGAGATCTTTGCTTTGCTTCTTTCCATGATATCACTTCTCCACAGTACTCGATAATGAATTGCCCTGCCTGCATTGTACAGAGCAAATTAAAAGGCTTACAGGAGATTAAAAATTCACTCAACAGATAAACAAACTATAAATAAATGATTTATAGTTCAATCATAGACTTATAAAGCTTCAATGTTCTCAGTGGAGTCAAACAAAAGTGCCAAAGATAAATAACAGACAAGATGCCAGTTTATAGTTGTGACAGATCAAGATAAATTAGTAAGCTATTACCTTTATATTCTCATTTGCTAAAAGACCCCACCCACGACCTTCTGTTCTAAACAACTTTGTCTTGGCATACTCACATTTCTGAAATCTCTGTTGACAGCAAATAAATGAGACATCAAATGGGTAATAATAGTTTCACAGAATTTGAACAGGGATTTGAATATTCATGGTATCTTAAACTCACACTAAATACATCATTATCCTGATACTTTCAGGAAAAAGAAAAGCAACTATAATACAGCAAAAAGAATGTTTAAAAAAAATGAAGATAAGTTATTGATGCGACCATGAAAGAGATACATTGAAGAGTAGTGTCATTGCCAACCCCATCTAATTCTCCCCACCCACCTTTAAAAATCCTTTTGTGACAAATAATATCAAGTTGTTATCAAAACGAACTTGCCTCGCATTTGGCAGAAAACTCTCACGTATAGTGACAACCATGGTCTTACCACCATACTGATTGTCTTTTCGAAATATTAAAAATTTATGGGTTAAAGGTAAGAAGACAAATAGAGTATATCACATGCATTAGAAAAGCACAAAATGGGCCAATGGGCAAGCATTTGGTCTTCTTCTTTAGAGTATCTCACATGCATTAGTTTTCCCATGGATTACACGCCAAAATAAATCACATTAGTACAGACACAAAACTTCCAAATCATCTTGAAAGGCTCAAAAGTAGAATCAACAAGATTTTTAACAAGTGATTGCTATGGTCATAGGTGATTCACCCTTCAATTCATCTTTTCACCCGTTGCACATGTTCCATGGAAATGATATACTTTCCCAATACTAGGCCTTTCATTTTCGTAAGCACAAAATAATATTTTCCATAACTTGGATCATGCTCAGAAAAACCTAAAGGTTGTCAACACCAAATTACTTCTGTCCATTTCCTTATCACTATGAAGAAAAATGATTAATTCCTCTCAAACATATGCAGGCACTACCAATCCTATACAGTGATTCACTCTCTTTACTACTCCACAACCAGCCCGTATTGTTTTTACTTATTCATCATAAAACGCTAATATTGTGATCTTATATTTTCAATCTAAAAGCTTATTACTGGCCAAAAAAACAAAAATCCCATACAAATAGCCGGAGAACCCATAAACGTATCCATTATCCAGAATTTCCATCTACATGCCAACCTACACCCTTTTGAACCATAAAAGTTTACAAACCCTAAATTCCATGTCAAACCCTCAAACCATAGACAACCACATAAAGACAGCAAAGACAACATTCATGTACACACATATATATGTGAGAATAAAATTATTAGCAAGAGGCAGTGGAGTGAATGCATGTGTGTGTATAACATTTTATCCTTTTCTGTAAAGAATTCAACCTTTTTTATAGAAGAAAACCGGGTAAGCACAACACAACCAAAAACAATAACATGATAAACATCACAAGGAGTATAATATGAATTGGCATATACAAACTCATTTTGAAAATAAAATAAAATACAAATTTGTAAAAGTATTAGAATCTTTTACCATCAAAATGTACAAAATTATGATTAACACATGGCCACACCATGGAGGCTTATGTATGAGCAGGGAAAAAAGAACTGGAGGAAATAAATACAAGAAACACACATCCATATTCACAAACTCTTATGGATGACGTGGGAGACAAGAGAGAGAGAGAGAGAGAGAGAGAGAGATTTACCTGATTCTTGCAATAGACACCGCAAGGGCAATATCCTGGAGTGCATTCTGTGCTGGTAAGTACATTCAAGCACCTCTCCCCACATGCACTTTCAGGATCATGTTCATCATACTTGCATTCACATATAGCAATATCTTCCTCCGTCTGTGTCTTATGTCTACCAACAACAACAAAAAAAGACAGATAGAAAGAAAACTTGTTATATATTTAAATTTTAAATTGCTAATGCAAATAACTAAGTATTTATGACCTGAAACTCCACCCAAAAAAATAACCAAGTAATGAGGTCTGTAAGGAAGTGAAGACATTTGGGTAACATTGTCCTACACATGGACTAGAGAAGTAAATTACAAAATTTACCATGACTGCACAAAACAATGTCATAACTAAGAATGTAAAACCAATTTTAACCAACAACAATCGACTATAGAAATATCGACCTAAAAATAAATCAACTATAGAAAGCTTTCCTTGAGCAGATTAGCAAGTAAAAGTTCTAACTCAGCCATGGCAACACAAGGGATACTATTTTCAAGAAAGAAACTAACTTGAAACCATAATCTTACACACTAAACCCTAAACCTCAATTTCAAATAAAATGAAATAAGCAATCAGTCCTCTGAATGGTCTCCTTCGCCAATTACTGCGTTAACAACACTTACAGATGAAAAACTGAGAAACCCAGAAGACAAATTGACAAGTCATCAACCAAAGCCCTTCAATTTCCACAAACCCAATTGCAAAATGCCATGGCAAGTTAAAAATCTTTAGAAACAAAACAAAAACAAAAACGGAGGAGCAAAAGAATAAACAATAAGACAGAGATTTTGCTTACCTTCTATGCGAGAACTCATTTTGGTCAATGTGTATGTACTCTGGCTCTTCTCTAGTTCGTTGTTCCGTCAAACATAGCAGTTGACGCGCGCAATGTTCTTCAGTTTGGTCAATATCAGTATGTGTGTGCTCTGGCTCTGACTCCATCTCTTCTGACGCGCACAATTTTCTCACAAATGAAAACTGCTTGCAACCAAAATAAAATAAAAAATTTAACGCTTCCTTTCAGTCAAAATCAATCGATTTCTGAATGAAAATTCTCAATCGGCAAAAATGAAAATCAGTTAATTACCAGCACTTGCGCTCCCCTCTTTTCTTCGAGGGAAACAACGCCGTCCGGCGTCGTTTCGGCCGAACACGACGTCGTGGTGAGTCGTTGGGGTACGGGTCGTAACACTGTGTTTAGTGGGACAGAAAGTTCAAGAATGCTCTGAGAATCAATAGTGAAGTTTCGCAGCAGAAGATCACAAATGGCCCTCTTCCTCTCTCTCCCTCAACTAAAACCCCTCTTTTTCTTCTGTTCTTCTTGGGTCTTATTTTTTCGATTTTTCTTTCGGGTAATGTGAAAGGTTAATTTCGATATTTCCTTTTTCCTTTTTCCTTCTGTTAAATTTTGAATCCCATCCTAGATATTGTATCTTTATGACTTCAATTTTCAGTTATAAAGTAATATTTATTTTCAATTTTAACAATTATGTATCTTTTTTTAAGATAAAAATTCACTTTTGCTCCGTGCTGGTTTCTCATTTTTACCATTAAGGTGCAAGTAGTTTCAAATTCACGAACAATGCCCAATTTCTGTCAAATTCTTCTAACTTCCCTTACTGATTGAAGGGCATTTCAGTCAAATTATTCTAACTTCCAATTTCTTTTAAAATAAGATTTCTTTTTTAGAAACATAAACAAAAAAAGAAAAAAATTGGGCACCCATCAGCCCTTCTCCCACGTCCCGACAAGCCTCAATTTCATATTTGCAAGAGTCAAATAGAGTTTGTGTTTGTATTTGTAGGAACCAAGGAGTAGCTTGAAAATTTTCAAAAATATTTCAAGCTTTTAACTGGCTTTGGTATGTGTTTTCCCAATCCGATTTTCCTGGGAAATACAATGAATGTCGTGAAAATTTTCATTTTCAATTTCAATTTCTTGTGTTTTGTTGGAAAATTGGGGAATTTTCTCATGTGCTTGTTTGGTTTTTTTTTTTTTTTTTTTTTTTTTTTTTTTAATAACCGAATTTTTGGTTCATAATGCAGCACACAAAATCTCAATTTTGGGTATTTTTGTTTATGTGTTTAACAAATTCCACGATTGTTTATGGGTTTTCCAAGGGTTGCAATGGTTGTGATATTCTCTTATGGGAGGGTGTTGCCGCGAGAGAGAGAGAGAGAGAGAGGGAGAGAGATGGTGCATGTGGGGAGGGTGGGATGCTGAGAGAGAAGAAAGGAAATGCGGTGGTTGTGGGTGTTAGTTTGGGTAAGAGAGAAAAAAGGGAGAGAGTGGTGGGCGGCGGGCTGCCAAGGGAGAAGAGAGGGAGTGGGTAGGGAGAATAGCCCTTCTCTCTTTTGGATTATGGTTAATTTCAATTTAGTATCATGAACTTTTACCCTTAGGGCACGTTTGCTCATGCACTCTCAATTTTAAGGATTACATACCCCTAAGCCTTTGAATTTTGCAATTTGGTTCCAACACTAACTTCGCCATCAAAATTTCCGTCAATTGCTTGTATGTCAGGCATGGGTTTCATCTATTCACTTATTTCAATGTCTGTGAAGAGTATTTTTCGAGTAATTGATGTCTTTCCACCCATGAAGAACACATTACATGCATTAATACCAAACCATTTTTGAACAAAATACTTGAAAATACCGTTTAACTAACATTGAAATGAGTAAATAGGTGGGACCTAGGCTTGCCACACAAGCAATTAAGGAAAATTTTGGCGGTGAAGTTAACACTGGAGCTAAATTGCAAAAAATTGAAAAACTTATGATTGTTAAAATTGAGAGTGCATAGGTAAATGTGCCTTTAGGGTAATAGTTTAGGGCTCGTTTGGTACACCGTATTAGACTCTGAATATGAGTAAATAGTTTATGTCATGTGTTTGGTGTCAACTTGTATTATTTAATTACCCGACTATTTTATACGGGTTGGGCTTTTAATACTCTCCTGACTTAACTAACTAATACAACCTACACACCCCGGTTTAGATAATACACGCTTAATTATACGGCTAAGCACGCGTTCTACAAAAAAAATCCGACGTTCTTTTCATCTTCTTCTCCCTAGGGTTCTTCTCTGCTATCTTATCCACAAGTTATTTTCTTCACTCTTCTCCAGATATCCATCTCTCACTCTTTCTCTCTTTCATACTCTCTCCAATATGTTTCTTCTTGCTTATTCTCTATTCTTTATATATTTCAATTTTTTTATTAAATTTTTGTTGAAATTAGATTATGTATTTTTCGTTTTTAAAATTAGGTTATGCTTACTTACATGCATGAAAGCTAAATCGTAAAAGTGATCAAATTCCATTGATGTCAGAGACATCAATGCTTTATCTTTTTGTGAATAGGCACTTGGAAAGTGATCAAATTATATTGATATTTTTTCCCAAAGAAAGATTGTGGCATACTTTATTATTAGATTGTGGTTCTTGCGTATCATGGTTTGGTGCATGATGTGGTTCATGACAAACTACAATTTGGAACAATGACGCCAACAATGGAATGCCATTAGGAGTCAAAGGTTTTTCAGGATTGCAACTCGGTCAAATTATTTAGATAGCATTATAGGAATTGATGACATACAATGTGTGAACCAAATTAGGATGGATAGGAGCACTTTCCATTATTTATATCAATTGGTTCGTGATGATGGGAGAGTGAGAACAAATGGTTCAGTAACCATAGAAGAGCAAGTGTGTATGTTTTTACATACACTCGCACATCATGTGAAGAATCGTACAATGAGTAGTAGATTTAAGCAATCGGGGGAGACTATTAGTAGGTACTTCAATTCAATCTTGGATGGAGTGATAAGATTACAAGGTAGACTTTTGAAGGTGCCGGAACCCATACCTGATAATTGCACCGATAATAGATGGAGATGGTTTAAGGTACTGTAAAATTATATTAAGATTGGCCAATTTTATTATTATATTTATATTTTAAGTTTCTAAGGTACCTTTTTTTTTAAAATTGCGTAGAAATGCGTGGGGGCGTTGGATGGGACTTACATTAGGGGTACAAGATATCATTTATCTGAATGGAGGAAGAAGCATTGTTAACCATATTTGAGGATGTAGTCAACCGAGGTTGACAGCGATGAAGCATGGAACACTTATGTGCAGGTTAGTACACTTGTTAAGTAATATGAAATTCTTATATTTTTATTTATAATTTTTCCATTTTGATGCAGCATAACAAGGATGCTGATGGTTGGAGGGGGAAACAATGTATGATATGTGATAGGTTGAAGAATATATTTGGGAAGGACCGAGCAACTGGTAGAGGGTCTGCAACTCCCACTGAAATGATGAATGAGCCTGTGCATCACATTGATGTCAATGATGATGATGAGGAAGTTGAGGTTGATCCAAATCATTCTGCCTCTTTGTCAAGATCAAATCAACAAAACTCAGCTAGCTCAAGCAGTCGACACCGCAAATGAAATGCAGATGCTGATATTCAAAAGGAAATGGCTAAAGCATTTGGTGAGATGATTTCTGAGTCTGTTGACCAATTGAAAACTATAACTAATAGTTTGGTGAAAGGATCATAACCAAGACCTGACATTGCTGCTGAATTGGCAAAGATGGACTTGTCTATTAATGACCAAATTAAGACACTACGACTAATTTTGGAGAAAGCAAGTGATGAGAGAACATTCCTAACATTGGATGGTGCTATGCGAAAAACATTTGTTCTTCTCTTACTTGGGGCGAGGGAGCTGTGATTCACTCTTTGATGTAGTTTGGTTTATGAACAACTTTCCCTTTTGCTTTTATCACCTTAGTATGTGATCACTTTGAATTATACATTATTTGGTACTGTTTTTATTAACGTATGCGAGTATGTTGGAATTTTAATGAGATACTACAATTATGATAATGGGTTATATGAAAAAAAATCTAGGCAAAAAAAATTGAAAAACAAATCTTGTCATATGAATCTTACCAAAAAAAATTTGTGCCATTTAAATCTCAATTTCCATTAAAATTATCAAAGAATTTTTTTAATTTTAAAAATAGTTTGATCTGATGTTATCCGGAACATCACCAAACACAGTATAACTTAGTCAGACTATTTATCCGGAACAACACCAAACGACTTATAATATTATGAATAAATAGTCAGTACTCTCCGGAACAGATTAATACTATCCAACGGAAATTAGTCAGTACAGTCCGACGTACCAAACGAGCCCTTAGTGTATTAAATTGAAATTAACCCTTTATATTAATGTTGTACCTTTCTTTAATTTATAATAATATTTTTAAATAAAGCAAAAGACAGAGAATGGTGAAATATTCAAAATACCAAAAAATGCCATTGATTGAAATTATTAATTAAATGAGGATAATATGTTAAATTCACATATTTTAATATTAAAAATAAAATCAGATAATTGGTCCTAAATTTATAGAACACAACTACCCATTATTTTTTTAATTTTAAAATCAAATCAAATAATTTTTAAAAACCAAATGGCACATGCTCACGAGGCTAGTATTTTTAAAAGGAATAAATTTTTAATCTTATATGGACCAAAATGCCCTTCAATCAGTATCGGAAGTTAGAATAATTTGAAAGAAATTGGGCATTGCTCTCAAATTACTTGGAATTGAAAACCACATAGGCAAAGTGACTAAATTGAAACCACAGGGACCTTAGTGGTAAAAGTTGGAAACCATAGGGAACAAAAGTGACTTTTTACTTTTTTTTATTTTTATTTTTATAATGAGTATAATAGCGCACTAGCCTCCCAACATGAGAGACCTCTTTTCCATCACGCGTGCTATGCTTGACTTACATTTGTTTTTAATTGTATTTTTCTAGACAGGCGACTTAAAGTATGTACATCAACAATAATAAATTATAAGTCAAGAATGGTGCTCAACATGTTAAATATTAATTTAAAATAAACAACATGTGGTTCTCTAGGGACCTCAAGCCTCTGCATTTAGAATCTATGTATTTACCGCATTTCACTTCATCTTAGTTGTTGCAATAATCTAACGACATGACACATCAATTATTGTAAAATTTAATTTTTATTTTATGAGATCCATATATTAGGTTAACACCATAAAGTACAATTTTGCCCTTTCAATAAAATTAAAAAATTCAAAACTAAAAAAACAAAAGAAAAAAAACCAGAGAAACCAAACCAAGCATAAACTTCCCCTGCAACAAAGAACAATCAAAATAATATAGAAGAATTTGGAACAATACATTAATTTAAATATCAAACAAATATTGAAATTCTTTATTGTTTGTACCATATCTAACCCCCCACTCACGTCATGGCGTGTGGAATGTAAATAAGATTGAGACTAGCTCAGTGAGTCATGCCAAAAGGTCGATCGGCATACTCCACTGATTCATGCTTGCTCGTCAAATCGGTAAAATGCCTACGATTGACTCATCCACACCAACCTTCGGCACGCGATGCCGAGTAACTAGTCAGCACATCTGGCCGATTATAACAGATAACCTCGGAACTCCCGCTAGAACCTATCAGGGCAAGTGTCGACCGTCGAAGACATTTCCACTAGTCCCACATTGAAACTAAGTACTAAGAGCATCACAAATGCTCTCTATAAATAGAGCTCCTTGGCTCAGCTAAGAGGTAAGACTGTTTACTTGACTTGTACTTTCACATTGTCAATAGAATTGCTCTTAGTCATTAACTTTGGCATTAGAGGGTCTTCGGCTGGCACCACACCTGTGTCTTAGACTTCACTTGTTGTTTCTTTCTCCAGGCTGAATCCAGCATCACGCCTCGAGGAAGGACATCACGGACCGAAAGCTTCTCGGGCCCAAGCCATCCACATCACCTGTAAGTTAGCTTTATTTCTACCTGCTTAGTTTTAGCGTAAACATTTATCATAGTGCACAATAAAATTTACACAAACATTTTAGCAAACTTAGACATTTAAAGACAACCAAGATTGCAAAAATAGAGCAATTTGACATTGCTCGTACAATGTCGCATCTTCATAATTTTAATATTTTACTACTTCTCCAATTCTCCTTCTCCAATACTCCAATTAGAGCTAGAGAATCTATATTAGACAAGCAGTAGAATATTATTTGGTTTAACATTGTTTTGTGTTATTCATCTCACAAAGAGGGATATATATACACGTAGGGTTACACTTCTAATCTCACTATCACATGGAATAAATACATGACTATACTAGGAAACCTAATATTACAAGGAATTACTTGAAATATAATACAAAAGCCAATAATCCCACTCAGGTTGGTGCATAGTAATCACTTATGCCAACTTGTCTAAGAACTTCGAAAAAACATGACTCAATACAACCTTCGTCAGTATATCAACCAATTGGTATTCCGTCCTCATTGCAAGCATTTCAACAATTTTATCCTTCAACTTCTCCTTAATAAAGAACCTATCAACCTCAATATGTTTCGTCTTATCATGCTGCATTGGATTATGAGCAATATCACGAGCAGCTTGATTATCACAAAATAACTTCATCGGTTGACTAGGTGCAAAATCCAAATCTTGTAATACATAGTTTTAAGGCATAGGATCCACAAATTCCCAATGCCATAGCTTTATATCAAGCTTTTGTACTAAAATCGAGCAACCACATTCTCCTTCTTACTCCTCCATGTAACAAGGTTACCTCCCACAAAAGTAAAGTAAACCGACGTATAATGTTTATCATCAATTGATCCTGCCCAATCTGCATCTATATAACCTTCAATTTTGAGATAACCATTCTTTGTAAACAAAATTCATTTTCCTAAACTCCCATTCAAATATCACAATATCCTAAAAAATGCCTTCATATGTTGCTTGCTAGGATCATGTATGTACTGGCTGACCACACTCAAGGCATAGGCAAGATCTGGCCTCATGTGAGCTAAATACATCAATCTCCCAACAAGCCTTTGATATTGACCTTTATTGACCGATACTTGGTTTGGATCAATCTCAAGTTTGAGTCTTTTTTCCATTGGTATAACAATCAATTGACAAGTAGACATGTTAGTTTCCTGCAACAAATCTATTGTGTATTTTCTTTGTGACAAGAAAATTCCTTATCATCCTCAAAGTTCTACGTAAAACATGATTCAAAATGCAGCTAAGCAAAACAAATTCACACTGAGTGTCATCCTCAATAACTAATGCAAAACATGACTCAAAAGGTAGCAAAATAATAGTTTTAAAAATGCTAGAAAATCAAATCGGCAAACAAATTAATGTATTAGATAGAAAAACTGTGACACCTCAAAATTCATAAGCATACTTCAACTAAGATTGTAGATCCAAATAAGCGGATGCTTGAGAAGTTTCCTCACGAAGATGTCATAACCAAAATCATCATTTATTATCTTGTTAAAGAAATGGATAAAGTATATGCGATAACAAGTGATGTGACGAGGTAAGGTATAATCTTGACATTACCTAACACCAAATAAATGAACATTTCGCCGATCTTCATCAGACCATACAAACCTCTCCATGCCACTAACATCTATATGATTTATGGATTCTCAACACATGATATAACTATTGTCATCTCCTAAATTGTCATTGCAAACTCACACATCATTTATAACCTAACAATATTCAACATCATATGCTACCCCTAATGTAGTAAATAGAAAAACTATAGCCGCAAACACTATTGATGTAATAGCCATAATTATATTAATTTCTCATGCATACTTACTATATATTATTTCTCCACCAAGGTCTTACCTTCCTATCAAGTGTGTTATCAGGAAACTCCTTCATATCGTTGAGGTATAACAAGTCATGTACTTGATTTGTTATTTTAAATTTCAGTTCAATTAACTTTTCATTGGCTAGAAAGAGTTTTAAAAAAATGTAACTTTGTGGTTGGACATTTAGCCCAAAACCAGCATCGATACACACTCGAAATTTCGTCAACTGTAAAACTATTTTCGAATAGGAAGATGAATCTTCTCCAATCAGTGTTCACAAAAGTAACTTGGTGTGATGTCTCACCATTCAAGTACATCATGCAATTAAATATCTCAGTCATGATCATTAATTATAACAATCTCATTACACCATGGTGTTATCTTCATTTTCGCCTAACCATAACTTAATTTTTTATTTGAGAAATGTGAAATAAGCATTTTGTACTATCCTAATTTCTTCAAGAGGCACACATGTTGGATAGAAAAGTGCGCCACTCTTAAAATCTATCTTTCCATTTGCACCTCCAAGTTTAAAAGCATATTTCAACTGAGAGTATGGATTCAACAGAAGAGGTTGCATGAACAATTTCCCCACAAAGACGTCATAATAAAAATCATCATTCATTATTTTGTTAAAGAAATATATAAAGTAGAAGCGGTAACCAGTGATGTGACGAGATAATGTGTCATCTAAAAAATCTCTAACACCAAATAAATCAACATTTCGCCAATCTTCATCCAACCATACAAACCTCTCTCCGCCACTAATATTTATCAGATTTACCGATTTTCTACGCATGATAGAAATGTTCTGATTTCTTAAATTGTTATGGCAAACTCCAACATCATTTATGACCTAACAATATTCAAAATCCCCTGCAACCCTTAATGTAGTAGGCAAAAAAAATGTACTTGCAAACAAAATTAATGTAGTAGCCATAATCATATTAATTGTTCATGCATATTTACTATATATTATTTCTCTACATGAGTCTTAACTCCTTATCAAGTGTGTTGTCAAGAAGCACATTGATACCGTTAAGGTATAACAAGTCATGTACTTGATCTCATATTTCAAGTTTTGGTTAAGTGCAACTTTTCATTAGCTAGAAAGAGTCGGAACATAAAAGATGTGACTTTGTGATTGAGCATTTAGTCCAACATCAAAATCGCTACAAACCAGGAATTTGGCCAACTTTGAAGCTCTTTTCAAATAGAATGATGAATATTATTTAATAAGTGTTCACAAAGGTAACTTAATGTGATGTCCAACCGTTCAAGTACATTGTGCTACTCAATATCTCAATTTTGACAATTAATCACAACAATCCCATCATACCATAGTCTTATCTTCATTTTAGCGTACATGTTGCTTGATTTGTTCTTCGAGAAAGGTGGAATGAGCCTTTTATACAGTCCTAATTTTTTTAAGAGACATACATGTTGGACATAAAACAGCGTCACCCTCAAAATTAACCTTTCCGTTTACATCTCCAAGTTCAAAACAAAAGAGGAAGCTCGAGTACTTCACAAAGACGTTATAATCAAAATTAGGGGTGGGCATAAAAACCGATAAACCGATCAAACCGACCGAACCAAACCAAACCAAACCGAAAAAGAGTATTTTTTGACCAAACCGAAAAAGTCAACAACGGACCTGAACCGAACCGAAGGTTAACGGTTCAGCCTTCGGGTCTAATTTTTATAGAACCGCAGAACCTGAACCGAACCGGCACTATTTTAATATATATAATTATTACACGTGGCGTTGTATGATTGGCCCAAAAAATTATTACTGTGAGACTGCTTGCAGCAGATCCCTCACGATTTTTTAAAATCTCCCTTCAGTCCCCGTGTGAGTCACACGTGACTCTCTCTCTTCTCTTTCTCTCAGACTTCTTCTCATCCTCTCTTCAATTTTTCATTTCGTTTTTTTGACCTAAGAGGCTGTGACGACGCGGCGCCTCTCTCTCTCAACCGTCTCTAGTTCGATCCTCTCACTCTCAGTCGATCAGCCACCGTGCCGCCTCCATCCCTCCATGCAGGTCAGCTTCTCTTCTCTTATATGTTCGATTTTTTTTCCGTCACGTCTTTGCTCCGCGAACTCTCTCTTTGCTCTCTCTTCTTATCTCGATTTTTCTATTTTCTCTCAGTCTCAGTTTCTGATCACCGACGACATCTATTCCTCTCCTGCGATTTCGTCTGTGGGTTTCTCTTTCATCAGTCAAAGAGGTGAGAGCATCATCTTCCTTTGAATTTAGGGTTTATTGTAAATTGAATTTATGGTTTTTTTTCTGTTAAATTAGGCTTGTCGATTTGGTGGTTGAGGTTAATGTGATGATATATTTTTTCTGTTAAGGTTTTAGCCTTTAGGGTTGTCGAATTAGGGCTGCCACCAATTAGTAGGTTATGCTGTGTTTTGATGATTATTTGAAATTGACAAAGAAATTATGAACTGTAAGTATCATGCATTATACAAATTAGGGCTGCAAGTAATGGTTATTGGAAGGAAAAAGAATCTCCAACTAAAAGTCTGACTTATGTTGACCAAAGAAAAATGAGTCTCTCTGATGAATCCCTTAAGGTTTCGCAATTAATTGACAGCAACCAAACAGAGACATATAGTTTTACAGTAAACTGATTTTGGTAGATTTTTAATTTTTATAAACGAAAATTCTAATTAGTCTAATGTACGGGATGTGACTATAAAATGCAGTCTGATAATTAATCAGAGACCTTGCGAAATAGTAGGTTTTTTTTCCCAAAATATTTTTATTAATCATGTAAACTAATTACATAATTGTTAAGTGGAAACTTGCATAATAATGATATCTTATTCTTAATGATGAAAAACATGCTTGAAGCTAATAAAGCAGGGCTAAATTGCTCTAGCTTTGTATTGTCTTTTTATTTGCAATCTGACATTGTTCATGCTTGATACTTCAATTTTTTTGAACGAATTATGGTTAGTTACATATTAAAGATTAAGGCATGCAGTTCATATATTGGTTTTAATTTTAGGACTTTTTTTAGAGCAATGGGTATTTAAGGTTATTTGGTTTGGAGGCATTGAAAGGAATGAAGCTTGTTTGTAACCTAACCCTTTTTTTGATTTCATTCACAGTTGTTTAGCGTCGTTGCTGCTGCTGAGCGTTGAAAGTTTGGAAAATTTTGCTTAAATGGAGGTACATATTCGCTGCTGCTGATAATCTATTTAAATCTGTTTTTGCAATCTGTTTAAATCTGTGTTTGTAATATGTTTAAATCTGTTTTTGTAATCTGTTTTATAATCTGTTTTTGTAATCTGGTTTTATACTCTGTTTTTGTAATATGTTTTTGTAGTCTGTTTTTGTAATCTGTTTTTGTATTATGTAATTTGTAATATGTTTTTGTAGTCTGATTGTTGGATAGGATATATGTTTCGGGAGTTGTATGCATAGTTTAAATCAGTTTTGACAGTTTAAATCTGTTTTTTTTTCAATCGGATATATCTTTTAATATGTTTATGGGTAGTTAAACTTTGTTTGGCTATGTTTAAATATGGTTTTACTCTGTTTATGAATAGGAACCTGCTTCTAATGAGGCTCAAATGCATGGGAATGATGATTCTCTACCTTGTAGTGATGCTGTTGTACCTCCTACAGCAGCATCACAAAATCCAACACCATCACCATTAGAACCTAGTACCGGGAAAAGGAAACCTTGTAAGAAGGAGAGTGATGTGTGGGAACACTTTGAAAAGTATGAGTTGGTATTGGATTTGAAAGGGGTAGATGGGACTAAAAGAAAGGAAATTGAAAAAAGGGCTAAGTGCAAGTATTGTAGTGTTACTTATGCTAGTGATACCAAGAAAAATGGTACTAGGAACATGTGGAAGCATATAAACAAACAATGCTTACAATATCCTTATAGGCACAAGGATAAGAGCACACGGACGCTCGCATTTGATGCATCCAAGGGTAATGCTCTTGTTTCTAGGAAGTTTAACAAAGATGATTGTTTGGATGCTTGTATTAGGATGGTGGTTCGAGATGAGCTACCTTTTAGCTTTGTGGAGGGTGAAGGGTTTAGGGAATTTTGTAGTGTTGCATGCCCACAATTTAATCCGCCATCTCGTAGAACTCTTGGAAGAAGATTTCTAGAAATGTACACAAAAATGAAGGAGAAGTTGAAAGTTGATCTTCATTCACATAGAATATGTCTTACAACCGATACTTGGACATCGGTTCAAAATGTTAATTACATGGTGTTGACTGCCCACTTTGTGGATTCCGACTATAAAATACACAAAAGGATCTTAAATTTTTGTGTAATTGATAGTCATAAGTGGGAGAGCATTGGGAAATTGCTTGAAAATTGCTTGATTGATTGGGGACATGAGAAGATACTCACAATTACCGCAGATAATGCAGCTGCCAATACTAAGGCAATTGATTATGTGAGGAAGAAAATAAATAGGTGGAAAGATTCAAATAGTGTGTTAAGAGGAGTTCACATGCATATGAGGTGTAGTGCTCATAAAATTAACTTGATAGTTAATGAGGGTTTGAAAAGATTAGAAAGCTCAATTGTGGCAATCCATAATGCGGTCAAGTTTGTGAGGTCCTCACCTTCTCGGTTGAGTTACTTCAAAATGTGTGTTGAGAC
>NC_024131.1:18215715-18261133 GCF_000346735.1 Prunus mume
TCGGTCGTCACGCGGTGCAAGTTGGCCACGAATTTCTTGCTAGGCACTAGGGAGCCTCCCCACAAGTATAAAGGTGCCTGAGAGCTTGGAGCCTTGCTACCGTCCTCGAAGACATGGCTGGTCAACGAGTAGCTGCAAAAAAAGAAAGAATTCTGCAAGTTAGAATACCAAAAAAAATTCGCAAGTCGAAGAAAAAAAAAACAGCAGCAGCAGCAACAACAGAAAAAAAAAGGAGAAAAAAAATCCTAGAGTAGCTCGAACTAGTCCAAGCCTGAGTAGAATGGGGCAGCCCAAGCTGCCACTTCCTCAAAGCTTGGTTAGCACACAGCCCACCACCAAGTCCAGCACGGAGGCCCGCCTAGCACCTGGCCTGTTCGCTCCAAACAGCAGCAGGCGCAGCCCAAGTCTCGGCAAGGCCCGACTCCAGCGCGCGCAGCCCACACCTCGCGCAAGACAGCTCCAGCACCTGGCCCGCGTTCCATGCGAAGGCCCAGCGAACGCCAGCTCCAGCGCCAACCAGCCACAGCTCGAGCCCACCTCGCATGCCAGGCTTAGCGCCTCCAGACCTCCATGCTCGAGCCCAAAGCGTGCAGCTTTAAGCCTGCCATGCTCCAGCCCGTGGGCACAACTCACCAACCACGCCCCATGTCTCACAGCTCCAATGACCAACTAGAAGACACTGACCAAGCTGCCAAAAGTCATAGACACAACAATTTTTCCAGGCTAATTACCTTGGATGGACAGCAAAGATGAAGTTTCAAGCACGCTGGAAAAGCCCTCCAAAGTTTTCTCTCTCTCTCACTGACGGAATCGGTGGAATAGACTTTTGATGTGAAGAATAAATTGGAGGAGCCCTACATTTATAAGGATCAAAATTCCTTGACCTACAAGGAATCGCCAACTCTTTCCAACTTGGGAGTTCATAAAATTGGCAAGTCAAGCACCTCCTCTACTCAGGAGCCCAGGTCCACGAAGGAAGCCCAGTTACAGCTGGACAACTCAACGGATCATTTACATCTCCTACATGCCACCACGCGCCATGCAGAAGCTGGGGGGCATTTGTGGTAACCAAATTAAATCAAAACCCTAGGTCAAATAATTCATTCCATTTGGGGATTATTTGACCTAATTGGGAATTAATCAACCTAATTGGGAGTTACTCAATTTAATTGGGGATTACCTAATTAAATTGAAGATTACCTAATTGAGTTGAGAATTGATTCCCAATTCCTACCCCGATTCTCAATTAAATGAGGAGTTACCTAATTAAAATGAGATTTGATTTGATACCTACCATAATTAGGGATTTGATTTACCCTAATAAATCAAATCCCTAATTAATCAAATCAATTCCATAAATGGGAGGAATAATTCCCTTCCATCTACTTAATTATTCCTCTGAAACCCTAGCCTCCAAGACCATTATAAAATTATAGCCACACACAATGGTGGAGGTACGTCTAAATTCCTACTAAAACTCTGCAGAAATCATTTCTCACAAACCTTAGCCACCATATTCTTTCTCTCTCTGACACAAGGCTCCAGTCACCACACAGGGCCGGTTTTCCTTGAAATACCTTACCTAACTTAGGCATCGGAGGGCCTTTGGCCAACACCCCACGGGTGTGGTCCTTTTACTCCGATCTGTTTTGCAGGGAGAAAGAGAAGCGGAGAAGACGAAGGAATCTTTAACAAATATTCTCGAGGGGAAAATCATTCCCTCCAGTTGTTTGTCATTTTTCAAAATCTGTATTTTGACTTTTAAGCTTATGTGATTTTAATCCTAACAACTATTTCTTCTTTTTTTCCCAACTACTCATTCTTGTTCAGATTTTCTTGGTATAATATTAAACTCCTATTTTGAAACTAATTTTCAATATATCTATATACAACCTTGGTCTTCTTTTAAAACTTGATTATTTCATTTGAATAGAAACTGCATCTTTTCAAAATCTTATGTAGACTTGGTTTTAGTTTTTGAAATATTTCTTAAGTGTTCTCGAGCATTCAAAAACTTCTTCATTATTTTCAATCATTGTTGAAAGCTTAAAAGTATGAGTATGATAACATAACTTACAGAATTTCTTGAAGTTAAATCACAATGATTTCGGTTGAATAATTCTTATGTTTCATTTATTTTCAACCATTGTTGAAAGCTTGAGAGTATGAGTATTAAAGCATAACTCATAAAATTTCTTCAAGTTAAATCACATAGATTTCAGTTGAATATTTCTTTTGTTTCATTAAAGTTAGATGATTAAAACCATATATTTCAAGTTAAATACTTTTGAGTTTAATCATCACAACACTTAGTCTCATTTGTCTCACTTAATCATTATTTGTGATTAAAAAAGATGAATATGTGAAACAACAACTCATTTCATGTCACATCCGGGATCGGCTCTGCCATAGCACGATATTGTCCGCTTTGGGCCCTCATCTCTGCCCTCACAGTTTTGTTTCTGTGAGCTCACGAGCAACTTCCCAGTGGGTCACTCATCCTGGGATTGCTATAGCCCCAACTTGCTTAACTTCGCAGTTTCCATGACTCCGAAGCCATTAAGCTCCCAAAAAGCCTCGTGCTAGATGGAGGCGGGTATGTACATATAAGGCATATCACCCCCTCTTCGTTGGTCGATGTGGGATGTTACAATCCACCCCTCTTTAGTGCCCGACGTCCTCGTCAGCACACTCACACCACACGGCAGAGTGGTTCTGATACCAAATTGTCACATCTCGGAATCAGCTTCGCCGTAACACGATATTGTCCGCTTTGGGCCTCTCTCTCTGCCCTCACGGTTTTTTTTTTTGGGAGCTCACGAGCAACTTCCTAGTGGGTCACCCATCCTAGGATTGCTCTAGCCCCAACTCGCTTAACTTCGGAGTTCCCATGACTCCGAAGCCAGTGAGCTCCTAAAAGGCCTCGTGCTAAATGGAGGCGGGCATGTACATATAAGGCACATCACCCCCTCTCTGTTGGTCGATGTGGGATGTTACACTTCATATCATAATTCAAATGGTAATTGAGCCTACTGAAAAGTTAGATTGTAGCTGTTATAAGCCTATCCCAAATTCAATCTTCAAGTTCCAACTTCATAAGAAAAAAAAAGCCTAGCCGATCTCTCCCTCTGTGAATCCCAAAGGAAAACTCCATAGAGGGGGAGGAAAAAGAAGCGTCATGACTTTTCCTCCCTCTCCTCTCTTCTAGCCTTTCCTTTGGGTTAGCAAATAAGTCCACTAGAGCGTTTGAATAAGAAGCCCCTTGTGGTGATATCTTTTAAGCCATGCTCAGATTGAAGTTCTCCATCACCCCTTTTGGGGTATGTTCTCAATCAAATCATTCTCCTAAAACCAACTTTCTAACACCGCTTGTGTTCTTTAAATTTGGTTATACATCGTCTTTGATAGAGGTTGCTGCAAATCACCCAATTGTTCTCTGGTAAGGTTGTTGTTTTTGTTCATTTGTTTGCTCTTATGTGCAAGTAGACCTCTGTAAATCATATTTTCCCCAGACCTGTTACGGATGCAGTGGTGGGTGCGTCCGCGAAGATGTAGTGGTGATAGGGTTCATTTAAGCACATGGGTTGCCTTAGAGTTTAGGTTATGTTAGGTTTAAGGACTTTGTTTAGACTTATGGTTAATTGTAGTGATGTGAATAGTAGTTTTAGTGCTGTTTTTATGCACGTTAATTTTATTTCAAACATGTTAGTTTGTTGCTGTCTTGGGATTGTACTCTAGACATCATGTCGATATCTTTGATTATATTGTTAAAGTTTATCTAATGAATATATCTTTGATTAAAAAAAATATATATATAAGCCTCAAAAGAAATAAGATGCTGGAAACCACATTCATGACCGTTAATTACCCCCCCAAAAAAAAAAAGAAAAAAAAAAGGCATGGAAGACATGCAAAATGCATAGAAAGGGGATCTTCAATCTCCGAGGCTGGCTGGTCATGCATTCTTTGGTATCATAAAAAACCCAAAATAAAGGTTAAAAAAAAGTGATAAAGAAACATATTCTCTTTGCCTCTCTGCCTATGGAAAATCATTTTTAAAATCCAACAAAAGCAAAGTAAAAAAAAGGAAAAATCCTAGTAAAACTATCGCCACTCTGATCATCCACACCAGACATGGCCCGCCATCTGTTCCAAATGTGGCAGCTAAATTAAAAAGGTTTATACTCGTTAAGGGGTAGACGAGTAAATTCATATATTTCTTTTATTTTTTTTTAAAACTTTTTTATAACCAAAAGAACCCTAAACCTACAGAAGTACAGGCTAATCGGATCAAAATTCAAAAAATTCCTCTTATTTATTGTTGTTAGTTTCTTTTTTTCTTTTCCAATTTCCCTATATATCCGAGTGTACACAATTTTCCACAAAAAAATATTCCACACAAAAAATCACACTCCCAAATTTCTGAAATTGAAACCGCCATCTCACAAAATATTTGGCATTACATTTCGTTTTTGAATCCTTCAGAAAGCCCACAGCCCGTTGTCGAATTTATCTTCAATCGCCGAAAAGCAGAGAGCGGCAGGGTTTCATTGTGATTTGGGTTTTGGGGAGAGTGTGAGTGCAAAGGAGATGAACGCCCACAAGTTCCAAATCTTCGACTCTGTTCCTGCCTAGTGCGTCAAGACAAGCGAGTTGAGTTCTCTCATGGCAAAGCGCGTGTACGAAGTGTGGAAAGGAAGTAATGTAAGGCTCTCTTTCTTTTCAAATTTGGATCTTTTACTGGGATTTATCATTTGGGTATGCTTTAGATTTGTTGGTTTGTGCGAAAATTAGTGAGTTTTGATTGATTCAGTGGTTCGTTTGGTTACAGTCTTAAGTTTGGTTCAAATTAGGTTTTTTAAGTTTATTTCCTGTTTGGTTGCTTTGAAAATGGAGACACTTACTTTTGCTTGATGAAATACAAGGAACAATGAACTTCAGGAGCTTCGGGTGGTGGACGCAGTTGAGTGGGATTGGTTTCTGGGTTTGTTTATAAAAGGTCACTTGGAGCTTGTAGTTGCCATTTTCTTCTATTTCATTTGCTTTTCCTAGGCAAACAAATGAAAGTATAATGCAGCATCTAGTTTATTGCTTCTGGTTTTCGTTTTCTTCTTGTTGCTTAGACTCTTATTTGGGAAAGTTTTGGTTTTTATTTATTTATTTTCCTAAAATTTATATTCCCACTTTCTATCTGTTGGTTGCTCAGAACATGGAGAAATGAGTAGGAAAGGAAATTTTGAGTATTTTTCAAGCGAACTAAGTTAAACAATTTTTTAAGGTTAACTGCATGGGAGCATTGTCTGGAGTTGTAAGAAAAACTTGAACTGTGATGTACTTCTGTATCCGCAACATTTTTATTAGAATAACGGATGAAGGTTTGTGTTGGGGTTTACATAAGTATTATATGGGGAAGTATGAGAGTGAAGTGGTGGTGTATCGGACTTTTATCTGTAATTTTGGTTTATTCATTTTATGAGGTTGTGAAATTGATGCCCACTTGTAGTTGATGTCAAGGAAAAAAAGAACTGCCATTTGATGTTATGTCTGTAACCATGTTTCACCCTTCTGTTAGATGCAATTCATTGTATGAGGAGAGAACATTTTTTTAGTACCACATCATATCTGGACTTTCTATTTTTTGAACTTTTTTTGGTTGAAAACGCTGACATTAGTTGGCTTAGCATTGGGAAAGCCAGTTTTATATAGTATTTATCTTTGTAGTGAATAAGTTGCCATAGTGAGGAGGACCTACAGCTCCTAGGTATATGTCAAAAGCTGCATTTTCTGGCTAGAGATCCTGTTTGTCCCTACATACTGTTTGAAAGGATCTTTAACCTAGCTTCTGACTGCTGTATTTCTGTTTGGCACGAGCCTCAATTTTGTAGGACTTAATCATCGTTTGGCTATTTTATCCATGTAAGGACAATAAACTTGCTCCTCAAGAGGCTTGTAACACATTGGTTTTATGTGTTTGTGAGTCATCTGGCATTGTTTCTTGCCCACCTGGAGGTCCCATTCCTTATCTCAATGCTGCAATCCAGGTTTACAGTTGGATGAATGCTTTTTGCTGGATTGCATGTTTTGGATAGATGATTTCTTCCTTTTCTTCCAAAGGTCCACAATACATCATGTTGTGGTTCTATTCTTGTAAATATGATTTGTGAAAAGGTATAAAAGCAAACATTGGTTGAAAGAATGGAAAATGCAATTCTCATTGAGAATAGATTATGTGATCGAAGCCATGCATGGCTCTTTTATTGATACCTTAAGATGTCTATGCATGGGCATGTAATTTAATGCCTGTTTTAATAATCATTCTACCCCGAGTCCGTGGCGCTCTTTCTTCATGATTTTTTGTTATCTGATTTCTTGAATAAGTGTTCATTGTCCTAATTTTTTGAGGTGCTTATATTTTAAGCTTGTTAAGCCTTTTTATTAAGTCATTTTTACAATAACATGAATTAAAGCTGAAACTGCTATTTAGTAGTTGAATAGAATGCAGTTATACTAAGCACATTAAATAATAACATGAAAGTCACTTAGTCAAAGATTATCCTTACAGAAAAAGCCTAATTTGAAGTCACTTAGTCGTCCAATTGGATCAAATAGGTAGATGAACACAGTGTTTCGAATAAACATTGAAATGATCCTGATTATGATAAAAAAGATAAAAAATGATTTTTAGTTTGGATATAAAATGAACAGTTTAGATAATTTGAATGCATATCTTGGTGGGCCGAACAGTGAGATCTCTAAAAACAGAATCACTTCTAAGGAGGGCCCTGTTTGTAAATTGTATGTCTATATACAGAAGTAGCTGAAATTATTTCCACTCATCATTGTTAGGTTGATCAGTTTCTTGCTCCAGCAAGAACATAACACATCTTCATAATGACCGAACTCCAGCACTGCAACTGTGGCTCTTATATGACTGTTTGCTCTATGTTTGTATTTGAATGATTGAGGAAAAGCAAATTATTTATGGACTTTTTAATATCACGAGCCTAGCTATAATCTCCATTGTCTACTGTAATTGCTCTAGTTTGATCAAATTCTGTTCTCTTCTTCCATCCTCTCTCTCCCCCCTACTCTCAATTTTTATTTTGTTCTTTAACTTCCTTTCTGTTCATCTTTTGCAGAAGTTCATCCTCGGTGGAAGGTTGATATTTGGGCCAGATGCCAAGTCACTGCTTGTCACATTATTGTTGATCATTGCTCCGGTTGTGATCTTTTGTGTATTTGTTGCATGGCATCTCCGGCATGAGTTTTCATCATATAATGCAGGATATGCAATACTAGTGGTAGCAATTGTATTTACTATCTATGTAAGTCTCATAACCTTTTATTTGTTTGGTTCTTGTTTTTTGTTTTTGATGATTTTGCACTCATCTAGTGTAAGATTATTTTAGGGTTAGATACCTTTTGGGTCCCTGTCTTTTACATGAATGGTCAATTTGGTCGTCGTTTTTTCCATTTGGTGAATTTGGTCCCTGTGTTTGATTACGTTAGTCAACGCGTTCCCTTCGTCAAATTGAAGTTATTTTATTTTATTTTATGTAAATGTGAATAATGGTTAGGGGCCCTGGATGGAATAGGGGGAAGGGGTTGGGATGGCGGGGGGTTTGTGAGCTGGGTCCTGAATGGGTGGTGGGGCTAGAGAAGTGGGAGTGGACCAGAGAGAGATAGTGTCATGGTGATCAATTAATTGAAGGTCATGTGCTTGGCATGCCGGCATGCAGATGAACGGTTTGGGTAATGTGGCCATTAATAGGCATAATAATGTTATTCTGTTTCTGGGGTTGCCCTGTGTTGTCTTCCATTGGGTCTGCAAATATTACTATTGACACTTCTACAAACTTGCCAGTGACTGTTTTACCTCGGAATCCCAGAGTCCCATGAAATTGATTTTATAAGCACTGTTAATTGAACATTTGGCATGTGATTGGTGGTGTTGTAATGGTGATTAAGATTAAGATTCATTTCAAGCTCTCATAATTCATTTGTTGTAAATCTTATGTTTAGGTCTTGAGGCTTTTCTCTCAAATTTACTTTTCTCTATAATTGTAAAGAATAGATAATTTTTTATAGGAAATTGTGGGCAATTAATATTAAAGAGCAGACTTTGTTTGGCTTACTAAAACATGGAGGAAAACTCTGTCGCTACAAATTTATACACAGGCCTTACCCTGCTGTCAGTGGTTTTTGATAAGAAACAAATTTACATAAAAGGAAACTCGAAGGGTACAAAATAGAGGATAGAGGGCAAGTTGTCCTTTAAGACCTGACAGCAATCTCTAAGGATTATAAAACAGCCACCAGAAAAGATGAAATCAAAATAGCCCAGATGACAAGAACAAGACTAGATACTTCTGCTTTCCAATCAGATAGTATAACATAAAAGAATAGTCCCTGAACTCTGTTAGAAGAATTATTCTCTCCGTTTGTTTTAAGGTCTTGATTCAAGGTCGCCTAATTTTTGGAATATATGTATCATAATTCATTGGTTAATCTTCTTCTGACATACTGCATAGCCATGAAGTGTAGTGATTTGCAACTCTGGTATTCAGATTATGATATTCATCACCCTCTGAAATGTTTTTTTCCCCCTTGTTTCATTGTCTTAGATAACATTCTTATTCAGATTGGTAACAGTCTCTCCGATGGTGTTTCAGCTTCAGTTCTCTCTCTTCTATTGTCCTAGTTTTTGGCATAAATTAATTCTTTAGTTGATTTTGATAGGTGTTGGTGCTTCTTTTTCTTACTTCAGCACGGGACCCTGGGATTATTCCACGAAATGCACATCCACCGGAGGAAGAGTTTCGTTATGACCCTTCAGTGTCTACTGATGTTGGTGGAAGACAAGTGGCTGCTAATGCTGGTGGAAGACAGACTCCAAGCCTTCACTTGTATGCTATATCGTCCGCCTCGTTGCTCCCATTGTTCTATTTGCAACAATTGTGTGGAACGCTTTGATCACCACTGCCCTTGGGTGGGCCAATGCATTGGACAGGTATGATCTTAACATGCAAAACATAACTGTGCTGTGTGATTTGTACTTTCCCCATTACTATTGCTCTGGGTAGATGGATGTGTGTATTCTTGTTTGTAGTTGATCCTTATTTCCTTCAGGAGGCATTTGTATTAGAAATCTAATTGTCTGGGTTATGTGCAGTGCAATTATCGTTATTTCTTTCTCTTCGTTTCTTCTGCAACACTTCTCTGCATCTACGTATTCTCGCTATCAGCTTTATACATCAAAATTCTGATGGACGATTATCACGGGACAGTTTGGAAGGCAATGAAAGAATCTCCTGCATCTGTGATACTAATGGCCTATTGTTTCATTTCTCTTTGGTTTGTTGGTGGACTAACTGGCTTCCATTTGTACCTTATAGGTACCAACCAGGTCAGTCATCTTCTTCTTGGTGTATTTGTTGGTTCACTGTGAGACTTTCACAATTGGTTTTACCAAAATTGAATTTTATGTCCAAGTCCTCCTAAATGAGGTTCATAAAGTATGTTGGCGATGGCCCAAGTGGTAGTACTAATTCCATAAGTTGTTAACATGCTTCTTTGTTAAGTTGACGATGACAGCATCTCAGATGTGTTTATGATCTCATAGTTAAAATAAATGCAAGTATGCACCTCATGTCACTTATCGGTAGTGAGGATAGAAGCTGAATTAATTATATAACCTTCTGATGGGTTAAAGAAATGACTCGAGCGTTATTAATATTTCAGATTGGTGTTTTCTTTTGTGTCAATATGTTCATGTTGAGGTGTCAGAATTTTAATCTCTGAGTGGTGGTTTGTTTAAAGAATTGAACTTAAAGCAGATGATCTGTGACTGAGTGATAAATGTAGTGTGTTTGGTCATTGCTGGAGGTGCTTCCCCATCTCTTGTAACTTGTACGACACTGACTCCCTTGGTCTATGATGGAACTGTACAATTGACAGCCACTAATAGCTTTCTACTAAAAACTGTGGGCGTTTCTCTCACCAGTGTAGATCTGTACTTGATTGATGTCTAGAGGCTCGCTCACCAATTTAGATTTGTACTTAGTTAATGTCACTATGTAGGGTAATTGTCAAGGTATTTACTCCCCTCATCCCCCAGAAAATGTCTGATAAAAAGGAAAAAAGGAAGAGGTCAGACAGAGAAACCTGGCACTAACTTCACTTATTAGATATATGGTTAATTTGGGTCTGGTGGCTTTCTTCTCCCCGTGTGGAAAGTATCTTGAGTCCTTAGTTATACCTTTACTATTTGAATCATCATTTTAACCCCTTCCTTTGGAAGAAAGTATTTGTTGCTTTACAGTCTAATGTATTCCCTCTATTAATTATACTAATATCTAGATACCATTACTCTCTTTTCAGACTACATATGAAAACTTCAGGTACCGAGCTGACAACAGGATCAATGTTTACAACCGGGGTTGCTTAAATAACTTTCTTGAAGTATTTTGCACAGAATTAAAACCCTCAAGGAATAACTTTCGGGCTTTCGTTGAAGAGGAGTTACAAAGGCCTCCCCCTTTGCCCACTGCACGGGAAATAGAATCAGATGAATTGGGTGGGGATCCACGTTCAAAGGTTGAGGATGATTTAGATATTGGTGAAGATCTGTTGAAGATCTCGCAGCGTCGTAACATTGAAGAAATTGATGAGGACATACGCAGTAGAGGGAGCAACGGACCTCCTCATAATACCTCAGAGGTCGACTCTGCTTTGGGTTCAGATCACCGGGCTCCCACCATTCGATCTGATGCGCGTCACTCTAGTTGGGGAAGGAGAAGTGGGAGCTGGGAAATTGCACCAGAGGTCATTGGTAACACGAATGTCACTGAAGGTAGAGGTCATGTCACTTCGAAGGATGTGGTTCAATGATGGGGCTAGTTTGAATTATTGATCTTAAGATAGCGTGCGTTTTGATGATCTGTGATTATTGGATGTTCATTTCCAGGTTGGGAAGGAAATGCCGTTGACCAGAAACTCGCAATTATGTCAAGGGAGTTGAATGTATTCCCTTCAGGTGTAAAACATATGTGACCTTCTTTTGTGGGAATGCTTGTTTATGATTTCCTTCCTAATAGAATAGGAATGTGTTTGTAATTGTTTGGGAATGAAGGGGAAAGCGTCTTTGCCATTTTTCGTAAATTAATATTTTTTTTCCTTCTCCTTAGAATTATGTAACTATTTGCGATGGTGAATCCAATTTGGTATAATGGCCTTATTCTTTTGTGTAAAACAATCATCTACTTGGGCACTCAGAAAAACAGAAAAACGAAAAAATCAGTTCTCATTTGATCATTTTGCGCTGCTTGATGATAAGTTTGTTAATCAAATCATTTTGCTGCCTTCTTGGGAGAGTTTTCTTCCTCTTGGGCTTTTCAAATTGCTCATCGTATGTATTTCTCTGCTCTCTGTAAGACGTGATGCCTGTTTTGGTCCGTACCCATAGAGAAGGTGGTAAGTTGGCAAACCCTTCTTGAAGGCTTTCGATGCGATCTTGATATGAATTTTTGTAGCCATAAACTTATTATGGCTACTCAGACGTTTGCCCTCTCTCAAATGGATCTCGTAAAGGTGATCAAACTTATTATTCATATCCTTGTAAAAGGAACAGGCCCCTAGAAAGGCCAGCTTTAGCTCTCAAGAACAAGAGATCAAGCTTGTAGGCTGATCTTGGAACCACTCCAATGCTAAACCTTCCAATAAGGAGGGGACAGGGGCGGAGCTATTCATAGGCCTGAGATGGCCTGGGCCCCCTCACCATCTTCTCACCTTTTTGACTATATAAAGAGTGTAATATAGATTGCACAAAAAATCCCATAGTTTTAAGCTTGTGGCCCCCCCAAATATCAAACTCTACCTCCGCCACTGGGAGGGGAGATAAGGAGAGGAGGGTGTCATTGTCCGCGCCAAGTGCATCGCGGGGTCTGACTTCCGGATGAAAATTTTGAATCTAGTCACCTATACCTCTTTGAATATTTCAACCTTTGTTTCTTGTGGGTAAAGGGTTAAGAGGATGGCTGTCACTGTAGGTTGATTGATTGGGTCTAGATTATTTACCCCTTACCCAATATGTGGTGTTGACATGTTGGGCTTGAATGTTTATCCTTACCCAATACGCGGTGTTCACATGTTGGGCTTGAATGTTTGACTTCGATGTGGACTTGGCTCCACGTGTGGCCCACTATGTGGTGGTCTCATGTGAGGGGCTGTGTTGAAGAATATAAAGTCTCACATTAGAAACTTGATTGAATAAATTACAACTTATAATAAGTAGTTCCACTCTTAATAAAACCGAGGCATGTTGAGATAAACCTCAAACCTACTGGGCTTTATAGGTGGTTAAGTTGGGGACAATATCGGTGTTGTTAGTAATGGACCGCATGCCGTCTATTCCTGTGAGAGTGAAGTATTGTGACACTTGTATGCTATATCGTCCGCCTCGTTGCTCCCATTGTTCTATTTGCAACAATTGTGTGGAACGCTTTGATCACCACTGCCCTTGGGTGGGCCAATGCATTGGACAGGTATGATCTTAACATGCAAAACATAACTGTGCTGTGTGATTTGTACTTTCCCCATTACTATTGCTCTGGGTAGATGGATGTGTGTATTCTTGTTTGTAGTTGATCCTTATTTCCTTCAGGAGGCATTTGTATTAGAAATCTAATTGTCTGGGTTATGTGCAGTGCAATTATCGTTATTTCTTTCTCTTCGTTTCTTCTGCAACACTTCTCTGCATCTACGTATTCTCGCTATCAGCTTTATACATCAAAATTCTGATGGACGATTATCACGGGACAGTTTGGAAGGCAATGAAAGAATCTCCTGCATCTGTGATACTAATGGCCTATTGTTTCATTTCTCTTTGGTTTGTTGGTGGACTAACTGGCTTCCATTTGTACCTTATAGGTACCAACCAGGTCAGTCATCTTCTTCTTGGTGTATTTGTTGGTTCACTGTGAGACTTTCACAATTGGTTTTACCAAAATTGAATTTTATGTCCAAGTCCTCCTAAATGAGGTTCATAAAGTATGTTGGCGATGGCCCAAGTGGTAGTACTAATTCCATAAGTTGTTAACATGCTTCTTTGTTAAGTTGACGATGACAGCATCTCAGATGTGTTTATGATCTCATAGTTAAAATAAATGCAAGTATGCACCTCATGTCACTTATCGGTAGTGAGGATAGAAGCTGAATTAATTATATAACCTTCTGATGGGTTAAAGAAATGACTCGAGCGTTATTAATATTTCAGATTGGTGTTTTCTTTTGTGTCAATATGTTCATGTTGAGGTGTCAGAATTTTAATCTCTGAGTGGTGGTTTGTTTAAAGAATTGAACTTAAAGCAGATGATCTGTGACTGAGTGATAAATGTAGTGTGTTTGGTCATTGCTGGAGGTGCTTCCCCATCTCTTGTAACTTGTACGACACTGACTCCCTTGGTCTATGATGGAACTGTACAATTGACAGCCACTAATAGCTTTCTACTAAAAACTGTGGGCGTTTCTCTCACCAGTGTAGATCTGTACTTGATTGATGTCTAGAGGCTCGCTCACCAATTTAGATTTGTACTTAGTTAATGTCACTATGTAGGGTAATTGTCAAGGTATTTACTCCCCTCATCCCCCAGAAAATGTCTGATAAAAAGGAAAAAAGGAAGAGGTCAGACAGAGAAACCTGGCACTAACTTCACTTATTAGATATATGGTTAATTTGGGTCTGGTGGCTTTCTTCTCCCCGTGTGGAAAGTATCTTGAGTCCTTAGTTATACCTTTACTATTTGAATCATCATTTTAACCCCTTCCTTTGGAAGAAAGTATTTGTTGCTTTACAGTCTAATGTATTCCCTCTATTAATTATACTAATATCTAGATACCATTACTCTCTTTTCAGACTACATATGAAAACTTCAGGTACCGAGCTGACAACAGGATCAATGTTTACAACCGGGGTTGCTTAAATAACTTTCTTGAAGTATTTTGCACAGAATTAAAACCCTCAAGGAATAACTTTCGGGCTTTCGTTGAAGAGGAGTTACAAAGGCCTCCCCCTTTGCCCACTGCACGGGAAATAGAATCAGATGAATTGGGTGGGGATCCACGTTCAAAGGTTGAGGATGATTTAGATATTGGTGAAGATCTGTTGAAGATCTCGCAGCGTCGTAACATTGAAGAAATTGATGAGGACATACGCAGTAGAGGGAGCAACGGACCTCCTCATAATACCTCAGAGGTCGACTCTGCTTTGGGTTCAGATCACCGGGCTCCCACCATTCGATCTGATGCGCGTCACTCTAGTTGGGGAAGGAGAAGTGGGAGCTGGGAAATTGCACCAGAGGTCATTGGTAACACGAATGTCACTGAAGGTAGAGGTCATGTCACTTCGAAGGATGTGGTTCAATGATGGGGCTAGTTTGAACCAGAGGTCATTGGTAACACGAATGTCACTGAAGGTAGAGGTCATGTCACTTCGAAGGATGTGGTTCAATGATGGGGCTAGTTTGAACCAGAGGTCATTGGTAACACGAATGTCACTGAAGGTAGAGGTCATGTCACTTCGAAGGATGTGGTTCAATGATGGGGCTAGTTTGAATTATTGATCTTAAGATAGCGTGCGTTTTGATGATCTGTGATTATTGGATGTTCATTTCCAGGTTGGGAAGGAAATGCCGTTGACCAGAAACTCGCAATTATGTCAAGGGAGTTGAATGTATTCCCTTCAGGTGTAAAACATATGTGACCTTCTTTTGTGGGAATGCTTGTTTATGATTTCCTTCCTAATAGAATAGGAATGTGTTTGTAATTGTTTGGGAATGAAGGGGAAAGCGTCTTTGCCATTTTTCGTAAATTAATATTTTTTTTCCTTCTCCTTAGAATTATGTAACTATTTGCGATGGTGAATCCAATTTGGTATAATGGCCTTATTCTTTTGTGTAAAACAATCATCTACTTGGGCACTCAGAAAAACAGAAAAACGAAAAAATCAGTTCTCATTTGATCATTTTGCGCTGCTTGATGATAAGTTTGTTAATCAAATCATTTTGCTGCCTTCTTGGGAGAGTTTTCTTCCTCTTGGGCTTTTCAAATTGCTCATCGTATGTATTTCTCTGCTCTCTGTAAGACGTGATGCCTGTTTTGGTCCGTACCCATAGAGAAGGTGGTAAGTTGGCAAACCCTTCTTGAAGGCTTTCGATGCGATCTTGATATGAATTTTTGTAGCCATAAACTTATTATGGCTACTCAGACGTTTGCCCTCTCTCAAATGGATCTCGTAAAGGTGATCAAACTTATTATTCATATCCTTGTAAAAGGAACAGGCCCCTAGAAAGGCCAGCTTTAGCTCTCAAGAACAAGAGATCAAGCTTGTAGGCTGATCTTGGAACCACTCCAATGCTAAACCTTCCAATAAGGAGGGGACAGGGGCGGAGCTATTCATAGGCCTGAGATGGCCTGGGCCCCCTCACCATCTTCTCACCTTTTTGACTATATAAAGAGTGTAATATAGATTGCACAAAAAATCCCATAGTTTTAAGCTTGTGGCCCCCCCAAATATCAAACTCTACCTCCGCCACTGGGAGGGGAGATAAGGAGAGGAGGGTGTCATTGTCCGCGCCAAGTGCATCGCGGGGTCTGACTTCCGGATGAAAATTTTGAATCTAGTCACCTATACCTCTTTGAATATTTCAACCTTTGTTTCTTGTGGGTAAAGGGTTAAGAGGATGGCTGTCACTGTAGGTTGATTGATTGGGTCTAGATTATTTACCCCTTACCCAATATGTGGTGTTGACATGTTGGGCTTGAATGTTTATCCTTACCCAATACGCGGTGTTCACATGTTGGGCTTGAATGTTTGACTTCGATGTGGACTTGGCTCCACGTGTGGCCCACTATGTGGTGGTCTCATGTGAGGGGCTGTGTTGAAGAATATAAAGTCTCACATTAGAAACTTGATTGAATAAATTACAACTTATAATAAGTAGTTCCACTCTTAATAAAACCGAGGCATGTTGAGATAAACCTCAAACCTACTGGGCTTTATAGGTGGTTAAGTTGGGGACAATATCGGTGTTGTTAGTAATGGACCGCATGCCGTCTCTCTAAACTTTAACATGGTATTTAAGCGGGCTGGTTGACTGGGCCCGATTAAACCCAAATCATACAAAACCCCCAAATTGAACCAAAATCAAACCACAAATTTTTATTATAAAAAAGGTGACCGATGTTGAATTGGTTGCATGTGTGGCCCACTAAAAAGTGGTCTCATGTGAGGAGGAGTGTTGAAGAATACACAGAGTCCCACATCGGAACCTTAACAAAATAGAAAGTCCTATATAATAAATGGTTACACTCCTAATAATATTGAGTCCTTTTGTATAAAATCCCACACCTGCTAAACATGTGGTTAAGTTGGGGACAATATCGATGTTGCTAGTAGTGGGCCATGGGTCCGTCCCTCTGAAATCTTAACAACTTAAACTAAAACACATGATTGAATGATTGTGAATTATATTTCATATTTCTCCATAAAGAGGATATATATATACAAGTACAAGTTGACTTTTCCTACAAGGAAAAGTAATTAGCTAATTACAAGGAATCCTAACTAGGTAACTACTTTCATTAGGTAACGTGAATCACACCAGGAAATCAGGGCTCACACCAACACTCCCCCTCAAGTTGGTGCGTGGATATCTCCAAGAAATATTGGTAATGCAAAAAAGATAAACATATGAATGAAAATCCAAGAAATATTAACAAAATATAGAGAATGCAAGAAACATTCAAATAAATATTAGAAATACAAGAAATAATAAAAAAAAATATATAAAAAAATTGCAAGAAACATTCAAATAAATATGGAAATACAAGAAATATTAAAAAAATATAGAGAATGCAACAACCATTTAAATAAATATTAGAAATATAAGAAATAATAACAAAATAGAAAAATTGCAAGAAACATTTAAATAAATATGGAAATACAAGAAATATTAAAAAAAAAAAAACCAATTGCAAGAAACATTAAAATTAAAATTAATAGGACATTAAAATTAATAAAATGAAAATTACAAATAATTTACCTCATCGCTGAGATTTTCCCCGCTTGCATGGTTATTCATCGCTTTTGTGGCGGCATCTCTCCATTTCCCCAACTCTTTGTTGAGAAGTTTCCACCGACTTGACAATGCACTTTCCGTACGGGTGGAACCCGATCTTTCAACAAATTCGTGAATTTTTTTTTCCACATTTGACTGAATTTCATCTCATTACCCGATATGGGATCATGACTAATTTAGACCCAACACTCACACAACGAGACATCTTCCATGATCCTCCATGCCCCTCTGGTTTCTTGAGAAAAAGCCATAATGATAGAGAAAAATTAAACTTGAAAATGAAAACAATTTAAAGTAAAAACTGAAGAAGGAGAATAATAGTTGGAGAAGGAGAAGATGTATGAGAATTTGTTGTTAAAACTGAAGAGTAGGTATTGGTATTTATAGAAAAAAAAAAAAAGTATTTTTTTGGAGTTTTTATAAAAAAATTTACGATTTTTTTTTTCATAATTTTTTGCCTTGAAAAATGCTAGGCCGTTGGATTGGATGACAAGGCGAAATTGGAAGGACCACAGCGCGCCACGTCGCACAGAGCCGTTGGGGGAAAAGCTGACGCATGTGTTTGAATTTTTTGTAACGTTGGCGCGTAATGCACGTGCCAACCGTAAAATTTTTTTAAAACCACGTGCTGACGTCACACTGGCATCAACGATGACGTCAGCCGCGCCCTCGGGCTCTCTCCGCCTTCGGGCCAGCCCAGGCACGTGGACCCCACCTTGCCCGGGCCAGCCTTTGTTGCTGGAATTGCGTTTTGGGCTCCCCCCTAGCCCGAGCCCTAGGGGGCTGCTGGAAATGACCTTAAAAAATAATTTAAAAGAAATGTCACCTTAATTTTTCAAAATTCATGATTTGTCATCTGACTTTAATACTATCCAATTTTCCATCTATTTTAAGGGTATTTTAGTCTTTCCATTTTAAGGGTATTTTAAAAAGAGTGGTGATTTTCCCACTCCAATTTTATCCACTTGCACTTCATTTTATAACTAAAAAATGAGTGTAAGTGGATAAAATTGGAATGGGGAAATCATTATCATTATAACAAAAATTGTATATCTTTTAAAAAAGTAAAATTGAAAAAAAAAAAAAAAATCAGATTCCCCCATCCCTGGTGTGCCACCGGCAGCTCCAACCAACCCCGTCTCCTTGAAATCCATTCCCCATTCCCTCATCACAGCCCCATCCCATGTGTGTCAGGTGACATTTCTACAAAAATTCATACATTTTATATGTATTTGTTTTATGATAATGCTTATTGGAAATTAGTCAATAGAGCTATGAACTAACGTGGTTTATATGATTTAATGTTTACTTTTATTTCTAGAAAGACTATAGAAATTGTATGTGCAAAAGAAAAAGGTCATAGATTTTAAGCTAATAACTTTCGCTAGCTCATCCATTGAAAAATGGGTAAACTGCCGAATACCCACTGAATTATCACGCTTGTCAAAATCTCCACCCTAAATTAATTTTTCAGTCAATTTAGCCCTCGTATTAAATTTATTGGTCAATTTCGCCCCTGCCATTAGCTTTTGGCAATTTCCATCCAAATCTTTGTTAAAAAGGTCACATGTCAGGCACACGCTTCATTGTTGAATTAAAAATTGATTTTTTTTTTCTCTACTTCTTAAGACCTCTATTTTGGAGAGGTCAAGCTGAAGCACAGAAGAACCAAAGCGATGTTGTTGGAAGACAAGTCCACAGTCTCAAGTCTACATGAGGTTATGTTGGAGACAGAGTGATCAGCAACAGAGAATGAATTGCCTTGCAGATAGAGATTTTGGAGACTCGGCCAGGCTATGAGAGTTGGAAAGTGTAGGCTGTGAGATTTTGGGGATAAGATGGAACAAAAGATTGTTTGAAAGCCAACAGGAGCCCCACCTCATCATCATCACTCTAGCTTTGTTCTTGTTGTAGTTCTTGAGGTGAAGATAAATTTCTGGCTCCTGAGGCCAAACTTAGGAGCAAGTGGAAGTGAACAACAAACAGCAAAAGAAAGCAGAAGAATCCCATCATGTACTTAACAACTACACCCACCTTGTTTTGATCTAATCTGCCTCCTCATCATCATCCTTTCAGAAGCTCATGAAAAAAAAAAAAATCTTTTTTTTTGGGTGCAGATGGCTAATGAAAACATCATGAACTATACAAAATTCATTCACCCTAGCCAAGACTCTATTTTGGAGCAAACCCAGGATTTCGAATCCACAATTTCAGCAACACCTTTTTTTATGTGATTGGAAAAGTGTGAGATTTGAAGTGGAAAAAACACCAGATTCTTGAGGAATTGAAGTGAGAGAAAAGGAAAGAGTTTCGACACAGACCCAGGCTGTTGCTAGGTTCTTGTGCTTTGTGAATTTGTCCTCTATGTAGGAGGAGAGAGAGAGAGAGAGAGAGAGAGAGAGAGAGATGAAGAGAGAGAGAGACTGGAAGGAGGTGATGGTTAAGCAAATGAGAGCGGTGGGGGTGGATGGGTTTGGGTGACGAGATTACCCTTAACAGTAGCCGCATGTGCCATTCACGTGGTGTTTTTTTACAGAAATTTGGATGGAATTGTGAAAAGCTAACAGCAGGGGTGAAATTGGCCAATAAATATAATACAATGTCTAAATTGACTAAAAAATTAATTCAGGGCGGAGATTTCGACAAGCGTGATTGTTCAAGGGGGTATTCAACAGTTTACCATTGAAAAATTCATGGTTTTGCCCTTAGGAGAGTGAGAGGGTGGGTTGCGGCTTGGGCTATGGCTAGGGCATGGGTTGTGGGTGGAGATGGGGGTGGTCGGGTGATATAAAAAAAGACGGAGATGGAGAGCACGTGGGGGAGAGAGGGAGAGTAGAGGGTGAGATAAAAAGCAATGGGAGAGGGTAGGGTTGGGCGTGGGTTGTAGAGGGAGAGCAAATTTAGTTTTATAAATTTTTATAATTGATTTTCAATTTAAACTTTTTAAAATATATATTTATTTATCTAATTCCATGTGTCATGATGTCATTGGACATGTGAGCTCCACTTATCTTCCACATAAGCCACTTAATTGAATTTCTAACGGCAGGGACAATTTTGATATGCAAAGGGTATGTTAAAGAGTATTAATGTCACAAAACAAAACCTTAAGGGCGACTCATGACAATTTCGTAAACTTCATGAACTATTTGTAATAAAAAGCCTTTATGCATTAATGACGATACATTTTCCATTAGATTTACCATTACAGAAAACCTGTATCAAATATATAGCTGATTTGGGTGCCCTAGCCAAAACGAATCAAGTTAAGAGGCGGTCTAGGCCCTGGAACTTGTTGGCGAACGAAACTAGTGCTAGACGGAGGCGTGGATGAGGAGTTTGAGTCTTGTCTAGATCACATCGTCTTCTCTCGTAAATCAGTCTTTACCTATTTCTCATTCAAAATGGTCGAATCGAGAGAGGTAAAATCATCAACATGATATCCTTTTTTGTATTTGTTGTAAACATTATTGTTCTTCATTTTGGGAATAAAAATTAACAATTTAATCATGCGTTTGGATGAGGAAATTTAGGAATACTAAGAAATTCAAAAATGATTGGATTTATTGATCTTAAATTTGTGAAGATGGTTGTTTGGTTAATCTAAAAGTATAATGGCGCTTACATGAGTATCTTTTTAGTGGCATCAATCTATAAATGAGTAGTTGTGGTGGGTAGATACATTAATTGTACTTGTTGGCAGTGCCATCATGTCTAATGTTGGTGGCGGGGTTTCTAGTTAGTGGTAAGGTGGTGGTACAAAGGGGGTTGAATTGGTTGTGGCAGTGATGTTGACGGGATGAGGTGATGGCGCTAGTAATAGTGCTGGGGCAGTGGTGGTGATGACCATGACAAGGTGGTGGTGGTTTTCTTTCTAATTCTCTCACTCTATTAGAATTCTAGAAATGTAAAGTATTTATATGAAATTGAAATTTAAAATTTATTATGATAAAATTCTAAGTTTTTTTTTTTTAAAAAAAATGAAATTTATAAATTTCTTTGTTTATATGAATCTAAATAGGAGAATTGGTGTATGTAAATTAAAAAATTATGGTCTAAATTATGGGTTTATTTTCCTCATTCAAACCCAATAGTAAGAGAATGGGTTATCTTGCCTGGTATTTAATCCTAGTCCTGCTCAACCTTTTCTTGGGAAAATTGCTATATCTTTTTTCTTTGGTGAAGGGTCGTTACAACTTGAGAAAGAGAAGGAAAACTACTCATGACAACTTGGTGGACCGAATCAGTTATTTACCCCATGAAATTCTTGTCACTATATTGTCTCTCTTGTCACTAAAGGAAGCAGCATCAACTAGTATCCTTTCTAGGCAATGGCAGCATCTGTGGACGTCTACTATGAATCTCAACTTCGATGATGAGGACACTTTATGCCGTACGGCCAGGCCACCAGGAGGAAAAGCCCAAGAGTTGGCAAACCTCAGGTATGTCAATTGGGTCAATAGCGTGGTGGAACAACACAGAGGCCCTAAAGTCGAACAATTCAGAGTTAGCTTTCATCTCGATAAACGTTCTTCAAGTTCCATTGATAAATGGATCCGATTTGCAATGAAAAAGGGAGTTCAAATGCTTGACATTGACTTCCTAGAATATGGTTTTCACCAGAGCTATACTTTGTTTCCCCACCAAGTTTTTGGTTTCAAACAAGGGTCTGCATTTGAGGTTCCAAATCTAGACCCTTGCATGTACACTGGCTTTAAGTCCCTCAAAGATCTTTGTTTCAAAAATGTTGATGTTGCAGAAGAAGTTCTCCAGTACTTCTTGTCTAATTGTCCAGTACTTGAACGATTATCAGTCTATAATTCCCGATATGTGTCTCGTCTAAGAGTTGTCGGTACATCAATTGCCTTGAAGTACTTAGAGATCCGGGAATGTTTCATGATGGAGAGCATTGAGATTCGTGATGCAAACCTTGTTTCATTTACTTATGCTGGACATACAATTATAAACTTGCTTATCAGGAATGTACCTCGTCTTGTTGACGTATCAATTTGTGAGCCCAACAATCTTTTCTTTGAGGTTGTCTTCACCCAACTTTCATACTGTCTTTCTCAGCTAGAGACTCTCAAGTTGACTTACAATGTGGTTAGTATTATGTTATTATTTTGAGTTAGTTTTCTTTTCTTTTAAAATATATGTTTTTCGGATTATGTTACTTTTCTTTGTCTTCAGTTGTTCAGGTGCGATCGTATATTTCCTACAATGCCAAATCTCAGGCATTTGGGTTTAATATTTGAGGGAGATGATGCTTTCGCTCTTGTTAACCTAACTTACTTCCTTCAGGCATGCCCTTACTTGCACAAACTTGTGTTGCAGGTATGTGTATATTCTTATATTAAGAAATTATTCTTAGTAATTTTTTTATGTGATTGGCTGATGGATTTGGACTTTTGATATAGCGCATGCTATTTGTTGGATCTTTTATGGCTTTATTAAACTATATTTACATTTTTTTTTTTAGTTGATGGATTTTACTTTTGGTGGGAAATATTTTTATTTGAAAGAGGCTGGGTTTTCTATAATAAACGTTTTAAATAGGATTCGATTCCCATTTAAATAATCTAGTATATTCCACTAATGAGTTATGTACATACCTCATATCTCCTAGAATTTGAGGGCTCTGTGCGAAACTTAAATTGGGGCTCTCATATCTTCTAAAACAAAAATATTATATAAAAAATACTGTGAATTTTGATGAAAAACAAATACCTTGAATTGATGCCATAAACCAATAAAACTAATGAACACAAGTATTTTTCATGAAGACATGCATAGTCTAATGGTATTTTCTGGTAAAGTTGTTTACTTGGTCATGGGTCAATACTCCTTATTGCCATTTTATGAAGAAATTTTTTAGGGCCGCCCCTGCTGTCCTTTACTTTTGCTGAGAGAATAAATTTAAATTAGGGAGAATACAATCTTCATCTTCTATTCACTCCATTACCAATGCTGAAGAAGACAAAAAGAGGATCCTAATAGCAACCTTGACTTCATTGAAGATATGGAAGATTTTGATGTAACATCAATGCCAAATAGAAGTTGGTTCAACTGTCCATTGAGATAAATATTTATGAGTTTCAATGTTTTTAATATCTATATGTTTAGATTGTTTTGAGCCCATCTGTATTGTTTCATATTCTGAGAGAATTTCTCACTTCTATTTGTTATAGTCTTGGTTCTTGTTACATAGACTAAAAAGTTTTTGGTTTGATGCAGATGCACTACGAAGGTCCGCTGAAAAGTTTTGCGAGAGCCCCGAAATTCTCCCATAATTTCCTCAAGGTTGTGGAAATGGTAGGGTATGTTGGTCGCACAAGTGATTTTGCGCTGGTTCGTTACTTGACAAAGACTGCTGTAAATCTGGAGAAAATTGTTGTTAATCCTGTCCAGACCTGGCTTCTACAGAGCCTCAACTACAGAATAATGAAAGACCAAATACTGAAGTGGCAAGAAACTGTAAGAGATCGCGCTAGGAAGTACTTTAAAAGAAGGGTGCCCAAAGGAATAGAATTTGTGTGCCTGTAGGAAGTAGGAAGCTAGCGCAGTGTGTCAGTATTCAATTGAGATTTTAACGGATTTTAAACTAGTTATATACTGTTGCAGATCTTATGGATTTTAACGTTTATTAGTGGACTACCAGTCTTTAATTTTTTAACTTCTGCTGAACACTGCATGCTGTCAGCCTTGCTGGTTTAGTTTTCTGTCCACTTTTTACAAATTCTATCTTCCATTAAGCTTGCAAGAATTCTTTGCTGCTCTTATCCTTCCCAACTCCTAAGCTTTAGTTGGGCCTTCTGCATATGAATGTAAGAATGGTTCAGAGTGTGTGGTCACAAACAATAACTGATTCTTTTTTTTGTTTTTTTTCCCCTTCCCTTCTAATGGGTCTAAATACAATGTCTGGATTTCAGCATATTCTCTATGTTCTGTATGTATGTGTACAATTTGGTGAAACTCATGTTTTGATGTATTAAAATATGAACACAAATCAAGTTTTCAGTATTCATGCATTGAGATCTCTTTACTAGTTGATTGATCCAAAATTTCTGATATTTTCTCAGGCAGTGCATTTTTAAAAACATTAGGGAGTTGCAGTATCTGTCTTGGTCATATGACTTTGCTCACCACAGTGGGTTAAGGCCTGCAGTTAGAAAGCCCTAATTATTTCATTAAAAGAAAGCCCACAAGTAGGAAATAGAAAGCGAAAGATGCCAGCACTTGGTCTTGAGTTTCTCCGTATTTTGTTAGAACAGGATATATGGAGCATTCACAAAGTACACGTCAGGCTGGCTTTGTTTACATTCCTTCATGGGTTCATTCTTTTATGCATGAGCATACCTCTGGCGTCTGCAAAGCTACCCAGTTGGCAATACTTTTGGAAATGAAATTGATTGCCTGGCGCCGCTGGACTTGAAGAAATGAACCACTCAAGATCCTCTTCATGTCATGAGCTCATGGAATGATTCCATTGATTTATGCGGTTGGGCAATTGGCGTTACATGCAACCATTCCACCAAAAGAGTCTTCATTGTGAACCTTAGTTTGTAGGCTCCTTACCACCTTCTATTGGGAATCTTACTCATCTAAAAGGAATTAACCTAGGCACCAACAGCTTTAATGGTGAAATTCCTCAAGAAATGGGTCGTTTGTTAAATTTGAATTATGTATTCATTTCTGCTAACAATCTCATTGGAGCAATCCCAGGTTGGATAGGAAACTGTTCTTCGTTGAATAATCTTCATCTTATCGGAAACAATTTTCATGGAAGCATACCCAATGAGCTGGGACGTCTGTCAAGCTTAGAGAAACTCTCGCTTTCAGATAATAATCTGTCTGGTAATGTCCCTTCTTTTGCTACCCACCCTTTGTGGTTAGCGGACCCTACTTGTTGGATATTTTATATCTTAAACCAATTTAATGTGGTCTTCTAATCATCATAGGAGATCTAGGTCTTTGTATTGATTAAGAACTTTGATTAGAATTGGTGTTTGGTTATAAGGGAAGTTGTGTTTTACACAAATCCTTATTTCAACATATTCCTCATATGTAATCAATTAGAACACCTTATATCAGTGCAATTAGGATAGCTCTTGTATTCCTTGATGGGCTAGGAATCTTGAGCTAATGCATATAAATATCAAGTCCTTGCTCAGATGATCATAGCAGCAAAAGGCATTCAAAACCCCATCTAGAATAATAGATTAAAGGATCGTTTTGAGTAGAAGAACTTGGTTACTCTCTGTTCAACTATCATGGCATCACTCAATGGCTCACGATCAAGGTTAGTGTTTTAAATGTGCAGCCTATAGAGATTAACACTACTAACCCCGAGAGTAGGAGGTGTGCTTTGTGTGACTTCACTCACCAATGCCAAGGTGAATAGCCCAAGACCACTATACCTCACCTGAGAAGGTTTCCATCAACCAACCAATCACTCTAATGCCCTGCTTAGTTATAAGCTCACACTACAGTTCCAAAAGTAATGTACCTTCTTCAATCTATAACATTTCTTCCATATACTATTTCAGTGTTGCTCAGAATCAACTGCACGGAGAGCTACCACCAAATGTCCGCATTAATCTTCCTAATCTCGAAGAATTTTACTGTGGTGGCAACAAATTCACTGGAACTATTCCTGCGTCATTATCAAATTCTTCTAGACTTCGGATGCTTAATCTAGCTGAAAATGGTCTCACCGGGACACTCCCTGCTGAAAATCTTGGAAGCTTGCGAAGCTTAGTTTCCATAAACTCTAGTCACAATAGACTGGGAAGTGGAACAACTGGCGACTGGAACTTTCTCAGCTTTTTGGCTAATTGTACTAGCCTAGAGGACTTTGGTATGGACACTAACCATTTTGGAGGAGAAATTCCAAGTTCATAGCCAACCTTTCTACACAACTAAAATCTGAAATTTGATACACAGAAGCATCCCTGAAGGCATTGGAAACCTAGTAAACTTGACCCATATTGGAATGGAAAAAAACTACTTCAGTGGTAGTGTCCATGATGGAATTGGGAAGCTTCAAAACTTACAAGAACTGTACTTGAATGAAAACAAATTTTCTGGGCCGACACCGTCCTCTCAAGGTAACTTGACTTCATTCGTAAGCGGGACTAGGTTTGAGGGAAGTATACCTCCAAGTCTTGGAAACTGCCAAAGTCTATTTGCACTTGACCTTTCTAATAACAACCTAATAGGCACCATATATTCCTGGAGAGATTCTCGGAATTTCATCCCTTCCACTTAATTTGGGAACAATTCTTTGACTGGTTCGTCACCATATAAAGTGGGTGAGAGAGAGAGAGAGAGAGAGAGAGAGAGAGAGAGAGAGAGAGAGAGAGAGAGAGGGGTGAGGGTTTTTTTGAGTTTTATCAAACCCTTTTCGCAATATTTATGGTTATGCCACTGAGGGTATTTTGATCATCTCTCTCGTTACAACTCCGATTCGAGCCCACTACGTATCTACAGACTCATCTCAGTACGAACTATATAACCATACCACTCGTTGTCCCAAATTCCTTCTGAATAATAAATGGCCAAATTACCCCTACCTGAATGGTTATTTCGTAATTTCACTTAAATAATTTAAATGGGTAATTAAATTTGGAGTCGAGGTGTTACAAGGGATCAAGTCATCACGTAGTTCAAGGAATTTTTTTTTGTGTCCTAACTTTTGCTTGAACCGCCCTTTCAGGTTTTCAGTTCAACGGACTTTCTTGTGCTCTAACTTTTGCTTGGACCGCCCTTTCGGGTTTTCAATCCAACGAGCCTTTTTTTTTTTTTTTTTGGTGCCGTAGTAGGAACATGATGTCATTTCATGCAGGCTAGGCACTTGGTGTCATGCAGGCCAGGCGCTTGGTGTCATTTCATGCGTAGTATTGTTTCAAGAACTTTCCGTTGATAGGGCCAACTCATAAATTGTGCTCTGCTACGATCTTGTAAGCGCCACTTGTGTACACTTCTTGTACTACGTAGGGCCCATCCCATTTCGAAGTAAACTTGCTTCCGGTTTTGTGTGTTGTGATGATAGGTCTACGTAATGCGAGGATAAGATCTCCTACTTGGAAATACTTGGGGCGAACCTTCTTGTTAAAAGTATTTGAAAGCCGAGCTTGGTAACACTCTAGGCGTTGTTGCACTTCGAGTCTCTTTTCGTCTAGTGCTTCTAACTCTTGGAGACGTAGCTTTGCATTCTCTTCATCTGTCAATCCCTTTTATACGGCCATCCTCAATGATGGAATTTGACTTTCTAGAGGCAAGACTGCTTCCACGCCTTATGGTGTAGCCTGAGTAGGCGTCCAGTATGTTGTCTGATAAGCCCATAATGCTTCGTTTATCCTTTCATGCCGATCTTTCTTGGTTCTCCTAACAACTTTCTTTAACAGGTTGCAAAGAGTTTTGTTGAACGCTTCCACAAGACCGTTGGCTGGGGCATTGTACATTGAAGAGTTGCGTTGTTTAAAACCAAAGTCTTCACACAATTTGTTCATCAACTGGTTCGAGAATAACTTTCCATTATCTGTGATGATGTAACGTGGCACACCATATCGATTAATAATGTTTATTTTGATAAAGCTCACTACATTTTCTTTCTTTACTTCTTTTAGGGGTACAACCTCTACCTATTTTGAAAAGTAGTCAGTTGCTGCCAGAATGTAAGAATGACCATCAGAAGATTTGGGTGCTATTGGTCCCACCACATCAAGACCCTACACATCAAGTAGCCATGAAGTAATTGTAGGATGTAGCGGTTCCGGCGGCTAATGTATAAAGTTGGCATGAAATTGACATGCTTGGCATTTCTTCACATAATCCATGCAATCCTTAACCAGAGTCGCCAATAGTAGCCCATCCTTTTTATTTGGAAATGTAGCCTTGGCCCTGATTGATGAGCTCCGCAAATACCTAAGTGAGCCTCCTCCATTGCTTTGAATGCATCTTCTTCTCCCAAGCATCTTAGAAACAGGCCTTCGAATGAACGACGGTATAGAATCTCTTTATAATAAATGAATCGAGGTGCCCGACGCTGTACCTCTGATCGATGTCTCCAATCATTTGGCAGTTTTCCATGCTCAAGGTAATCAATTAAAGGCTGCCTCGAGTCGTCAACGTCAATGGACAATACTGAGATAACGTTGACTCCTTCTTGCGATGCCCCAAGTGTTAATGGAACGACCCAACGTTGGAAAACTGGAAAATTCACCACTTCATCTTTTGTCAACACCAATGTAGAGGCAAGGTTGGCTAAGGCATCTGCCATTTAGTTGTCTTTTCTTGGCACATGCTCCAGTGTCACGAAGTCAAAACTTTCTAGTAATTGCGTGGCCATTTGGTGGTACGGAATTAGATCATCCTTCCTAACTTCCTAGTGGGTCAACAATTGGTTGATTACTAACATGGAGTTACCATATACTTCTAAGCTCGATATCTTCATCTCCATAGCTATTTGTAAGCCCATGATCAAAGCCTGGTATTCTGCAACGTTGTTCGAGCAAAGTTCACTTAAAGAGAATGAATAGGGTAAGACGTGTCTCTCGGGTGATACGAAGACTACGCTAGCCCCCGCCCCATCTTTATGAGCTGATCTGTCAAAAAACATCATCCAAGCAGGAGAAACGTTAGTGAAGAAGACTTGTTCGTTAGGTAAGTCATCTGAAATTTCCCAGTATGCTAGAATTGGATGATCGGCTAGAAAATCTGCAATAGCTTGCCCCTTAACCGCCTTTGCTGGAGTTTAGATGATTTCATATTAATTGAGAAGTAACGCCCACTTGGCCAAATGCCCCGTCAAGACTGGTTTTGACATAACGTACCTTACCGGGTCAGCTCGTGCAATTAGATAAACCGTGAACGCTTGCATGTAGTGCCTTAACTTTTGAATAGCAAAAACAAGTGCAAGACATGTCTTTTCTATAGGCGTGTAGTTTAGTTCGGGACCAGTAAGAGTTTGGCTTAGATAGTAAAGTGCTTGCTTTTTATGTGATTCATTCTTTTGCGCCAACAGGGCTCCAATTGACCTCTCTTGAGCCGCAATGTACAACATGAGTGGTTTACCTGGAATAGGAGCTCCTAACAGTGGTGAACTCGATAGGTACTTCTTTATGCTTTCAAAGGCATTGTGACAAGCTTCATCCCAAACAAATGAAACATCTTTTTTCATAAGGCGACTGAATGGCTGACACCTCTCTGCTAAGTTTGAGATAAATGGCCAAATAAACGCGAGATGTCCTTGTAAATTTTCAACTCAAGTAAATTTCATGGCTCGGGCATATCTCGGATGGTTTTAATCTTAGTCTGGTCTACTTTGATGCCTCGATTTTTAACGATGAAACCAAGTAATTTACCTGACGTGACGCCGAAAGCACACTTCAAAGGGTTCATCTTGAGTTGGTACTTCCGCAATATGTTAAACACCATTCTCAAGTGTTTCAAGTGATCTTCTCTTCTTTTTGACTTAATCACCAGGTCATCAACATAGCACTCGACATTCTTGTGAAGCATGTCACCAAAGATCGTTTGCATTGCACGTTGATAGGTCGCACGTGCATTCTTGAGGCCAAATGGCATCACCTTGTAACAGTAAATTCCTTTTGGGGTGCGGAAGAATGTGAGTTCTTCGTCCTCTAGCGACTTTTATTTGATTGTATCCAGATGAACCGCCTATGAAAGATAAGGCTTTATGACCTGTGGTTGCATGGACCATGAGCTCAATTATGGGCAATGGAAAGTCATCCTTCGGGCAAGCCTCGTTTAAGTCTCGGAAGTCAACACAAATATGAATTTGTCCAGTGATTTTCTTCTTCACCGAAACAATGTTTGCTATCCACGTCGGGTATTTCACCTCCCTAATAAATCCAGCGACCATCAACTTGTCAACTTTGAATTCGATTTGACTTAGGAGCTTCGGACTGAAGCGACATTGAGTTTGTTTGATTGGACGCGTTCCAGGTTTGACTACGAGGTGATGGACAACAACTTTTGGATCGAGGCCTGGCATTTCCTTTTATGTCCAAGCAAAGACATCTTTATTGAAAGGACCCGACCCAAATTCCACTTTGAAATCCGGGCCGACTCCTGTTTAAAACTGACACTCACTGGGTGTGGGTGCTAAATGACCAAAATGCCCTGAAAAACAGTAACACGAACTCCAAGGCTCTAACTCGTGGCTGCACCTGATAACTGTAGGCTGCATACGTACCCTTACTGAGGGATCAAGCCACACGTAGTTCTTTTCTCTGTTCCTGATTTGTGACTGGTTTGTTTACTGTAAAACTCGCTCTAAGGCTGACATTCCTGGAGTAACCGGGACTCCGTTTTACGATCCGTCAAATACTATACGATCCTGGAATTACCTAGATCAACATACTTGAAATTGACTGCGATTCAACGGTTCAAACGTATCGAACCCGGAAATCACACACTAGTGAGATTCGTTCGGGGTTCAAACGTTATCCGAATTAAGATTTGCGAAATCCTACGCACTCATGAGGACTGGGAGATTATCATAGGACTAATTGTGGTTCCCACCCTGCTGTCCACGCGCCGCCACAAGCGCCAGCCGCGCATGGTGCCTAAAGCAATAACGTTTCACCGGAAAACTCCAAATCACGGCTCAAAACTCCTACCCCAGGTGTAACACCCTATTTGGAGCCACTTTTGTTCTTGGACCTATCCCAAAAACTAGCCGAAAGTGGCCGGAATGTCAACCCGAAATCCAGCTAAACTTTGGATCCAAGATCGAGTTATCTACGCTAGAAATTTCTGAAATCCTACCCAACCAACAGCTAGAGCATGAAAAATAGCTAGAAAACCATACCTCACTTGTCCGATTTGGTGGCCGGAGGTGTCCGAACGAGCTCCGTGAAATTCCATCAAAAACTGTCCAAACCGCCCTGTTTCGTGGGGCTTTCCGGCGACCACGACGGCGGATCGAGACTGGGATGGGCTGAGACTGAAAGAAGGGAGTGAGGTGGTTCGTTTGGCACCGGTCTTGCTCGAATTGGTGGTTGGAGCTGAGAGAAATTCTCTCATAAAGTCGGCTGGCGAACTGCCAACAGAGAAGAATTCTGGGTTTTTAAAAAACTGAACTTCGAAATATTTACTGTTATGCCACTGAACTTCTTTTGATCGTAACTTCTTCGTTACAATTCCGATTTGAGTCCACTACATGTCTGCAGACTCGTTTCGTCGCGTTCTACACAACGGTATAATTGAAACCCCCAAATTCCTTCTCGGTAAAAAAGTCAACCTTTAAACCAATAAAAGATTCTAGGGGTATAATGGTCTTTTATTGGAATAAATTAATAATTGAATATTAATTAAGGACCGGGTTATTACATTTATACTCAAGTAACAACTGATGGTATGATTCTTCTTTGCTAGGTTTCAAAAGTGCACTAACGTAGATAGGTCTTGGGTCTTTATTTGTGCCCAAGTTGAGCTCTTTTAATTCATCAACAGTCACTTGGCCCCCATCTTCTAATGCAGCAGGAGCATCATGAACCTCATCCTCAAAGGGTTCCTCTTCATCGAGCTCTTTAATGGTAATGTGATGAACAGCTAGAATCTTTGCTTCTTCATTGTCACTTTCATTTTGTTGACTCAAAATTTTCCAAGTTTGTATGATTGTTTGTCGTTTCACTTTGAGTTGGTCACCTGAAGTTATGTCTAATGTTGAGTGACGTTTCATACATGACGGGATTAGGCTCCAGATTTCATTATCTTCTATGGAATCAATACGAACTCCACTTTCCAACTCTCGCTGGCTTTTCTCTTTAGACGGCTTGCTTAGTGCTCCGAGTCTTTCTAGCATCAATCTGTGTGGAGCTGGTTGGATTCTCCTTTGAGTCTTATGTCCATATATCCTTTTGAACACAGAATGTCGTGATGTCGATTCTTTGATGCGGTTAAAAACTGAGATCCGCTGAGTAGGCTTGGCTAAGCGGTCGAACACTGAGGCTCTCTTAATAGCCTTTGGTTCTTCTTCCTCCTCAACCACTTCGACACTAATGTGTTGAGTTTCTGCCTTCTTTTCTTTTCTTCTAGCAGAGATCTTGACAGGTGCGACAAGAGTAAATCCTAGGCCTGCTATAGCTGAGTCAATCGTGTAACCTTGCTCCTTCAACTTCTTTTAGGTTGTGCTAAGGCCATGTGTCCTTTCTCCTGTGACATCTGGATTAAGCTCCCCCAGCAAAGAAGATAAGCCGAAGTCATAACCTGCCTTTGACATGAGCTTATAAGCATTAGGATCAAAACCTTCTTTAGTTCTTTTGACCGAAAGATATTCACGTCTTGTTGCATCTTATGATGGTTTGACGAACCTTGGTACTGAAGATTTCGACACATCTGAATTGCTCAACTTGGGTAAATGCATGGTTGTAGACTCCTTCAAGAACTTCATGTCACTTTCCCCTAACTTCCTTGGTTTCACTTCTTTTCCAAATGGGGATTGGCCCTCCTTCCTTCGGGATGATGAGACATAACGAAGAACAGGAATAGATACCTTTTGTGAATCTATCGGTGGTGATCCCATTTGTCCAAAGGCAGTGCTTTTTGACTTATTATCGCCATTCTTTTCAGTGGAAAGACACTTTGACTGCTCATCTTTTCTTGGTATGGCCTTGCCTATCAAGTGGACTTCAGTAGGAATAACTTCAGTGTTTTCATCGATGTAAAACTTGGCATCGGTGAAATAAGACTCGGCTTCGGTAATTGGTTTGACATCACCCAGGATTTTCTTTACTCCACCTCTGTAAAATTTGAAACATTGATGTAAAGTCAAAGGCACTATCCCATTTTCATGCACCCATGACCTTCCTAAGAGAAGATTGTAGGAATTCTTGGCATCAATCACGTGAAATAAGTTGTTGGACCTTAAATCACCTATCACGAGCTCAATTCTGATCATGCCCATGACTCTTTGCCTCCCTTGATTGAAGCCTTGAACCATGAGATGACTTCGAGATAATTCGTCTATGGTGATGCCTAACTTTGTCATTGTGGACTTAGGCATTATGTTTACTACTGAAACTCCATCCACGAGCATGCGACTAAATTTATGTTCTTGCACATACCCCGACACGAAAAGCGGATAGTTGTGTGGTTTGGACCCTAACAAAAGATCTTCATTGGTGAATGTGATGGAAGCACATGTCGCGCAACAGATAGCACGGTCTTGAGACTCAGGTTCTAATTTTTTGGCCTCTCTTATTCTATTTGGATGAATATTAAGATCCATCAATGCATTTACCAAGGCTACGCTTATTGCTTCAGGAAGTTCCACTGCTTCCTCAATATTGAAGTGCAATGGCTGCGTCAAGACCTTTTGCTCTTCATGAGTTTCAAATCTTCCTTCCGAGACATCTTCGTCATCTCCTTGATAGCAAGTTGTCGTATGAACAGTCTCCGTTGGTCTTCTTACGAAGAACACTTTGGGAAAGTATTATCCTAGCGTAATTGGAATTCGTGGTTCTTGGGTTAGTGGTCCAATTTCTTGGTCATAATCTCTCCTCACCATTATTCTGGTTTTGCTTTTAGAGCGTTTGTGCGAACTCCTCTTTCGTCGCCCCCTTTTTGATTGAGTATTTTGTCTTTGAGGAATGCGCTTTGTACAAGACTTCCGCTGAGTAACGAGCGTCCATCCTTTATTGTCATCGAAAGATGAGTCACCAACAAAGCCATTAGCTCCTCGATTTTTTTGGTTCACTAGCCACCTCTTTTGTACACAGATTAGTCACCTGATGTTGGTCCCTTATTGCTTGAAACTCCGATCTTTTTGACAATACAGGCAATGGCACTGGGTCGAAGAATCCAAACACAATTGTGGCGACATTCGCATCTGCGATTTCGACAACATCTAACTCAATCCTTCCTTGCATGGCTAGGTTCATAATTAGCTCCTTCAAGACGAAGCACTTTTCTACCGGATGGCTGACAATTCAGTGGTATTTGCAGAACTTAGGGTCGTTGACTCGGTTCATCTCCTCAGGCTGCTTACATTCTGGCAATTCAATCACCTTCTTTTCAAGCAAGTCCTCGAGCATACCTGCGACATCGGAGTCAGTGAAGGGGTACGTTTTTTCCTCTAACTCCTTCAAAGTGCGTCGACGTCTATCCACCTCTCGAGATGGCTCCATCCTTTTGACTTCTTTCTTCTTATCTCGGGCGGAGATTTTGATGGAGACAGTGTTTATTGTCATTGTTTCCTTGGTAGGCTTCTTGACGGGATTATCTGTCTTTTGTCCAAAGACTTTATCCTTTCTTTGCTACATGACGAGTTCATGCTTTCCTTCACGACTAGCTATACTCAACTCCATATCATTAGCACGCGTGGCTAGCTCCTCAAACGTGCGGGGTTTAATTTCTTGTAGAATGTAGAGCAACTCCCAATGCATCCCCTGAATGCACATCTCGATTGTCGATATCTCCAAAAGCCTATCCTTGCAGTCCAGGCTTAACGAGCGCCACTGATTGATGTAATCGACGACAGGTTCATCTTTCCATTGCTTGGTATTTGTGAGTTCCATTATACTCACAGTGCGACGAGTGTTATAGAATATGTTCAAGAATTCTCGCTCCATCTGATCCCAACTGTCAAGGGATTCGGACTCTAAGTCTGTATACCAATCAACTACATTTCTTTTCAAGGAATGAACAAATTGTTTCACCAGGTGGTCACCCTCTGTCCTGGCATTGTTGCATGTTTCGACGAAGTGTGCAACATGCTGTTTTGGGTTGCCCTTTCCATCGAATTGTTGGAATTTAGGAGGTTGATATCCTGTCGGCATCCGCAAGTTGTCTATCCTCCTGGTGTATAGCTTAGAATACATGAGCGTGTCTCGGGAAGATGCTCCGTATTGAACCCTGATGGTGTTCACGATCATGTCTTGAAGTTGTTGAACCAACAAAGAACCCACAGAGGCGACGTCAACTTTTCCGTGTGACTTCTCACCCGACTCTGGTTCATGACCCAATCCTTTCTCGTTGGATTTAGCCTCATGATGTGGTCATTTCTTGTTTGCGTGTTGACCAGGCTCATTATCTTAATGCACTTCCCACTTGTTGAAGAGAGAAGCAATCTACGCATCCTTTTCTTCGACCATCTTCGTCAGACCACTTGCTTATATGGGTTAGTTGTTCTTCAATAGACATTGCTCCCGTGACCATAGCATGCATGACCATAGAATAAGACTCACCTATGGACGCCGAGGCAATCTTCTTATGTTGGTCGTCAGGCGGGGATCCATGGTATGAGCCTGTGCTCGAGTCAGTGTCTGAAATAGGCGAGAGGGAACGTTCTCTTGAATTCTTCGAGCCCGAAAAACTCATTTCTTCTTTCCGAGAGTTTCTCTCATTTGCCCGGGAGATATTCTTCTTTGCCCCTAAGAAGGTCAGATTGATAACCGGCTCACGCCTTCGGTTCACGTCTTTTGCCTTGGCTTGAGTCGGTATGGAAGTGACCTGTGGAGTTGCAGATATTGCCTTGGCCTTGTCCGGGTGATGACCCTAGCAGAATCTTCGCTTGAGAAGGAGGCACTCATGTTTTTCCCTTTCGCCTGCATGAATGGTTTGAATCTTCTTAGAGGCAATCGTTTTTGGCATGTTGGTTGATTTTGGAACTGAAAAAAGAGATGAGAGGTAGAGATTGTCCCACCGGGCGTGCCAATTTGAAAACACGAATTTCCTACGACAAATGAGACAAGAACACGTGTACAAAATAATATTTGTATTAATGAAATTTAGGGTTACAATCTCTGTATTGAATCCTTTGATTCGATCTCGAAAGTGTATGAAGAAAATTTGTGTTTGATGCAAGGGTCGTAGAGACTTAATCTTGATCAAACGGGTAGCACAAGGCTTGTTTGGTGTTTGGAATTTTCTAGGGTGGAGGAACCGGCACGTATTTGTTGTGCTTGGTGGCTTTTCCAAAGTGTAGGTGAAGAATGTAAGGAGTTTTCTGCTTCTTCTGAATGCTAGGTTTTCTGAACCCCTTCTTTCGTCTTGAGGCCTTCTATTTATAGGCTCTTGTAGGATGCTTGACCTAAATAACTTTCCGTATTTAAAACCTTGTTTTGTAGGATTTTGATTTGATTTAAATCAACTCCCATAATCTGGCAATTTAACCAGATTATCTTCAATTGATTGACCTAATTAATATTTGATTTAAATCAAAGTCAATCACAGAAGATTCTTTCCCTTAATTTTGTCTTCATCTTGAACCTTTTCATGCACTCCGTCGGATGTCACCACGTGTCACTTTTTGACAACTAATCCGATTTTGATGAGTCACACGCCATATGGGCCAATTATGGAGCCCACAATTTAATCCACCGAACCCTAATTATTTTCTTGTTCAATGGAATTTATTGCACCAAAATTTCTTTGTCTACAATTTTCTCAAGAGGATGTCTCCCTTTTCTTATTGTTTTGCTCATCTTTTGTTTTCTTTGTTTCTTTTGCTGCAGCTTCTCCACCCTCTTTCTGAACTGACACTAATTGGCGGTGGCTACGTTACGAAGTTGCCTAGTCTTTTTTGTCGGCAGTATTTGTAATTTTATGGGAGAACATGCAATTTTCTTATTTTGCAGGTTTGATTAAGGACAAAAGTTTTGTACTTCTTTATTTGTTTTTGTTTTTTTAAATGCAGCGATTTTGGGAGGTACCACTTTTCCTGGGATTCGAAGTGGTGACCAAGGGGGGGGGAGGGGGAGGGATCTCACCACTGAGGTAAACCCCTCGGTCAAAGTTTTGTACTTCTTTTGTTGGTTTGTTTGCTATAAACTTGAGAGTCTTTTGTGTTTCTTTTTGTCAATTAATCTTGGGAGTCATTCTTGTGCTCCATGCACCCTGTTGGGTTTGATCTTTCAGACTCTATTGTGGCGCTACTTCTCCCCCTTATATCAAAAATGACTACTAGCACTCGATCACTTGAGAATTAAAATTTAAATTCAACATCTATTAAGACTAATAATCCTACAAAATTATATAATTAAGAATATCATAGATTTCATATTTAACTCAAATCCTACACTCAACTCCATCATAAAATAATTGTGGAAACACATATTTCGCAGGCCAATAAGAACACGACATGTGGAAAAGGAATATTTCTTAGGTAAACTAATTATTCTAATTAAATCCTATTTAATACAGGAATATCTCCCTAAATTAAGGAACGAATTTCCACCAAATCTCTTGGATTAATTCCTATCATCTTCTTGGATAAGAATAATCCTAACCAAATAAGGATTATTCTCCCAAAACCCTAACGTACAATGAGCGTATAAATACATGGCTACACAAGGAATTCTAATATTTTTTTTTAATCCAAAAACCCTAGCCAAAATTTTTCTCTCTCTCCTCCCCACACGACTCTGGCCACCACACATGGCTTCGGCCACCTGGCTCTCAACATGAGACAAAACTCTATCCACTTTAGCTATTGTCGTATCTTTTTCAAGATCCAATCGAACTAACTTACGCATCAGAGGGCTTTTGGCCAACACCCTCCAGGTGTGGTCCATTGAGCTAGATTTGTTGTACAGGAACCAAGGGAGAAGAAAGAGAAGGAAGATCGAAGATCAAGGAATCAACCCATGAATATTCCTGGTGCGGAAATTTGCTCAAATATATTTGGTGCTTTCATTGAGAGTACAAGTTATACTCAATGCGTGTTCTTGAATCAAAAGAATCTGTTTCCTCATATTCATCATCAATTGAAGCCTTCCAAACAACCATGGTTGGAAGCATGTGCACGAGAAGCCGTGTCGTTGCTACAACTCAATCCATGACTGGTCCGAGCCATCATGATGGCGCGGCGTTGAGTTTTCCACCACGTTCCACTGCCGAAATCGTGGCTGCCACCATGGTTCTAGCCATCACTGCCTCTCCACCACATTGCGCTAGCAATGTGAGCCTAGCACCGCCACAAGGCTCCATGGCCAAGACCATGGTTCAAGCACATGACCCCATGGACACTATAAACTTCTAGCCTCATCGCCTTACGGCTTGATCCAGCCATCGTCCTAACAGCCTCATGGCCGGATTGGAGGCTCACCACCATGACGGCACCATGGTGCATCCCAACATCATTGCTTATAACCAATTTGTCGCCGGTGCCAACTTTGGCTCCGTTGTGGAACAAGTTTAGTCATTCTCTCATTTGCCGCCGTGCTCGACGTACGCTTTTGTGTACACCATTAACGAAACCCTAGCCCATGTGCCATTGGGCTCCAAAAAATTCTCTCCTCCTAATCCACATTGTCAAGCAGATCTCATTGTTAGAGTTGACTAGCTGACTCAAAGAGTAGACGACCAAAACAACTTGGTTCGACAGCTACTCAACCAGATTGACTTAGTCTGAAACCTTGGCCTTGGAGAGAGAAGAATGGACGAATGCACCGGCAACAATTCATGAGGTCCCTGGAAGGTAAAGCAGGACCGAGCAAGCAAGAAGAAGGACAAGAACGAGCTGCTTAGTGTGCATGCATGTCACAAGCATTTGTAAACCCCCCTAAAGTAGATTGAGTGCTCGTTCAAGATTAGATCCAATGACCAACATACATAAGAGGTTGGGCATGTGATCAGATGTCCATTCTCGTTTAAACTCAATTAATGGATTCCTCAATAACTAGAAAGATTTGGAGAAAAAGAGAGCCAAATTGAGGCTCGCGGACTAAAACTTACCCAGAAAACTCAAATTTCAAGATTTGCCTTTAAGTTGTTTTCCACCATTCTAACACTCCTAGATTGTCCCTAAAGCTTTGAAAACTCTTCTAAAGTTCATACCTATCATGGGAACTCATAAAAAAACTCAAAATGGAAACAAAATAGTAAACACCCACACTTGAAAAATTGCTCTATCCACCCAACCCGATAATGAAAGTTCAAAACTCTTGTAATTCAGTTTCTCTATCACTCAAGTGACTCAAAATACTCTCCAACACACTAAAATCACTCAAACACATAATTAAGTTCAAATAAATAAATAATAATTTTTTTTCCTAGATGTTACATAAACGAACCCTAAAATTAACTAACACCCTACTACCAAAGTATTTATTGTGAAACATATATAATTTTATTAAGTATACTATACTTACCATATTAACCCTAATCGAAGGTAGAGAAGTTTTCGTATTGCTTAGTGCCCATGGCGAACAACGCAGCGACCACTGGTGGGGGTGCAAGGAAAGGCATGTCAATGTGCTCTGTAAGGAATGGTTTTTTCTTTTGCTTCTCGTTCTCCATCTCCAAGTTTTGTGTTTGTAGAAATTGATGCTTAATTTGATTTTTACAACTAATAAACTGCTTTTCCTTGACTGTGAATGAAATCATTTCATGGTTTAGCTACACTCTGAACCCACTTGGCGTTAATCGACAAGATTTTTCTCACTCCCAACAATCTCATGAACCCACTTGGCGTTAATCTGTACCCACTCAATGCTCTGCTTCAATGTTCTCGCTATCGAGGGGTTGGGATGGACTTTGAAGAATTAATCTACTTCCTTAACCTTCTCGAATGAAGCCAACTGTAGAGGAAAGGTAAAACCACCAAAAGGCACAAGCATTGAACAAAATGGAAACGCATCAGAACAAAAGAAAAGGCAAACTTGCAAATGGAGGGCAACAAGTTCAATCAAAAAATAAGAAATAAATAAAGAAATTCATAAGGATTTACAAGAATCAAGCTTTGAATAAGCAAATCTACTTCGATTGTGTGATAGAGTGTATTAGGGTATACCAAGGGTATTTTTGGTAGTTAACTAAGGTGTATTTAGTTAATTTTTCATTTTGATTAAAATATTAGGGTGAACTTAGATCATATGGTGTACTCAGTTAATTTAAGGTTTGTTTAGCAGCACTCTTTTGTAAATGATAGCAATTACAGGGAAAAACGAAGCTCAATGGAAATTGCAAAATGATGCCTTTTTGGCGGAAATTAATCTCGATTCCCAATTTTCACGATTTTTTTTGCTCGTCAATTTCATACTTTGCCAAACAATGAAAATATCAATTTCTCCTCTTCAATTCCCGTCTTTTTCTCCATCCAAATAGAAGGCTACTTTCTATCCATACTTCGCTACTTTCTAACAACTTATTATTATTTAATTTATGTGTTAAAATAATTGAATTACTGCTATATATGTGTCAATTTTAATCCATTACAACATGGTGATCCTCTCACAAAGAATTCAATTAAGAGAGGCATGTGGGCCCTTTTAATTTTTTTTTTTAAAAACCTTTAAAGGTGGTGATGAGAATAAATCTTTGGATAATTTGATGAGTAAAAATGCTCCGTATAAATTTGATTTCCCTAGCATGCACAACGCAACGAGATAAAAGGGATGGGGAGATCGAACGATTACCCTATAAGTAGAAATATCGGAATCCATCAACAAACTGGAATCCACCAGAAAAATTGAGTTAATCTCAAATATATGGATTGAAAATAAGATGAATAAACTGAAATAGAAAACAAAGAAACCCTAATATCGTAGGAACCCTAGGTTCTAAAATATTCCTAAACTTAGCTAACAAGAAAATAATAAAAATCCTAGGTAAAATCATATTAGGAAAATAATATCCTAATAGATAACTTATTCTTAAAAATATAAAATTAAACATTAAATTAAATACAAATCTTGGCATAATCTTAATTGCTTCAAACTTCCTTAATCGACCTGAAAATCCCAACGATATGCCTTCCTTATTTTCCTAGCACCATAAGTAGACATAGAACTTGATGTGTAGATAAGCTCTTCAATTTGTGGCGTATGGACTTGCTCATATTTGGATGGAATAATCAGATTTATCCATACCTCGAATTTCAAAGCAAGCCAATCGTTGTTCTTCATCTTTTGAAATATATGTTTCAACAACAATAGGAGTTTCAATAGGCTCAATATCTTGTTTTTCTTGAATCTCTTCCTCCATCTTGGGGATTATTACATCTTTAATTAATTCAGTATCCATCACAGTTTCTTCCCTTTCGAGATTTTCCTCCATCTTTTCTTGACTTACCATGATATTGGGTTGAGCAATCTTGTAACCATTTTTTAACAAATATATATCATATTAAAAGGAAAGAATTTTTTCACAAGCAGTCTCTTCATCCAATGCCAAGAACTGATAGCATTTTTACCTTGTTGCTTCCTAGAATGTCGCAACTGATCCCACCAAGAATCGACATCATCTTCTAAATGGGACGCAACAACTTTCACCATTTTCTCCTCTGGGACTGCTATTGAATCAGATATTTCCTCTACGTCTACAATCCACTGGAGAAAGCCATCAATGCAGTCACTCCCCTTGAAGTATGGAACAACTGCAACATCAAATTCTCTAAAAGTGATTGGTTCCCTGTCTACACAGGTCCTATCTTCTTCGTTTGGACGACCCATTGGAGGACCTCGAGTCAAGAAAAATCTAGCTCTGATACCAACTGATGCAGCAAGATATAAGGGATAGGGAGATCGAACAATAACTACAAGTAACAATGTCGGAATTCACCAACAAACTTGAATCCATCAGAGAAATTGAGTAAACCTCAAATATATTGATTAAAAATAAAATGAATAAATTGGCAAATACAACGTCATGATTTGGCTTAAATAGAAAAAAAAGAAACCCTAATATCGTAGGAAACCCTATGTTCTAGAATATTCCTAACTTAGCTAACAAGAAAATAATAAAAACCCTCGTCATATTAGGAAAATAATATCCTAATAGATAACTTATTCTTAAAAATATAAAATTAAACATTAAATTAAATACAAATCTTGACATAATCATAATTGCTTCAAACTTCCTTAATCGATCTGAAAATCCCAACGATACGCCTTCCTTCTTTTCCTAGTGTCATAATTAACATTTAATTGGAATTTTCCTCTCTTACACAATTTTCTTCTAACTTTAAGCCACTTTATTTTAATTAATTTTTCACACCATAGTTGACCCCATATTTCGTCCTACATCAGAGCCAAATATTAGTCAATTGTTTTTCTTTTGAGGGGTCAAATATTAATCAATGTTAGATTGAGTCAATTATTAATTAGGATTTGGCATCTCTTTGTTTTTTCAGTATATCAAAAATTTCCTATTCATGTATGCACGCATTCACTGAATTGACTTGAAATTTTACTTAAATTGGTCGATTCTCCAAATCTTCGGATTCTTGGTAAGCACGCGTTATGGGAATCCTAATAATGTCTCATTAATAGCACCAACCACTCTCACTACTATATATAACATAACCATAACAACTTTTGAAACATTACTTGCAGACAATGGAGTCTCCACTTTCTTACGCCTTGGCATTCTTCTTTGCTTTGTTTTTATTTCTCTCTTCTTCTTCGTTAGCGAATGCATCGACTCAACTGATCGATGATGTCTGCAAAAACACCATAAACAACGCAGAATGCCTGAAAATTCTGGACTCCAATCCTCAAGCCCTATCAGCATCCAGTTACAAAGATCTTGCTCAAGTGGCTCTCGGGTTAGCCATAGCCAATGCAGAAGACAGCCAAACATTCATCAACAATTTGCTCAAGAGTGATCCAAGGGATGCTATCAAAGCGTGTGCTTCTTCATACAAAGCCGTGGTGGCATCGTTCAAAAGCTCGAAAGCTGAGATCGAGGAGGACCCTATGACGGCCAACTATGACGCCAAAATCGCAGGTGACGATGCCGGCAATTGCGAAACTGCCTTGAGTTCTAAAAGGGTTAAGGTTCCTGCAATATCTGCAAGAAACCATGTTGTCCAGTTGTATAGCAGTATTGGAGATGTTGTCACCGCTCTGCTTGGTTGACTCTTGTATTTATCTGTACATAAATCCTAATAAACTTGTTCAGACACAGTAAAAGTTATTTTACACCCGCGGCCCTTGTTTGATTTTTTTATTTTTTTAGAAGCACATGTTTAATGCTTCTTCTAAGCCTAAGTTTGATTCCTGAATTGAAACTACCTATTTGCTAAAATCTTAAAAGAGAAGTCAGGGACAGTTGGATAAACTTGGATCGGGTGCAAACCGTGTTATTTATATTTGCTCTATGCACATATTTTCTCATCCGGGAAATTGAAACTAGATATGGGAAATTTTCAATTTATTTTTTAATTTTGGGATCTTTTACTTAATTTAAAGGAATAATCTTTGGGAGCAAATTTTCCTACAAGAATATTCGATTGGAAAGATTCCCTTTCTTCTTCGCCGCCTCTTTCTCCCTACAAAATATAACAAATAAGATAACCACACCCGGAGGTGTTGACCAAAAGCCCTCCGATGCCTTAGTTAGTTCAATTGGTTCGTATAGGAAACAATAGCTAATAGGGTACGGAGATATATTTATGGTGTAAACCGGGAGGCCGGAGCCTTATGTAAATGAGAGAGAGAGAGAGAGAGAGAGAGAGAGAGAGAGAGAGAGAGAGAGATGAGGTGGCTACAGTTTGTGAGGGGAAGATCTCTACAGAGTTTTAGTAGTAATTCTGACATACCTCAATCCTTGTGCGTAGCCAAGTATTTATAGGGGGTCTCAACGAGGTGGGTGAGGTTGGTGAGGTTGTATTTTGGGATTTGATTATCAAATCCCTAATTAAGGCAAGAATCAAATACACCCAATCTGAATCAAATAACCTCCCAATTAATTCAGGTAACTCCCAATTAATTGGCAATTGTGGTAGGAATCAAATCAATTCTCAACCTAATTAGGTAACATTCAATTTAATTGGGTAATTCCCAATTAAATTGAGTAACTCCCAATTAGGTTAAATAATTCTCAATTAGATCAAATAATCACAAATGGAAGGAATTATTTGACCTAGGATTCTGATTTAATTCGGTTCCCACACCACCCACACAGTCAATTAAAAAAAAATGTTTACTCTCTTAATTGTTTGGGTTTTACAATAGTTTTTCATATATTTTTGTGGGCTCTTGAAACTATGTTGTTTTCCATATATAACATGTGAACAAGAATCTGTCTCGGGTGGGAAATCCTGCAATTACATAATCTGATTTTTATTTGGCAGACCTTCGTTTATTATGTGAGGGGATGGGCAGCTCTGGATTTTCGTCTCCGATGCTGGAGTTGGAGGTGCTGCTGTGGCGACGGGAGGAAGAACACACGAGAACGTGTTGTATAGTTTCAGTGATTTTTTATTTTATTTTTTTCAACTTTTGTTTAGTTAAATTAATATATTATATAAAAAAGAAAAAAGTAAATTGATATTAAATGATTATTTTCTCAACCTTTAGATTAAATCAAAATATCATCAATTCTTTTAAAAAATTAAATGAGGGCCAGAAGATCTTCACACCATGTAAACTTGGTTGAGAGCAAAGAAGATTCTTAAGTTTATTTTTATTTGGACTTAATTGATTTACTTTTATATGAGAAGGTGATGGAAATTCAAACCAATCAATTGGCAGCTGCTTTGTTTTGGTATTACGTTGACAGCTAGCTAAAAGTCTGTACCTCAACACCTATCTCAACAGCTTTTTAATGTTTAACTCCTGCTTGTTTCAACTGAAGGCAAACCTTTGAGTTATCTAATGTACTTAGATGCAAGAAAAACACCTAAAACAACACATCCGGATATACTAAGAAAAATGGAGACGTTTGGACTAGAGATAGACTATATATTAAGGGATCCTTTAATTAAATAAATTGTTTAACAGACTCTCTGTGTGGTCCACCGATTCAAACCGTCTATTTTTTTAAAATATTCAGTCATGCACCATCCTTAAAAATTGAAAACCAATAAGACATTTAGTAGTGACCAACAAAATATACAAACATAATACTTCAAGAAAACACTTAAATAACAATAATTAATTTAGCAGCCAAATGGTATCTGATTAAAGTAGTTTTTGCTGAAGTGATTTTTGAAGGAATACCTAAAAAATAACAGTTAGGATCATTGAAATATGCGGTGTGAGTCTTAATATATATATATATATATTATTAAAATACAGCAATATCCTCAGATAACCTCTCTTTCTTTTTTCTTTCGTTTTGTAGTGATTGACCAATTTTTTTTTTTTTTTTTTCTAAGAGATGCAAGCAATATCCCATCATTATACTCAACGGGATATAATCAAACGGAAAAATGAATTCTCTCACCCCATCAGCTATATAAATTTTAAAAGGCTTAATTATGTACATGCCCCCTGTGCTTTCCAACTTATCTCAGATTACCACCTGTGGTGGAAAACGTCTCAAAGTACCCCCCAACGTGCAAAAAACTGTCTCACGTTACCCTTTCC
>NC_024131.1:18261320-18307145 GCF_000346735.1 Prunus mume
TTTTTTCGGTGATCCAGACGACGGTTGGCAGCGGCTGAGATGTGAGGGTGGTAGAGGACAACGTGCTGGTTCTTTTGATATCCATGTCGTCGCTTGGGGTGGCCGGAGGAGGCGATGGCAGCCCAAAAACTGGTGCGATGAACAGTAACAAATGGGAGGAGCTGCTGTTCTGGAATTTTGGGGGAGATGAACAGTAACGTTCGTAACGGAACTTCAAAAAAACTGACGGAAAGGGTAACGTGAGACAGTTTTTTGCACGTTGGGGGGTACTTTGAGACGTTTTCCACCACAGGTGGTAATCTGAGATAAGTTGGAAAGCACAGGGGGCATGTACATAATTAAGCCATTTTAAAAGTTAACTTATTAAGAATTATATATAAACATGACTCTTTTGGGGACGAATGGACCAAAAAACTAATATTATATATCTCAGCAACTTATAAATCATGCGCAAATGACTGGAAAAAAAAAATACATATTCTAAAAATAAGAGTTTAAGTGATATTTATGTATCACTTAAACCCTCAAATAAGAGCTTTAAGTGATATTTAAGAGACCCAAAAGGGTGTCCCTCAATCATGGGCGGAACTAGGTAGAGGGCTACCATGGGCTCTAGCCCAGGTAGCCTTTTATAAAATTAAAATATATTACATATATTTTAATGTTATTCATCATATAAAAACTTAGTAGCTCACTCAAATGTAGTTTTGTAACCCACTGTCCACTCAAATTTTGTAGGCATATAATCATGTTATATTTAATTTGTTTGCTCAATTAATAAAATAATCTCTTAATAAACACATGATTTTAACTCTCAACCTTTTACTATTTATCCCAATCTGTACTTTAATATATTTCTAGAAAAACTATAGAAACAGTAAGTACCCAAACAAAATTTGGTCCTTAGATTTGAAGCTATAACAACTTTAATTAGCTCACCCATTGAAAAATTTCTAGTTCCACCCTTGCCCTCAATAAAAGGAGACTAAAAGCCTATTTCTTAGGGCTTTTAAAGAGCGTGACTCTTCTTTTTGACGCTTAAGACTCGCATGTATAACACTCAGCCCTATTGGGCCTTATAAGCCCCATTCTTCCCTTTGTCCCTCTTCCTCTTCACCTGGCCAAGCCCACTCGATCATAAAGAACTTGTCTTCCTTCCATCGGATGGAATTTCTCCTCACAATTAGAATATAGCACAAGAAGCCACGATTTTTTGATTGAGTCAGATGTGGCATTGCTGATTCCAGAACAGTTGCCCTTTCTTTTTGCTTCAACAATAAATCAAAATAGAGGCAACAAAGCCACCCACCGGATCGCGTTATTGGACTAGCGGGCGGCACAAGACTTTGAAGAATTTTCGTCTCTTAATCTAGTTTTTCATACTTTATTATTTTATTGATCGGGAGGTTCGATGTAGTTGACCTTTCTTTTCACACTGTTGGGGGAACTCCAGTCTATCGATACAGGGTTACATATTCTTTTTATCAGAGGCAATGGCCTTCGCCTACATCAAAGACAGCCGATTCATCCTACTAACATGTCTTTTACTGGGATTGGGTGTCTGGTAGTATCTTCTGCCAGAGCCCCTATTGGTTCAACCAACAGCTTGCTCCTTACCCTATAGGTTATAGAGACTCTTCCCAGTGCCAAGAACTAGGATCAGAAGGGAAGTCTCAACCCTTTGGTACAAAAGTAGGCTATGATTCCCAGAGAGAAAGAAATGGTTTCATATAAAGGCTTGGCACCTAGTTATCTTTATTTATATATGTATGTCTTGTTTGGCTACATTTACAGCAAAGTAGCCAAAACACGAATTAAAATAGAACTAGTAGGATATTATAATAAGACAGTACATAAAGCTAATAAGAGTTTCTAATCGTATTATCATGCGTCTGTGTGTTTGTTAAAATCAAACTGGATATAGATTCAATCTATTGACCATGTTTCACTCCAAACCAATAATTCTTTTTAGTCTTTTAGCTTTCTCTTTTTTCCTCGTAAGGACATTTGAAGATGTTTATAAACCTCTTGTTCTGGGGCATAGTTGTTTCAAGAGGGTACAATTCCCAGGCAATGGGTATTACCAGGATAACTTGAATACGTTACTAACACGAGTAGCGTTATATAAAGACATTACAGATTCCGGATACAAAGCTGGAATCATCAATGGAACATCTACGTCTATAACAAAATACTTCTGTATCTAGCGCAATATTGGATTTATACTATGAATGAACACTATGCATCCTGCAAATATTATCTCAGTACAGGGCACCAAGAACTCCGCAAGTGTTGCCCTCTCAATCGAGGATGTATAATTTGGATGGTAGGCTATCTCTTAAAATACTCATATGAAAATTTATTTGGTAAAGTTGACACATATAACAAGGTTTATGGGAAGAATACCAAACTCGTCGATGATCCCATGTTAATTCAATATAAAGTTTTTGAGTTGCTCACTCGAGTAAGTTCTCAAGTTGTTCGTGGACAGTTGTATGCTCATGGGAAACTACGAGTATCCCACAAGATTAAGCTTTATGCTACAGTTGAATGTACTCTCGGCATCTCTGCCGAAGATTGTAAGAAGTGTCTTAATGTTGCAATAAGTGAACTTCTAGATCATAGTTATAGAATGATAAGTGGGCGTGCTATCTATGGGAGTTGTATGATCAGATTTGAACATCACCCGTTTTACTAATATGTAAGGCATTGTCTGCATAATAGATCTTTGAGGAACGCAAATACTAAGAAAATGGAAATGAATATAGATAAAGCCAATGAGGTTTAGCTTAGTGGAAAGGGCCTTGACTTGCAGCCTAGTGGTCTGAGGTTCAAAACCCCATCACATTGTGGTGTGTATGAGAGAAATCCTTACTCAGTAGACTATCAGTTGTACTTAATAAGTAAGATTCGAATATGAATAAATGACTACTTTTTAATATATGAAATTGCTAATGTACTCAATCAGAAATACTTATTTTTACATAATATACAGTTAATTAAGTTCACTTTTTCAATAATACACAGTTTTTTTTTCTTCATTTAAAAATCATTCATGCTTTAAAAGGATAATTTCGGGGACGCTCTCTCGTTTTCTTACGAGGAGAGCTTTGAGTGGCTAGGGTTTCCATCGAGTTTGCTACTACTTTTCTAGGGTTTTCGACACAATTTTTATGGTTTTCTCTGTAGAATCTTGTTCTCAGTTGTCCTATTCAGTCTTTGGAGTGGATTTCTCGTCTCCCTCAGCTCTCAAGGATGTTTTAGGTAGGGTTCTCTTTAGCATCGAAAACCTGATGGCCGTATGGAGGTTGACGATATCAAAATATCCTTCAGTAGGCAACTGGTGTTAACCGATAGAGAATGTGTGGGGGGTGGTGATTGGAGAGGCTGCAGTTTCAGATCAATATGTAGGTTTTATCCACATCCTAGTAGTCAAAGTTACGTCGAATGAGGAAGTTAATCGGGATCACTTCGTGAAGACCTTTTCCAGTTTAGTGCGAGTTCAGACGAGGTCTTAACAAAACAAAAAAAAAAACAAAAAAAAAGAGCTTCTAATCGCTTCTGGGCGCAATTTATTTTCGAGCGTGATCTATGACGGGGCTTGGACATGGAACCTTGGGCCTATTGATGCTCCATGGTGCTCCTGAAGGAGGCTTCGGATGATGGCAAAAGGAGGCTTCAGATGATGGCAATGTCCATACCAGTTGATATCCCATGGGAATTATTGGGTCTAGTTGTACGGGGTCCCAATGTTTTGTATGTCAGTAGCTGTAGCCAAGGCGATTGGGGTGGCTCTTGGTGAGGTCAAGTGGGTGGAAAATCGTGTTGGAGAAGATTGTGTGGGGTATTTCATCCGCATTCATGTTTGTTTTGACGTGGATTTGCTTTAATTCGGAAAGTTCTAGTTACTTTCCCAGAGATTGGTGAAAGATGGTGGATTTTGGCTATGAATACTTGCCTGACTACCATTGTGCATGTGCCAAGATAGGCCATTCCACTTACGAGTGTGTGAAGCACTATGAGGCGTGTTGAATTAGTATCAAGCTTAATACTTTAGGATGAAAACAGAAGCTGAAACCTTTAGGAAAAATACACCTCAGGGAAAGAAGGATAGGAGAAAACAGAGGATTTGAATGTTTCAGTATATTTCTCTATCAGAAAAAGCAGAGGCATTACATGACTATATTCCTATCTCAGTTAAAAAACAGACCCTAGTTTTTAGGGAGCAAGGACTCATCTCCAGCCATTCAGACCATAGGAGGCTACGATCTTTCCACTTGGAGAAAGATCGGATGACCCAGTACAAACCAAATAGGACAAAAATAATAGCTGTGCTGATTTCTAAAAATAGAAATAAAGCTAGCTGTTACATATTTAAACTAACGGCTATTTTAAAAAAAAAAAAACTAATTCTTCATCTATTCAATTCCAATCTGCAGATTGTCATTTGCAGGTTGATTTAAGCTGAGTATGCAGCTTAATTCTCAACAGCCTCTCCTAAGCTGCTTACTAGCTTAACTCCAAGTTTCGACCTTAGATGCTTGAATCTGTCTTTGGGCAGTGCTTTAGTAAAAATATCTGCGAGCTGTTCTTCACTTCTGCAGAATTGCATGTTGATCACACCTTCTTGCAAAGCTTCTCTTATAAAATGATACCTTCTGTTTATGTGTCTACTTCTTTGATGAAAAACTGGATTTTTGGCCATCGAAATTGCTGACATATTGTCACAGAACAAGGGTGTTGCCTCAGATTGCATTTCACCAAAATCATCAAGAACAAATCTTAACCAAATGGCCTATGTTGTTGCCTCAGATGCTGAGACATACTCAGCTTCCAAAACTAAATGCATAGCCAGAAGTGCTCCTGCTATCATCCTCACTGCCTGCCCAGTCTGCATCACAGAATCCAACAAAGGTTGCTGACTGATTTCTCACATATTCAATGCCATAGCTAAGAGTTCCTTGCACATATCTTAGAACCCTTCTTGCAACTCCCATATGCCGTTTTGTAGGACTATTCATAAACCTTGATAACAGGCTAGCAGCATACATTAGATCAGGTCTAGTTGCAGTTCAATATAGTAGGCTTCCTACTATTTTCCTGTAGAGCCCTTCATCAGCTAACTCACTCGCATCCACTTTTTTTAGTTTCTCACCAGTAGGCAAAGGAATTGAGACAGGTTTGCAGTCTTCAAGCCCAAACTTCACAAGCAAGGATTTGGCATACTTGCTTTGATGAATGAAAACCCCTTGATCAGTTTGTAGTATTTCCATGCCCAAGAAGTGATGAAGGAGTCCAAGATCTGACATTTCATATCTTTGCATCATCTCCCTTTTAAACTCAGCAAGCATCCTCTCACTGTTTCTAGTATAAACAATGTCATCAACATAGATTGAGAGAATGATCAAACCTCCTTCATTATCAAATCTAGTGTATAGAGTAGCTTCACCAATGCTTCTTTTGAACTTGCACATAGATAAATATGCATCAATCTCACTGTATTGTAAACCTTGTGACCTGCATTTTTCATTTCAAAACCTTCAGGCCGTTCTACATATACTTCCTCATCGAGCACACCATTTAGGAATGCTGACTTGACGTCCAGCTGAAATACTTTCCAACCCTTTTGTGCTGCAAGTGCAATAAGAGTTCGAATTGTATCTAACCTTGCCATTGGTGTGAAGGTTTCGTTGTAGTCAATCCCAGGTTTCTGTGAATACCCTTTTGCTACAAGCCTAGCTTTATGTTTATGAACAGTTCCATCCAAGTTAAGCTTAGTCTTAAACACCCATTTCACACCTATAACAGGTTTATCAGCATGTCTCTCAACCAATTCCCAAGTATTATTCTTCTCTATCATCTCCAACTCTACATTCATGGCTTCTTGCCAAGCTAAATCACCAGCTGCTTCTTGATAATTCTCTGGTTCTATGATGCACATGTGACACCTTGCATATATATCTTCCAGAATTTTTAATTTGACTGGAGTGGAAATAGGTGTGGAGTTTGGACTGCCATTACCACTAACATTCTCAATAAATCACCAACTGTGGAGTTTTGATGAGAACTTCCACCATCATCAAACTGAGTTCCATCAGGTTGTATTTCATTGTTTTCATCTTCAATTTCATCCCCTTCAAGATTGAAAGGTATTGGAACAGATTCTTCTTGATCACTCTTCCAATTCCATGACTTGTCCTCACTGAAAATTACACTCCTTGAGAGTACAATCTTCTTAGATTGCATATCATACACCCTGTAACCCTTTTCACAACTTCCATATCCCATAAAAACTCCCTTTCTAGCCTTGTCATCAAATTTCTGCCTCAAGGGTGATGGAACATGAGTGTAACAGATGCAACCAAAAACTTTCAGATGTTTGATTCCTGGTTTTCTACCTATGAATGCTTCAAATGGTGTTTTGCTTGACACAGATGTTTTACAACATCTGTTTTGGAGATACACAGCTGTACTTACAGCTTCTGCCCAAAAAATCACTGGAATTCCTTTCTCTGTCATCATGGATCTTGCCATGTCACAGATTGTTCTATTTCTCCTCTCAGCAACTCCATTTTGCTTAGGAGAGTAGGCAATGGTTAGTTGCCTCTCCATTCCTATGCTTGCACAGAAATCTTGGAATTCATGTGAGGGATATTCACCTCTTCTATCACTCCTTAGCTTTTTCAAACTAAATCCACTTTGCAATTCAAGAAAAGCTTTGAATTTCTTGAACACATTAAAGGTATCAGATTTATTTCTAAGGAAGTATAGCCAGCACATTCTTGAGAAGTCATCAATGAATGTGATGAAATACATATTTCCACCAATTGACTCATTTTGCAATGGTCCACACAATTCTATGTGCACTAATTCCAGTGGACAGCTTGCTCTCCATGCTTCCTCTTTATCAAATTTCTCTCTGTGATGTTTTCCTGAAACACAACTTTCACACACATCCTTCATTTCGGTTAACACAGGTAGTCCAGTCACCATTTCCATCTGCTGCATCTTTTTAATGCTAACAAAATTTAAATGTCCAAGTCTTCTATGCCAGATCCAAGAGTCTTCAATCACTGATGCTTTTCTTGCTGCAGGTGTCACAGATTCTAGTGAAAGAGGGAAACATCGATTTCCTCCCACGACCACTTTTGCTGCAACATTGTTGAGGCTGCCATCATCAAAGATAACTGCCATGTTACCCCCAAATAGGACATAGTAACCATGCTCCATCATTTGGCCTACACTCAATCGATTCTCATCCAAGCCCGGAACAAGCAACACTTCATGTATATACCTTCTCCCATGTTGAGTTTCAACCACTAGAGTGCCCTTTCCAGTTGCTTGTACAAGATCTCCAGTGCCTATTTTAACTTTACAAGTCACAGTTATGTCAATGTTTATTAACACAGACTCTTGAGAGGTCATGTGGTTGCTGCAGGCGCTGTCCACAAATCATACATTTTTATCTTGCAAACTTGTAGAGTCACAAGCATAGAACATAGTTCATGTGGTTACTTCTTCTTCCTTTGCATAGTTGGCTACTTGTTTGTGACTATGACCTTCACAGTCCTTTGCAGTATGACCAAACCTATTGCATTTTCCACATCTAGGTTTGCCCTCATGCCTGCACACACCAAATGATACTTCTGACATACTTGGCATTGTGGTTTCACACTTCCTTGACTGCTACTACCTTGCTTGTTCTGTGAATTGAAGCTATTGTTCCAATTTCCTCCAGCACTATTATTCCAGCTTGAGCCATTATTGTTGTTCAAGCTTCCATTTTGATACCAATTTGATCCCTTTTTGTCTTGTCTCTGCCACTTTTGATTTGATCTACTTTTGTGAGCCCTTATGAGTACCATGAACTTGGTTATTTCCAACCTTGAGGCTACTGAAAGCTCTCTCAGTCCCAGCCAATTTATCTATTTCATCATGCAAGTCCTCTCTTTTATCATAGACTTTGACAGATGCAATGACCTCTTCAACTCTAAGAACATCAAGGTCTCGTGTTTCTTCAATAATAGACACAATGGACTTATATCTTCTACTTAGACTCATCAAAAGCTTTTGCACAATCTTGTTTCAGACACATCTTCACCAAGAGATTTCAGATTATTCACAGTACCAAAAAATCTAGCCAAATAGCTATCTAAGCTTTCACCATCAATCATTCTCATATACTCAAAATCTACTGTAACTGCTTGAAGTTTTACAGCTCTTACCTTTTTATCTCCTCTGAACTCTTTTCTCAGAGTATCCCAACCACCTTTTGAAGTCTTTTCATTTCTGATGCAAGGGAAAAGCTCATCAGTTAAAGCTCCTTGAATGAGACTCAGTGCGTTGGCGTTTTTTATTCTGTCTTCTCTAGAGATGGTGGGTGCTTTCACTGGAACTTGCTCAGCCTCACTTCCTTCACTTCCAGAGCCTTCTTCCTCCTCAAGAACTGGCTAAGGTTGTACTCCGACCTCAACTACATCCCATAGATCATGTGCTATGAGGATGGTCTCCATTTTGACAGCCCAAAAATCATAGTTTGCACCATCAAAATGTGGAGTTCATAAATCTCCACCTGAAGAACCTAATCCCACCATTTTCCTAGTGAGTCTCAGTGAACCAATCAATAAAATAGCAACCTTTATCCCATTTGGGAATTTTTCAGGAAGCCCCTCTTTCTCATAGTTCACACCCCTCTCTAGATTCAGACCAGGGGCTCTGATACCATGTTGAATTAGTATCAAGCTTAATACTTTAGGTTGAAAATAGAAGCTGAAACCTTTAGGAGAAATACACCTAAGAGAAAGAAGGATAGGAGAAAACAGAGGATTTGAATGTTTCAGTATATTTCTCTATCAGAAAACGCAGAGGTATTACATGACTATATTCCTATCTCAATCAAAAACATACCCTAGTTTTTACGGAGCAAGGACTCATCCCTAGCCATTCAGACCATAGGAGGCTACGATCTTTCCACTTGGAGAAAGATCGGATGACCCAGTACAAACCAAATAGGACAAAAATAACAGCTGTGCTGGTTTCTAAAAACAGAAATAAAGCTAGCTGTTACATATTTAAACTAACGGCTATTTAAAAAAAAAAAACTAATTCTTCATCTCTTCAATTCCAATCTGCAGGATTGTCATCTGCAGGTTGATTTAAGCTAAGTATGCAACTTAATTCTCAATAAGGCGTTGCTTAGAAAATTTATCGCTCATGAACTCGTTGGTTTACGTATGTTTTTGCAGGACTGGAAAGGTTTGTGGGGCAAACTAATTGGTACATGTTGATGCTCTTTTTCAGAGATGGTCAACTTAGAGAAAATGGGTTTGTCTTCAGCAGTGGAGAAGGTGAGGACCTTCTGTAAGGGTTGAGCCTGCAGAAGACAAAGTAGGATAAGCAATCGTTAAGCTTCGGACATCGGTGCGGTGCCGGCCGAAAGCTCTCTGATGCTTAAGTCAGCTAAGAGTAGCAACTTTGGCAGAGTAACAGTAAAAGGTAAGAAAGTAGTTACCCTTCTTACTAGAGTACTGTTCCCTATTTATAAGGGAGTGAAAGTGGGAGGTTTGTATAGATTTCCGATGTGGGACTTTGTGCAAGTCGCTGTGGTGGTGACACGTATCATGGAGATTAGGTTTGGCAGTTTGTGAGCTTCGGTAGGTGTCTGGCACCTTGGAAGAATGTCTTTCTTCGGCAAGGGAGAGGGCGTGTCTGCCTTGGTGCTAGTTGTTTTGAGGCTGGAGATGCTCGGTTGATTATGGTGTAAACAGTGCACATGCCCGTAGGAAATTATCCTTGTAAAATGGATCAAAATCTAGTGAGAAATCCTCTAGAGGAGAAAGGTCTTGGCAGCGAGAGTCACCCAAAAAATAGTCCTTTATAAGGACACAATCTTGGAGAACAAATAGTATAGAGCAATTGGAGGTAACAGATACTAGAAGTTATTGAAGTTACGTCCTTGTAAATCTCGTAAGTTGAGGACCCAAGAGGTTCTTGATCGTTGGTGGTTCCAGAAGTTACTACCCGAAGAGTTGAGGAAGTTTCAAGGCTGTACAAAGCAAAGCAAGCATTGGTGGCCAAATTGAGGTTGTACCATTTCCAGTCCGTGGGGATATTGTGATGGGTAATGTGTCTCCAGCTTGGGATAAAGTAGTGAATAAGAATGGGAGAGTTGGTTCTGTATAGGAGCCCCAGATGCTAGTGCCCTATGAGGAGGTTACGTTGCCTGGGGATCAACATATGACCGAGACTCTAGAAGAAGGTATGACAAATAGCGGCATCCCAACTAAGGTATTACCTACCGCACAGACTGCGGTGTCTACTTCTGTGTTGAGATTTGAGCCCATGGTTTCTGATCCATTTACCTTCATGCCCCTTAAAAAAAGGAAGGTATGGAGAAAAAAAAAGTGTCTTAACAATGTTGCGGAACACGCAGAGGAGACCAGCCTTGAGTGGTCTCCCCAATCTCAATGTTAGTTCTCAGCTGGACTATTCGTGGGCTTGGCAACCCATGTACGTTTCATTGACATGTCACAATAACAGCACAAAAAGACCTATTTTCTCACATAGTCAATGATGTGTACAAAGTGCATTTGCCATCATAAAACTAAGTAAGAATATTCTAATAAGCCCACAAAATGTATCAGGCACTACAAGTATGCCAAACTTGGAAAAATGAGCAACCTCTGTAATTTTCTTGATCAGGTAGGCCTTCTTAATACCAAGTTGATGAAAATCAATAACTGGGATGCAGATGCAAGTTGTACACGCTTTGTTTTGTTGGAGGTATTTGGATATTTGAATGGTTATTTCCCCATAACTACTTTTAAGATTAAAAAAATTCTAACCTTCAAGTTGTACAACTTTACCAATGCAAGAAACAACAATAAAGAGACGGCATTTGGTTATAATGTTGGATCAAAAATTATTCTAACCATAATTACTTATAATGTTGGATAAAAAATTATTTAAGTAGCAAATTAACCTTTTCAAATGCTACATAAGTAAAAAAAAACGTTAATTTGTTAGTACTATTGGACATGCTCTTACAAATACATAGAAGTCAATTAGAAAAGTAAATAAATACAATCCCCATCTAATAAGAAAATTATAAAATTATCTCCTAATGCGGACTGGGACAAAAATAACGAAGTGCAAGCTGTTCGAGAAGCATAGTTCCCAATGCAGACTGGGACAAAAATAACAAAGACCATTATTCTGCTTGTTACAACTTCTACAGCTAGTAAGACAAATCATGCGTAAGTTTTTTTGTTTTGTTTTCGGTCGAAATGAGTTGATTAAAATCAATGCATATGTACCTCTGCCCAGGACTACGAGTCCGCTTTATACACATGCGACACACACTTTGATAAGATTCCAAAGGAGGAGTAAGTTTTTTTTTTTTTCAAAGTAAAAAAGGAGGAGTAAGTAAATAATATGAACAAGGTCTCTCACTAGAAGAGTTTTCGTGAGCGACAAACTTAGGCGCTAGAGTTTAGGGTTTACCACAACCTATTAACAACTCAAGCAGGATTTCTCCCACGACGATTGCTACTGGGAGGGGACTTTATGAAGCAATAGGATGACAGTTCTTGCAACAAAGAGAACATGGAACTAGAGGAACTTGGGAAATGCTTTGGGTCAAAGCTGAAGCTCTCAGAGCGAGAACTTGAAGGGGTTAAACTAGAGGCAAAGAGCTCTCTAACGCTTTGGTATGATTTCATTACAGCCTGGCGTTGGAGGTGCTTTCACACCGATTGGTTCATCAAATTCATTTATTGATATGTTTACTGGGTTATGGAGAGGCCATGAAGTCAAACAATATGGGTAGAATATTTTTCAGATTATATTTCATTCTCCAAAAGAAAGTATTTATAATACAAGGATGTAACCCTAGTAGGGTTAAACTAGAAAACAAGATAAAAACTTAATTACACAATATATGTACAAAAAGAAAAGAAATATAATCATAATAAACTAGGAAATAAATATCATAATTCAGCTAGGATCTCGCTAACACTCCCCCTCAAGTTGGAGCAAAGATGTCACGTATGCTCAATTTGTCAAGCGAGTTGAGAAAGACCGTAATAGACACAGCTTTCGTAAGAACATCTGCTAGTTGATGCTTGGATGATATAAACGGAAAAGAAATAATTTCAGCATCCAACTTCTCTTTAACAAAATGTCGATCAACCTCCACGTGCTTTGTACGATCATGTTGCATAGTGTTCGCCTAAATCTAAACAGATAAGAGTTTAGGCTAACTTACAAGTATGCTGATGATTGAGGATCGGAGTGACCTTCTTCCGTGATGTCCGAAGGTTCGAGCGGGGCTGGATCCGAATTTATGAGGGGATACCAGTATGGTACCTGCCGAAGGTACTCTGATGCCAAAGTTAGTGATTAAGAGCGATTCTATTGATAGTGAAAGCACTAATCAAGTCAGAAAATCTTACCACTTGGCTGGGCCAAGGGGCTCTATTTATAGAGAGCATTTGGGATGCTCTTAGCACTTAGTTTCGATGTGGGACTCGTGGGAGTGTCTTTGGAGGTCAACACGTGATTCTGATAGGCTCTGGCAGGAATTCTGAGGCAATCTGTCAGAATCGGATTGACGTGACGATTGGTCTCTTGGTAGACAATACCGAAGGTTGGAGGAGGTAGTGATGCTTCGTTATCGACCCCCTGAATCGGTACTGAGTACCGAGAGAACATTTGGTATGGCCCAGTTGAGCTGGTCTCTGGCTTGAGGGCGTTCCAGTGTCACGACGTGAGTGGGTGGTCAGATATGGTACAAACAGTAGTCCCCCAAGTTTCCGATCGAGGAGGGACTTCTTGGTTGGGGACTTGCTTGTGTCCCTAAGCTCCGGCATTCTGACCCGAGAACGAGCATCTGTCATTTGTAAGCCGGTGGTGATCATGTAGTCCCCCAAGTCCTCAAGCCAAGGGGTTGGTTTGAAGATTGGAAGGGAGAGGCAGGCAAAGTCGAAAGTGGGTGAACAGCGCATAAAGGATGAGGTAGGGGGCCTACCGTTTGGTACGAGAGATGAGTGTAAACAAGACCCATGCGTGCCTGCCATTCGGCACGAGGGGTGATTCAAAATTTACCCGCGTGTGCCTTCCGTTCGGCACGAGGGTGAGTGAAAACAAGACCCTTGTATGCCTGCCGTTCGGCACAAGAGGTGATTGAAAATCGAACAGTGCGTGCCTGCCGTTCGGCACGAGAGGTGATTGAAAATCGACCAGTGCCTGCCTGCCTTTTGGCACGAGGGGTGATTGAAAATCTATCCGTGCGTGCCTGCCGTTCGGCACGAGGGTGAGTGAAAACAAGACCCTTACGTGCCTGCTGTTCGGCATGAGGGTGAGTGAAAACAAGACCTTTGCGTGCCTGCCGTTCGGCACGAAGGTGAGCGAAAATAAGACCCTTGCATGCCTGCCATTCGGCACGAGCGGTGATTGAAAATCTACCAGTGCGTGCTTGCCGTTCGGCACGAGGGTGAGTGAAAACGAGACCCTTATGTGCCTGCCGTCCGGCGCGAGGGTGAGTGAAAACAAGACCCTTGCGTGCCTGCCATTCGGCACGAGAAGTGATTGAAAATCTACCAGTACGTGCCTGCCGTTCGGCATGAGGGGTGATTGAAAATCTACCCTTGCGTGCCTGCCGTTCGGCACGAGGGTGAGTGAAAACAAGACCCTTGCGTGCCTGCCTGTTCTCCAAGAAAGTTGCTGTCTCAAAAAGGAGAGGAATGGAGAAGTCGAAACGTCGAAGTATAGGCGCTTGGGCTACCCTGTGCATGGGTGACACGTGTCGACAAGGTGGCGAAGAGTTGCTACGTTTCAGTTCTCGATGAGAGGCTCGTCCTATAAAAAGGAGGAAGAGACGGTAGGGGGAGGTACTTGAGTTTTTTTTAGAGGAAACGGAGCTTGTGAGAGGCGATTTCCGGCAAGTGTTCCATCAGGATCCTAGTTGGATGGACCCGATCCACGCCCACCTCACCGACGACACCCTACCAACTAACAAAACTGAGGCAAAGGCAGTACGACGACGATCGGCTCGGTACCTTCTTTTGCAAGGAGTCCTCTATCGGTGCAGCTACTCCCTACCGTTGCTGAGATGTGTTACACCATAACAGGGAGACTACATCTTGCGTGAGATACACGAAGGTGCGTGTGGTGATGACTCGGGATCCCGATCCTTGGCCTTCAAGGCCGTTCGACAAGGCTATTATTGGCCAACTCTCCACGCTGACACCACCCAAATTGTGCAAAATTGCGATCCGTGCCAACGTTTCGGATCTGTATCGAAAATTCCTGCCGAACCGCTCAGTTCGATGGCTAGCCCAAGAAACTCAGAAGCCAGATACTTCTAAAGATCTTGCATTTCTGCCTGATCATCTTCAGTCACAATTATATCATCAACATAAATAATTAAATCTATCAATTTACCTTTATGACGCTTTAGAAACAAAGTATAGTCTGAGTTACTCTGCACATACCAAAATTTCTTCATAGATGCCGCAAATCTCCCAAACCACGCTCTTGAAGACTGCTTCAATCCATATAAAGACTTCCGCAGCTTACACACAACACATTCCTTAGAGGTTACAGGAATACCATGAGGGAGATCCATGTAAATCTCCTCTTTGAGGTCACCATGTAGAAACGCATTTTTGACATCGAATTGTAATAAGGGTCAATCGCGGTTAGCAGCCAGGACATGCATAGTATTGAGCTTTGCCACAGGAGCAAAGGTCTCCAAATAATTCACTCCATAGGTCTGAGTATAACCCTTTGCTACCAATCTAGCCTTGTAACAGTCAATGGAACCATCAGCTTTATGCTTCAAAGTAAACACCCATATGCATCCAACAGCTTTCTTCCCTCATGGCAAAGGAACTAAATCCCATGTTTTATTCTTGTTCAAGGCATCAATTTCAACATTCATGGCATCCATCCATTTGGGGTTAGATAAAGCATCATACAGCTTAGTTGGCACATATACACTAGATAATTGACACAAATATGATGCATATGACTTAGACAAGCGATTAGTTGACACATAATGGCTAATGGGATATTTAGACTTGGCATATATATCAGGAGAATATTGTACTTTAGGTTTCCTACGAGTGGTTTGTGGGGGTAACTGATAAGTTGACATAGATAGATCATTAGAAATTACCTCACTTGATTCACTATCACGAGTAGATTGGGGCACTAGCAGGGCAGAGGGGGAATATTGCATCGAACTCATCCATACAAGAATCACTGTCATTATTTTCATATATGGGCAACCGGTCACTTGCTTCAGTGTGACCAGTTGTTTCGACACCGAAAGCACCTACTTCATTTCCAGATATGGGCAACCGGTCACTTGCTTCAGTGCGACAGGTCGTTTCCTTCCTGAGAGCAGTATCTTCAATCACATCATTCTCTAATCCAAGACTCTCCAATTCACTCCCCTTCTCCCCCTGAATTGGAGAGGAAGGAGAGACATGATATGGCAATTCTTCATGGAAAGTCACGTCCAAAGTAACATGCACCTTTTGGGTAGGTGGATGATAGCATTTATAACATTTATGAGTAAAAGAGTAACCAATAAAGACACATCACATAACACAAGGATCAAGTTTACTCCATTGATGAGAGTAGACATGAACATAGGCAACACACCCAAAAACTTTAAGGGGCAACTTGGAGATTGAGACAGGGGAAACATGGTCACCAAACACATCATGTGGAGTCTTGAAATCAGGAATCCGGTTAGGAGTACGATTAATCAAATATGCAGCAGATAAAACAGCATGCCCCCAAAGATGATGGGGAACAGACATATCCAACATAAGGGAGCGGGCAACTTCAAGTAACTGACGATTCTTGCGTTCAGACACACCATTCTGCTGAGGAGTAAATGGGGTTGTCGTTTGGTGAATAATACCTTGAGCAAGGAAGAAAAATGCCAAAGTGTTATTCGCATATTGACCTCCGTTATTAGTCCGGAATACTTTGACCCGAGCATGAAACTAAGTAGACACCATAGTACAGAACTCTGGAAGGATGGAAACAACATCATGTTTATTTTTCAACAAGAAAACCTAAGTGAGTCAGGTACAATCATCAATAAATGTGACGAACCAACGAAACCCGTTCAAAGTAACGCAAGCCAAACCCCACACATCAGAATGCACTAAATCAAAAGGCTTTGCAGCGTTAATGTCACTCAAAGGAAACACAGTGCGATGACTCTTGGCCAAAATACATGTCTCACACTTAAAACTGGACTCATCACAAAAACGAAATAAAGATGGAAACAGACGCTTAAGGTAGCCAAATGACGGGTGTCCCAAGTGACGATGCCATAACCAAATTTGTTGTTTATTTTTGATACTGCAACTTTGAACAGTATTAACGACACGATCACGAACTAGTGCAGAAGGCAATTAATGTCAAATAATATAACCCCCTATCTGTTTACCATGCCTAATCGTCTCATGAGTCTTGAGATCCTAAAAAGAGCAATGTGTAGGATAGAAAGTAGTAGAAGCATTAAGTGTATCAAGTAATCGACCAACAGATAACAAGTTACAATGGATATTGGGAACTAGTAACGAACGAGACAAGGACATAGTATGAGTGAGAGAGATTGTGCCCTCACCAGTAATTGGAGAGGGCAAGCCATTAACACTAGTTATGTATGGGTCACGGGTGTGACTAGACAACTCAACAAAAAATTTAGCATCATAAGTCATATGATCAGAAACACCAGTGTCAATTATCCAAGTATTAGAGCCAATACCTGGAATAGAATAAAAAACACACAAATTTGTAGAGGCAGCAGCAACAGCACCAACAATGGAGTTCTCACCCATGATTGCAGCAGAAACTCAACAGATCACGGCAGAGTATACAACGAAACACAGCAGAGGCACAAATACGGCAAATGCAAGAAGACAGATATGAACACAGCTGAGTACACAGCGGAACACAGCAAAGGCATAAATACGGTAGATGCACGAACACAGGAATGGCACGAACACTACAACACAACACACAAACCCAAGAGGGCACACACGGCACAGGTAGAGAAAAAAAATATGGGGATAGAACACAGGTGGGCACAATACACAGGTCACCAGAAAAGCTGGTTCTGATGCCAAGTCAAACAATAAGGGTAGAATATTTTTCAGGTTATATTTCATTCTCCAAAAGAAAATATTTATAATACAAAGATGTAACCCTAGTAGGGTCAAACTAGGAAACAAGATAAAAACCTAATTACACAATATCTGTACAAAAAGGAAAGAAATATAATCCTAATAAACTAGGAAATAAATATCCTAACTCAGCTAAGATCTCGCTAACACATGAAGGGGTGTCAATCCATGAGATTGGTGAGTTCAAGAGATATGCGACGCGTATTAGACATGAAGCCGTGCTCTTTCCATAATTCATTTGTGATACTGGAGGAGGGAATCTAGGGGAAGCGATTCCAAAACTAGAAACTTACCATAGGAGTTTTCTGGGTTTAGATCCATGGATTACCACCACTAAATTGGTAGCAAAAGAATTCATTCAAAGAGAGGGAATTCACTACAATGAAACGTTTTCTCTAGTCCTTACCAAAGACTCTTTTTTTTGTGCGGAAACACTCCAAGACCTTGTTCTTGATGGACTATGTGACGGCAGACACACAAACCCCTTGAGAATAAAGCACACACATACACACCTCGAAGAGAGTAAGCAAATACATAAGAATACAGAGATTTATAGAAGTTCAGCTCCATGCTTACATCCTCTTTGGTAATCCCCTCAAGAAATTACACTAGAAGAATAGGAACAACTTTGGTTACAACAACCCCCTTAGCTCTCTATCCTCTCAAACCCTAGGTCTTAATTTCTCTCACACCCTTTCTCAAACTCTTTGATGCCCTTATAAACACTCAAGAATTCAACCTCTTGAATTATATCTTGTGTCTCTCTCTTTTAAATTCTTTTGCCTCTCTTTGGGTCTGAAAATTTAACCTAGCTCCAAAGTTCCTATTTATAACTCATAGGACTTGGGTTACAAGTTTACTAGGAATAGGAAACTAAAACCTTATTAAATTAGGCTACAAAACCCCAAAATAATAGGAAACTTCATCAAAATACCCCAAAACATCAAAATCATGCGCAAAATTGTTCACTAACCAACCGGTTGCCAGGAATGGGTGACCCGTCGTCTGGAGACACTTTGTCAACTTGAGCTCTCGACCAAAACCAACTGGTTAATCTAGGAGACTGGTCGCCTGTACATCAGCTTCCTCGTGACTTCTTCTTCTCCTTCCTTGCAACCCCTTAGTTTCCTTATTCCTCCCGCATCTATGGTGAGCCAAAACACAACAATATCCACCTTGGTGACCATCAATCACCCCTAGAATCTTTTCAACCTCTTGGAAACCATTCTAGTAATTCCTAAGAGCTCCACCATGGCAAGAAACCTCTTGCCTCAAAGCACCTCAAGTAGGAAGGTGCTCCACCCAAGCTAAACTTGGACAACCCAGGCCTCTTGTGTAGAAGAGAGATACTGCATGCCGAAATCCTTGCTCCTTACGTTCTTGGAACCTTGAATTCTTGACACGACTTGATACGCAAAATGTATGTGATGAACAATAAAAGTGTCCAAGTACATCATACAAGGGTTTTGAACCGTCTATTTTTCTTGTGTTTCATAGATCCTTCTTACAAAATAGTAGACAATTAAGAAACACTGAAGACATCTAATTGTAATCTGTAAAATAGATGAATACAGTGTCTCAAGAAAACACACTAGAATGATAACTATTTAATTGAGTAGTTAAATGGTTTCAAATTAGAGTGATTTTTTGCAGTGATGATCCTTGACATGCGACCTAAAATAAGACGGTTTAGATTATTCAAATACAAGGTGCGGTGGGCTCTAAAAGGGTGGACCCCAATTGAACCTCTCTCTCTATCTCTCTCTCCCAAAAGGATATCTCGGTTTGAGAAGTTTTAAGGAATACAAATATATAGAGCAATGGTAGCGAGGTCACTTATCTAACAAAGACATTGCCAAGGTAGGGTTGGGGTTTCCTCCCAGCTTTTCAGTTATTGAACATATATTACTAAAATCTCCAAGGAGAATCCAGGGCAAAGAGGCAGCAAGTTTGACAAAAAGAATTTCATTCCATAGCTGCCTTTGTTTAGCTTTTTGAGGATAAGCATGAAAGAAAGTAGCAAACCGGTTGTGATTCAAGCAAGTATTAAAAATTTGACAATGTATGAAACGCTCATGGTAATTCAAAATACTACAATTCATTAGGTTAGAATCCCAAAACAAGGTCTTAATCTTAAATTTAAGGAATGATATGCGCAAGAGCCCATTAATATTAGTTTAGTTGATGGACTAATCTTGGTGGAGTATTGGTACCTTCACTTTGGTTAATACTTGTTACTCAAAGTTGCACTCAATTTCATTTATTGCATGCCTTTTTTTTTTTTTTTTTTAAACAGTGCTATAAGGGCAGTTAGATAGGAGTATAGAACACAAACGCTTCTTACACATTCACTTTGGAAGTGTTTTTTGATGACGCACCTAAAAGTTCTTCCATAGCCCAAAGCATTTTGTGTTTTGCCAAACAATATGAGAAGCACTTTTGGATATTTGAAAGTGCTTTTGCTACTGTCAGAATAATGCCCAAGCAAACCCTAAAACTCTATTAGATTTTAACATTTGCACTGTGATTATTCTTATTGTCATTTTCTTTTTTAATTTTAAATTTCTCTCTATGAAGTTCTTGTTTCTTTTGGCACTACCTGACATTTCTATTGCTTTGCGGAACACCATTGTAGGTGATCACATCATGTAACAACACAAATGATGAATTGGTGCAAGTGAAGTTTCAAAGAAGTGTGACCCAAGAACCTGAAACACCCGAGGATAGGTTCCGTTGAAGGTGGAGCAGAGCCGTGGATTAAAAGCTTTACCTTCCAGGCTCTCGATGTTCAATAAGTTTGTCTCTTTTTTGTATGAGTTTTTTTTTTTTACGAGCAAAGTTTAGGAGGAGATTGGTTACTCTCACCACCTGTGCCATAGCAGACTCTCAACCTCGAGCCAGAAGGACTTATGCGTGGCACCCAACTGTCAGCTGTAACTGGTATGGATTTATGTCGGTAATTACAAATCGCGTACCAACGAGGACTGCTGGCAGCAGGATTCGAACACTGGTAAGGCTACACCAGTGCAGAAATCTTACCAACTGAACCAATCTCGTTGGCCTTTTTGTATGAATATTTGATTACTCATTATTGTAAGACTTTCTTTTGCAATTTATTCTCCAATTTATAGTTTACGAAAAATGGTCAATGCAAAAAGACTAACGTTCTTTTTAAAATTGTCATGGCGTAATCCCAGGAATATAGGTAGGTTGAAATATAGGACAGTGGTCGATTTTAATTTTTTGAAATTAATATTGAGAAGAAAAATACCATTGACAGTCAAAATATCTTATTCGTTATGAGGATAAACTTTTAAGCACATGAACCCAATACCAAAAGTAGAATGCAGCCCACGCAGAGTAGGGCCAATCTGAGTTTTGAATGGCCCGTGTCCAAAAATTAAAATGAGGCCCCTTAATTTTCATTTGTACTTAAGCAAAGTTTGTAGTTTTGTTGTTCCGAATGTACTAGTGTCCAAAACCATAACCGTATGAATCTGCAAGTTCGGTAAAGGAGGATTCAAAATGGAACTGTACTTGGGCACACCACATGCTATGGGAATGATTTAATGGACACTGACAACTCTAAACCCACATAAGTGCACTCCCTTTCCTTTATTTTGTTTTATTTTTTTGTTTTATTTCTTGTTATCTACTGGTGTTGTGATGAATGAGTGTGAGAGTGTGAGTAAAATTCTTTTTCATGTAGACTGTAGGTGCAAAATTAAAGAATGAAAATTAAGATTAATGGCTACCAGCAGCCATTCTTGTTAATTAGTAATTATTCAATCACTAAGTATTTATTTTGGTACTAGCCTTGCATCCATTTAATTCAGTCATACTAAATGAAAAATCACCACGTTCACTTACCATATGTGCGTCAAAAGATAAGACACAAAATGGGGAAATTTACAGAAACAAATACAAATAGTGTCCTTCAAATGACCAATATCATCTAAATCATGTGGAACCACACCAAACACATGTCGTACCTAATACCATTGCAAAAGCAGTCCAAATTGTAAAGGCACAAACAAGACTGACAGCAATGATCCACATCAATACCAATCCACCAAATAAATTCCAGAGGCTAATGAATATCGGAACAAGTTTTCATCTCCCACCAAATAAACTACTAGAGTTTATAACTAATCGAAGCTTAATTATATAGATAGTGCATTAAATAAAGTACTTAAACATTGAGAAGAAATAGCATAAAATTAGACGATTTATCAAATTAGAGTGATTTAATAAATTAGAGTGATTTTTTTAGACGATTTAGATTATTGAAATACAATGCACGATGGGCTCTAAAATGGTGTCTCCCAATTAAACCTCTCTCTCTCTCCTAAAAGAAAATCTCAATTTACATTTGAGAAGTTTGTAAGAAATGTATATTACTTCCCTTCCCTTATCTTGTAAGAAATGCAATCACCACTATAATACACCACCAATGTTTTTAGTAAGGGTGGGAACACTTTTCTACTGTAATTCAAACCGAAACCGAAAATATCAAATTGACTAAATTGCACAGATGCTCCTCGTGCGTCTTGTGGTTTGTACATAGTATATATGTTCAATTTGAGTCCACTGTGCGCACTGCGTGGAAGGATAAAAAGGTCAGTTCAATCCCTTGGCCATAGCTTGTGGTTTGTCCATAGCTTTCTCATGTTCGTGGATAAAATGTCAGTTCATCCCTTGACCATGTTCACTTACCATTTGCATGTTAACATGTTAACTACATTCTACCCTATTCATTTTAATTGCATGAGGACAATGAATGCATATGATTTTAGTCATTAAATACCCCCTCCCCCCTCAAGTATTGTATCTTTCTTTCCTGATTGTAGTTTCCAAAAGTTTCACTTGCTATAGTTGCTAGCTAACGTAAATTTTTTAGTTCTTTTCTAATTATATATATATATATATATTCCTTTCTACTAACACATTTCTAATTTCCGTATTGATTTCAAATGACCACACGTTCAACACGAACATGGCTGAAGCTAAAAGATGCGGTGGGAATAATGGGAGGGTACAAGTCATTCAAGGAGGAAGTTTCTGACATGTCCGATTCAGTCAAGAAAGAAGTTTGTGAGTCAAAGAAGAGGACCAATGAAATTATATTCAAAGACATGGAGTAAAGGTTAAAGAAACAACAAGAGGCCATGGAAGAGTCCATAGCTTCTCTTAGGTCTGAATCAAAAGTTGTTGTGGAGACTAAGGAGGACACTGCTAACCTTTGTGAATTTGTGAAACTAAAGTCGTGGAAGGTAAAGTTGTTAATCCGCGATTCTGTTGATTCACATGTTAAAAAAGGTGAGGGAGGAATCGTGGCCCAGCTTTAGTAGCCGTCTCCCTTATACCTTTTTTAACGTGTGAATGGCCGGAATCGTGGATTAACAACTTTACCTTCCACTGCTTAAGTTTCACCAATTCACAAAGGTTAGCAACGTCCTCCTTAGTCTCCACAGAAATTTTTGATTCAGACCTAAGAGAAGCTATCGACTCTTCCATGGCCTCTTGTTGTTTCTTCAACCTTTCCTCCATGTCTTTCAATATAATTTATTAGCCCTCTTCTTTGACTTACAAACTTCCTTCTCGAGTGACTCGGACATGTCAAAAACTTCCTTCTCGAATGACTTGTACCCTCCAGTTATTCTCACCGCATCTTTTTGCTTCGGCCATGTTCGTGTTAAACGTGTGGTTATCTGAAACCAATACGAAAATTAGCCATCTCCGTTATACCTTTTTTAAGGTGTGAATGGGCACTGATGGATGAGGTTATGGCGAATGTTGAACAGTTCATTTGCTATATTGGCTAGGATTGTTTCGATATCATACATATGTTTGAGGTTGCATTTGCTTTATTATTATTATTTTTTCTTCCGAGATAAATACTTGCTTTCTTTATTTCTACTCAGAATTGCAAAACTATAAAACACTAGGAAAATCAATAGAAAGACAACACACACACCAAACAAAAACAAAACAAAAGGATCCGCGGAGTATCCAGCTGATATGAAAAGGACATTTTTGACGAAAAAAGAATATGAAAAGGACATAGCTTTGATTGATTACCCGAAGTTGTGTCAAAACCCATAATTCAATAAACACATTCAACAAAAATAATCCCAAAAACCCACACAGCGCTTAAGACCAAAAAAACAGGGCAAGTTTTCTCTAGACTAGATACTTCAGCCTCTTGTGCGAGAGACTTTCCCTCTTCTGGTCAAACTCACTTCTACAAACCAATCACCGTTTTCATGGCTGCGGTGATAGTGGTCCCAATAGCAAGAGCAAGGATGAAGATATACCACGCTTCTTCGATATATGGAGTGAGTTCTGTTCTGTTCTGTTTAGTTTAGTAGTTTTGTGTTTGAATTCTAAACAAAAATTCTCTTATGGTTTGTATCCATTGCTTTTAGGCGGCAAATTATATATATACTAAAACTGAGTTCTGTTCTCTTCTCTTCAAGACTTCGTTGCAGTTGCTGAGAAAAGGAAAACCTCTGATCAGCCCCACACCCTTCCCCTTCATCCCAGCCCTCTCTCTCTCCCCTCCCTCTCTCTCCGCCGCCGTCTTGTCAAGGGATAGTCACAATAAGAAATTTGTTCCAAGTCCATGTATTCTTTGCTAGTGTTTTTCATGGTGTTTGGGATTTATGTCTCAGTATGTCCAATGCTTTGTAAATGCTCTAGTCAGAGTAAATTTAACTAAAACAGATGATGTACAATGATGATTGGAAATGTTGATCAGGAATCTAAGATATAGATCCATCTAAGCACTGGCTAGGCTAAGTCAGACACTACATCAGTGCAAAGGTTCTAAGCAAATTAAATTCAAGGTTACTAAACTAATTCAATGAGATTCTATGTACTGATAATCTTCAAATTTATGATACCAGATGATGAATCATCAGATCAGTCCCTCCAAATACTGAATGGATTGATCGTGATCGTGATCGTGATCTGGATCTCAGTTCAAGTTCAGTCCACCACAGAGAGAGCTTGATACTCTTTGTCAGCAATGGCTGCTTCCATGAGATGGCACCGGCCAATTTCCCCACCATTGTCCAAGAAAGATTTGAGCAAGTTTTCAGAGAAGCCACTCAACAGTGTCACCCCTGGATGATGTTCTATACAAAGCTTGTTCCAGTACCCAATATTCCAAAGCAAAATGTGTGGCACTGCATTATCCCCGTACCCTTGCTCCTTAAACTGGCTCTGTTTTGCCTCATATAGAGTCTTCAAGAATGTACCACCACCATATCCGAAGTCGGTGAACACAAACACCTTCTTAACCATCTGCTCTGCCTTCAAGTTCTCTTTCACAGCGACTTCCAGAATGACATCCCATATCTTCCAATTATGGACATACGATCCCAACTCACTGCTACATGTCCTCATCATAAACTCGCACTTGGACTTGAGATCATCCCCTTCTATCGAATGCAGCAGCAGCTGATCCGGCAAATGACCGGAACTGATCACCTTTCCGTTCCATGCCGTCTCTTCACTCAGTTCAGACACCAAAAGTCCCAAACTCACCGCCAATTCTCTGGCGCGTATGCCCATGAAATCATTGATGTGACACACTGCCAAGCAGTTTTTAAATTTTCCCAAACCCTGCCCCTGCATTTGCTGCTGCTGCTGTTTTAGGTACATATCCTCCACCATTGCCTTCCACTGAAGCTCAGCCGCTTCGCCGACATCCCCATCTTCTACTACATAGCGTATGATCTCATTTGGGAGCATAGCATCCGGCTTTATTATGCTGCCATGGCCACTCAAATTGCCTCCTCTTCCTCCTGCTTTTTTCAGCTCCTCCAAATACATCTTAACTTCAGAGCGATGTCGTCCAATAAACATGCCTTGACGGTTCCAGTACCTGTACAAGGGAGCCAAAACCTCATTCCTAAGCCGCTCCCACTCTTGTGATTGATATGATTGATATGATTGATTTGATTGATCTGGTTTGGGTGGGAAAAGCCTCCTCGCAATGCTTTCACACAGCAAAACGGCGCGGGAAGCACGGGTGTCCTCGGGGTGTTTGCTAATGCAACACACTGCAGCCTCGCTAACAAAAAGATCAGCATAAGTGTCAGCATCAAGAGTACCATCTTTGTCATCTTCGTCGTCTTCTTCTTCGTCTTCATCACCGTCAGTTATATAATCGGATGGCTTCAAATAGAGCTTGTGCTGCTTGAATTTGTCAATATCAGACTTCAACTGCTCCACGAAGACATCCATAACCTGGTCGTGTAAGAGCTTATAGTCTGGGTCACAGTGGAGCCGCTCTGCAACATCTTGGCCTTGTTCTATAAGGCGGTAGAGAATCTCGAGAAGGTCAAATAAACTCCCGAATGGATGGGCAATGGAGGGGAGGTTGCATAATAGCGTCTTGGGGTGGTTCTGGTGGAGCCAAAACACAGCCTTGTAGAAGCCTTCCTGATAAGATTTTCCGCTGCTCCGAATAGCAAGGAGATTGAAGATGAGCTTGAGGGTGGTTAGGGGATTGTGAGACCAGGCCACTGGCAGCAGTTGCTTCAGGTAGTTAAGGGAGGCCTGGTTCTGCTGCTGCTTCATGTCGTCATCACTGACTGTGTCTGCTGGTTTCACGTGGAAAAACAGATCTTGGCAGGGATCACCGTAGGAAGAGAAGGAAGAAATAGGGGACACGGAGATCTTCTTGGCCATGTCACCGTTGGATTTTGAGTTGGAAGCCATTAATCTTCTTGTGAGCAGTGTTGGAGGACTGACAAGAAGAGTTTTTGAAGTTAGAATGGTAGGAGTAGGAGGAGCCATTACTTTCAGAATCCGTGTGAAAGAGAAACACACTTGGAGCTGCAATTGTTTCTTCATCCCTAATTCCTCAGATTGAAATTACAATCGAAAATCAACACACGCGCGCGCGCACACACACTCTCTCTCTCTCTGTTTTTTTTGTTTTGGAGACGAAGATGACTTGAGGAGTAGGAAAAGGAATTATAACAGGGATCAAATACACACGAGATAATTATAAAGCGAGCAATTTGCAGCAGAGTAAAACTGTGAAAGATAATTTGAACAGTCAAATTTTCTTCTCCAAAAAATAAATAAATAAATAAAAGTAGTTTTAACTTTTTTACGTCAAAAGATAAGACACAAAATGGGGAAATTTACAGAAACAAATACAAATAGTGTCCTTCAAATGACCAATATCATCTAAATCATATGGAACCACACCAAACACATGTCGTACCTTTGAATAGGGGGTGATCAAGACTGACAGCAATGTTCCACATCAATACCCACCAAATAAATTTCAGAGGCTAATGAATATCGGAACAAGTTTTCATCTCCCACCCAACAAATTACTAAATTTACTTTATAACTAATCGAAGCTTAATTATATAGATAGTGCATTATATAAATTATTTAAACATTGAGATGAAATAGCGTAAAATTAGACGATTTATCAAATTACAGTGATTTAACAAATTAGAATGATTTATTAGACAATTTAAACATTTAAAATTATATATATATATATATATTCTCGCAGGCATGGAAGTGCGTGCGGAGAGACTAGTTACTAAAAAATCGCTGACCGGACCGAACCCATTAAAACTTTTCAAATGAATAATTTATCTTCGTTCAACACCAGTTTGGTTTGTGCCTAAAATATAGTCCTTGCTCACATGAAACGGCAGCTGAAAATGACATAAAATATATATATACAAGAACGCGTCTGTTTCTTTTACTTGTATATATATGACAGAGGAGATTGAAAAAGAAAATGAGTTCTATGCTTGGTTTGCGGGGCTTTTTTTTTTTTTTTTATGGGCTTCTACCCTCTGTGGCTTACAACGTGCATCACTACAGCCATGGAAACCGGAAGTGACACAAAAACTTCAGATGGCTTCACCATCAACGGCCGGCCAGGAGTTTTATACAACTGCTTCAACGGTATACAACAAAACTTATAAAAGTTCTAAGTGTTAATTATTTTTTGAAAACAATGAATATCATTAATATATATGCACATGCCATATGTCTTTTACTTTCTCAAATATAAAATGCATGAGGAAGGAAGAAGGCATTCGAATTCGGGACTTTTTTCAAAATTGGGAAGATAAATAGCCGCAGAAAGACAAATGGCCAGGGTTCCCTTCACTATGTAGCCAATTATTGTTCATGGAAAAAAAAATATTCCGAGTAGACATATTTTGCAGAAACTATATAGTCTCCCAGTTGTGTATGGTAAAACCTATCTTCTTCGTGTAGTGAATGCCGTGATGAACGAAGAAATATTCTTTGGAATTGCACAACACAACTGTACAGTGGTAGAATCTTCATCTCATTTTCTGTAAATGAACGATCATGTGGTGCTAATGCAACTTGTGGGGGTCCTAATGGGAATAGGCTATCTGCTAGCTTGAACAACATAAGTTTTGCTACCCCAACTAGTACTAATATACTGCAAGCATACTACAAGTACATGCATATTAATACTTGCCTCCCACTTTTACTTAATCAAACAACTAATATCATTACCATCTACATGATTTTGCTGGTGTCGGTCATCCAATGATGGAACCGTTTTTAGTGTTTGAAAGATCTTGGGCCTCTTCAACTATTACCAATTGGTTTTGGGTTGGATTCTTACATTTCACTACGACGCAGTTTGATGATTCAGAAGCCCAGGATCAGTACAAAAAACATCATATACATAGGATCTAGCTAGACATACTTTCATAAATTAATTCAACTCTATTGAGATGCTTTATTGTTACATCAAGTATATGTTTGAATTTTCAATAAATCGTCCAATTCGCCTATAGTACGCATATATATTATACACGTAGGCAAACAATATTTTTGTTTTCAATCTCAAAGATGCAATAAAATACACATTTTAAAACTCAAACATTGATATATTATTCACATGCGTACATATTATTTGGGTAGTAGGGGTATGGACAACATAATAAATAAATCTTTATATTAATTTGAGGAGTATGGTTTATGCACTGTCATTTGGAACGTCATGCTTGTAGGGGTATGGACACCGTGCTCATTGTGAAGAATGGGCCCACTATCGAAACCAATATTCAGATGCCTCCTCCTAACTTGCTATGTTTTTCTTAATCTCTTAGAACAAATCTCATGTTAAACTGCATGTCTATAGACATAAAATTCGAGACTCGAGATGTTATCTACGATATATTGCGTTCCTGAACTTTATATTTGAGAATACGTGGCGGATTGTAGGTAAAACAATCAGCAACTCTGTTGTTTTTTTTTTTTTTAGAACAAGTTATAGTCTAAACTACAAGCGAAGCGAAGGAATTTTCTCACACACACAACCAAGATATTAAATTGATTGAACGCGAGACATCTGATCTGCAAGTCAATAACCTAAACCTATATACAAAAGTACTTATAAGCTTAACAAACGAAATTGAATACTGTGCGTAATTTTAAAAAAAAACAAAAAATCAGAATTTCAATCAGGTTCCAGTGAAAAGCAACCGATTTTAAGGCGGTTTGAGGAAAACAAACAAAAAGAAACAAAAACATGTTCCAATCAACGTTACAAGTAGATGGTTCCCCATCTTCTTTGCACCTAATTTTAGACCCATACCTGGCCTGGGGTTCATATATATATATGATACTCCATTCATTCATTACTCAAACACAGTCAAATAATTAGCAATATTGCAAGGTCTATTTTGGCACCAAAAATATCACCTAGAAATTGACCAATATGGCCTCCCCACAACCTTTACGTTATGTATTGTTCACTGCATCCTTTCTCATGTTTCTCTCTTCTCCTACACCTGCAAATGCAACAGCTTCTCCATTAGTTAGAAGTGTTTGTAAGGAACCCCTATCCATGAACTTAAACTATGGCGAATGTGTGAAAGCTCTCTGGGCAGATGCTCGAATTAAATCGGCGTTGAATCTCAAAGATCTCGGCATAGCCACTCTTGAATTGGCAAAAGAAAATGCAAATGTAACCCTGGCTTCGTTTAACAACCTTCTCCACATTAGCAACAGTGGGAACACAGATGTTCAACTTTGCGGGGATTTGTACGGATTAGTGGTAAAAGGTTTCCAAGTCGCAATAGAGGAGCTAAAGAAGGATCATGATGTTGTTAACTACATCCTCGAAATGGTCCAAAAGTACCACGATATCTGCTTAAACGCGGTGGCGCCACCGTTGGGTACTCATACTTTTGATGGAGTTCTGGTTCCCAGTTCAATTCGTGTGGCCATGTTGTATAGGGACATTGCATTCGCTATCACTTCGGGTCCATCTGGAATTTTCCGGTACAACGGAAAACTTAATTAATCAGAACTAGGAATGTGTTCCGATGAGGAATATGTTTATTTTATACAAAGTAAATGAAGCGAATGAGTGAAAGATATCACCTAGTTTTATTCACCAAAGACAAAGTTTACATGCTTCTCAAGTGCTGGGAGAAGCCAACCAGGAGGCAAAACAACACACATAGAATAGCATTGCATTTGGTGGCATGAGAAGCACAAACATGTTGTATATTGATTAATGTGTTCCTCTTTTGCTTGTACTTATAAAATCTCTCTATATATAATTTATTTTCCAGCACACAAATACTATATTGATGACTTTTCTGTAGTTACGAGCTTGCAGAAGGAGCGCAATGCCCTTGCAATTTTTCAGAAAACTACATCTTTTCTGTAGTTATATACTTGTTTAGAATATCTATAAGAAATTTAGGCCAACAATACTTAAACCCTTTATAGAACTTCTTTTTACATTTCTGATACCTTAAGAAAGTTAGCATGGAAAATGGTAGAATGCAAGACTTTTTACAAACAAAATAATAAAATAGACACAAATTATGACTATTAAAAATACCAATTACTTTTTCTAAGTTCCATAGGTGATGACTTATGTTTTTTCCTCTCATTTTCATTATGGGAGAGAGGGATTCAAATTTGTCAGCTCCCTCAACATTGGATTCGAATCGCTGGGTAATGACTTAACAAAAGAAGAAACAGTTTTATATGCGCGTAATGACTTACCACTAGGCCCCATGTGGAGTTGCTTTTTTCCGCCAAAAACCTGCTTCACTTTAAAGTTAAGCAGTTTAAGGTATTTGGGAAAAATAAAATATCCTGATTATTTATAAACATTGCCCTTTTGACAGTAGCTTTTAAAAGCAGGCTCTGACTCGCTTTTCAAAGCTACTTTCAAAAGAAACAGAGATGAACCATCTCCGCTGATTTGCATCAACAAGTTCTTGGTATCCTCTACTACAAGCCAAAGTAAGCATCTGTTAGCTGATGTACTTCAAATGGATGAAACAATATGGAGAGCATCACTCTACTGAGTAGAGTCTACCATGAGATACATATTAGGCACATGTGCACAAGCCACTGCGGAATCTTGTTCAATAAATAAGGTTTGTATGACCTCCTGAAATGTTTCAAACAACTATATATAGGGTTTTTAGGTCTAATGGTCCATGAACTTTGACCCAATTTGCATTTTGGTCCCTTAATTTTCAAAATCGTTCCCGTGGTTCTTCAATTTCACTTTTGTTAGGACAAATGGTCTTGCCGTTAATTTTGTTATATTTTCTGTTAAATGCAGGGTTAAAATGGTATTTTTGTATAATTTTTAATTTATGCACCTATTTTCTTCCTCTTCTCTCTCAAGCATCCATCCCTCTCCTCCATTCCTGTTTCTCAGTTCGTAAAAAGTATGCAACTCTACTGCTCTCTTTCTTCAATCACTCCTTCATCACCTATTGATTTCTCCCCCTTTTTTTTACCTAATATATTTAAATTGAAGATGAAAAAATGAGAGGAGAAAATGGGAGCATAAAATATTTGTAAAATTTTAACTTGAAACATTCCAGCTCTTAGTATTTTATATTTAAACCAAAGTTCAGGGACCACTAAACCTAAAGACCCACTATATATATAAATGAACTAGCACTCTTATTGCTCCATGTTGCCGCCTCAAAAATAGCAATCTCTCCATGATGATTAAATCCCACAAATATTCCAAATGAAGGATTTGATTAATTAGTTTTATAAATGGTGTCAAATTTTGAGCCAAAAATGTGGAAATGATGAACCAAAAAAACAATTCTGGCTACTTCATTAATTTGTAACAAAAACATTATGGTGTCAAACGCGTTTTGGCTCTACTTATTTTTTGAAATTATTTTCCAATAAAGTAGCAGACAAGTTTTTAAAACACAAATTTATTTTCTCGTTTTCGTTTTTCTCGGAGGTTTGCGCAAATGATTTTAGAATGATCACGTGACACAAATTTGACCACTGGATCTCTTTAATTAATTATCGTGATTAGAAATTGGCATTTGGTATGAGAAAAAAAAAATGGCAGGATGAGAACAAGCACAACATGTAAAGAATGTTTGATTGAAAGATTTTGTTGTATTGACAATAGTATACAGCAAAATATATAATACCAATAATACAAAGTCACTATAGCGTGATCCTCAATCCTAGGGATTGATTTGGATTTGTCTACCTATATCAAGTAAACTACTCTATGTACATCTACAATTGACATATTACAATAATAACATATCAATTATAATATATTATTCTAATACTCGCCCTCAAGTTGGAGAGTGAATGTCATGAAGTCCCAACTTGCTACTTAATCTAGTGTAGTCTTTCTTTCCCAAAGGCTTCGTAAGAATGTCTGCTAACTGAGCATGGGAAGGAACATATCATATCCTGGGATCGGCTCCGCCGTAGCACGATATTGTCCTCTTTGGGCCCCCCTATCTGCCCTCACGGTTTTGTTTCTGGGAACTCAAGAGAAACTTCACAGTGGGTCACCCATCCTAGGATTTCTCTAGCCCCAACTCGCTTAACTTCGGAGTTCCCATGACTCCAAAGTCAATGAGCTCCCAAAAGGCCTCGTGCTAGATGGAGGTGGGCATGTGCATATAAGGCACATTACCCCCTCTCCGTTGGTCAATGTGGGATGTTACAATCCACCATCCTTAGAGGCCCGACGTCCTCGTCGGCACACTCGCACCACACGGCAGAGTGGCTCTTATACCAAATTGTCACATCCCGGGATCGACTCCGTCGTAGCACGATATTGTCCGCTTTGGCCCTCATCTTTGCCCTCACGGTTTTGTTTCTGGGAACTCACGAGAAACTTCCCAGTGGGTCACCCATCCTGGGATTGCTCTAGCCTCAACTCGCTTAACTTCAGAGTTCCCATGACTCCGAAGCCAGTGAGCTCCCAAAAGGCCTCATGCTAAATGGAGGCGAGCATGTGCATATAAGGCACATTACCCCATCTTCGTTGGTCGATGTGGGATGTTACAGAACATATGAAGGACTGATTAGTCCGGCAAGCATATTTTCTCAAACAATTTGACAGTCTATCTCAATATATTTGGTGCACTCATGGAATACAAGGTTCATAGTAATATATAAAGCAACTTGATTGTCACAATATAATGGAGTCGGGTTAACTTGAGGGACTCTCAAATCATGTAGTATGTATCGTAGCCAAGTGAATTCCAAACAAGCGTTAGCCATGTGTTTCCCCCTTTTCGGCTGAGGCAGCCGACAGAAGGAACTTTTGTTTCTTTTTCTTTTGAGTGCGAGGCGTGCCACCACCAAGCCTCGAATTTGGGCTTGAATGGAATGTGAGTAGATGGATATGTTGCGACCGAGATCTAACTTTAATTAAACGATTGATCGGCCGGGGAAGGAACCTCCTCATGGCCTAGGTTCTTTTACTACCTCAAGGTCAAGGCTTTATGTGAGTGACCAAATGATGTGGAGTGGGTAGAGATGAAGATTGAAGGTGAAACGTAATGAAACGAAGAACAAGTCGTAAAGTAAAGGTGTTTAAACTTAAATATAATTTAAAGGCAAATGCGTGAAGTAAAGTGCGAAAGATAAATAACGTAAAGACGAGAATTAAAGTGTGATAAAATGAATCAAAGCGATAAATAAAGCAAGAATGAAATGAAAGCGATAAAAACAATAAAGTAAAATGAACTTGAAATTAAATTTAATTGAAGTGCAATAACAATGAAAAGTAAAGCAATTGAAATAAACTTGAATTTAAATGACAAGAAAATATAAATTGAACGAGAATTTAAACTTACACTAAGAAAAGGAAAAACTCGCTACACTAGATGCATGAAAAGTAAAATCCTAAGTCTAAGAAAAGAAAAGTGAGAGACAAAAAATAGGTTTGTCTGTCTGATGTTGTGTGTCTTCTGCCTTCGTTTGGTAAGGTTTATATAGGGCTTCCGTCAGCCCATGAGCTGGCCATTGAATGGACAAATGTCAACTCTTTTAAAACTCTTTCCTTTTGACGCCCCTTGAATCGGTGGAAATATTCTGATTGCTTGATTCACTCATGTTTTGGAATATGCTGAACTATCATCAATCTCCTTGATTTGTTTCCTTGTGAGGCCTCCATCACATGCATATTGACCTTTTGAAATCTTGGGCGTGAATCCGTGGCTTGGGCCTTGACCTCCGAGATTTCATCTTGACATCTGGTGGAACCTCGTGCCCCTTGAGTTTTTAGAATTCTAGAGTTGGCTGACCATCTGTCAACCATCCGCCAAGGTGGGTGGTATGGGAGCTCCAAATATTTGGATGTTGGGCTTGGCCTTACGTTGGACTATATTCAAATATTCGAATATTGGGAACTCGACGGACATATCTCCCGTCGAACTTCAACTCCCCTGGCCCGACTTTGCTTGCCCAAGTGTTGAGAGAAAGGCACCAAGGTGCACCATACCCTTTGAAGAAAACACCTCGGCCGCATTTTTGAGAAGGCACCATGGCCTTTGAAGAAAAGACCTTGGGCGCCTTTTTGAGAAAACACTTCGGCCGCTAAGAATTCTCAGCCGCTACGAATTCTTTGGCCACTAGGAATTCTTTGGTCGCTAGGAATTCTCGGCTGCTAGGAATTCTCGGCCACTAGGAATTCTCCGCATTAAATCTGGCCGCTTGCATTTTCAGAAGCTGCCCAACTTGACCCGACCCCAGCTCTTTCGGCCGTGCCCAACCGCATTTCTTTGCCCTGCTTTGCGAGCCCGGCCACGTCTTCTAGCTGTGTGGTCCAGCCGTACTCTTCAGCCAAGCTCGAACGCAGCCTAGTCCTTTCTTTCAGCCACACAGCCTTGCCCATTCTCCTAACCACGTAGCCCGGCCGCATATTAGCAATTCAATACCCGACCGCCTATTCTCCAAATCTCGAGCCATTCTGGCCACAATAGACTGTAGCCCGGCCGCTCGTGTTTCCGAAAAGTGCCTGAGTTAGGTCAATTTTCACCACCCCCAAACACCATGGCTCGATACTCTACCTCTGCAAATGAATGAGAAACGTGTTGTTGCTTTTTGGATTTCCATGAGATAAGAGAATTTCCCATAATACAAAAGCTTGTGATAGATTTTCTTGTGGTACGACAACCAGCATGTTCTAAATCACACTAAGCTCTCAAAGCAAGATTGTTAGATGCAGGAAATAATAAGCCTTGACTTGGAGAATGTTTGATGAATCTGAGAACACAGAGTGCTGCATCCCAATGTGGTTTTCTAGGCTTATGCATGAATTGACTCAATGTCCGAACTGAATATACTATGTCGGGCCTTGTTACAGTGAGGTAGATTAAGCGTCCCACTAACCGTCAGTATTTCATAGGAAACTTATTTGGGTTATAGCCTAAGAGACCTACATCCTATAATATCTCCAATGCGTTTTTTTTTTAGACATGAAAATACCTTTCTTGGAATGAGAGAACTCAATACCCAAGACATATTTTAAATTACCAAGGTCCTTGATGCGAAAATGCTTGAGGAGAAAAGATTTGAGACCCTATGAGAAGAATATCATCCACATAAATAAGAATTACAGCAAAAGAATTATTTTGAACCTTGGTGAACAATGAGTAATCGGATTTTGACTAATGAAAGCCTGCCTATTGAATAGCACCAGAAAATTTGGAGAAGCAGTTCCTGGAAGCCTGTTTAAGTTCATAAAGGGAGTTATTGAGTCGACATACTGTATTTTCCCCCTGTCGGCAAAGTCTGAGAGGAGGTTCTATGTACACAACTTCGTACAAATCGCCATGGAGGAAGGCATTATGAATATCTAATTGATGGATGAACCAATTACGAGCAGCGGCAACAGTGAGAAGACAACACAATGTGGTGAGTTTGGCGGTGGGAGAGAATGTTTCCTAGTAATCAATGCCTTCCACCTGTGTGTAGCCCTTGGCCACAAGCTAGGCTTTGTAATGATCAATGATGCCATCAAATTTATATTTGAGTTTGAAAACCCATTTACAACCAATGGGTTTGTGTCGAGGTGGCAGCAAGATAAGGGTCCAAGTATGGTTTTGTGCCAAAGCGTCTAATTCTGTTTGCATGGCTTGAGCGTCCAATTGGGATCAAGGATAGCTTGAGCATAACTGGTGAATTCGGTGGTGCCTGAAATGTTAGCTGAAAAGGAAAAATTGGGTGATGAAATGCTAGAATAAGACAAGAAATGAGAGTGGGTATTTTGTACCTATAACAGCAAATGAAGAGGCATGGTTGGATAAGTGGTAATATTGATGCCATACTGGAGCTTGCCTTGGATGAGTGGAATGATGTGTTAGAGCTGTGGGAGATGAATGTGGTGGACTAGGTAGGGTCGGTTCTGATTGAAAAGGAATGAGTGACAAGGTGTTGTCAGATGAAGGGGAGATAGGAAAAGTGGGTTGTTGGGGGGCAGGGGAGAGGGGTGGGGACCACATGACTGGTGGTGGCAATCTAAAGAGTGGTGTTGGCCGGGTGGGGTTGTAGAGATCAATGAGTGAGGCTGGTAGGTTCTACAGGGGATGCGTTAGGAGGTGGACCTATAGGGTCCTGAGTAGTTGTGTCAGGGCTAGTTGGGGCTAAGGTCGAAAGGGGTGGAGATAGCATATGGGTTGTATTTAGAGAAAGTGATTGGGGAATGTCGAAAATTGGGTTAGGAAGAAGATGAGTGGAGGAAGCAGGTTGAGGTTGAGGTGGGATAGTGGAGAAAGGAAAAATATGTTCATGAAATTGAACATCTTGATTGACAAAAAATTTGGATCTGTGCAAATCAAAAAGTTTGTAGCCCTTTTGTCCCATGGGATAGCCAACGAAAATACAAGGTGTGGCACGAGCATCGAATTTTTGTATGGGATGAGTCATAGTAGCATAACAAAGACACCCAAAAATTCTAAGATGGTCAAGGGTTGGTGATCGGTGATAGAGCAACTCAAAGGGTGACTTATTGGACAATAATGGAGTGGGCAAACGATTTATGAGATAGACAGCGGTTAAAACAACTTCCCCTCCAGAAATTGAGAGGAAAATTGGCTTGGAAACGTAGAGCACGGACAACATTGAGAATGTAGTGATGTTTGCACTCAACAACTCCATTTTGTTGTGGAGTGTGAACTCATGATCATTGATGTTCAATCCCATTGGTTTGCAAAAAACTCTCTCATGGATAAAAATTCTGAACCATTGTTAGTGCGAATGGCTTTAACATTGAAATTGAACTGAGTTTTGACAATAGTAAAATAAGATTTTAGAAGAGTTTGTGTTTCAGATTTGTAAACCATTAAAAAAAAAAAAAAAACAAAAACAAAAGCCAAGTACATCGAGTAAAATCATCAATAATTATTAGGAAAAAAAAAAAGCTCTTGAATGAGAGGCTATTTTATGCGGACCTCAAATGTCACAATGTAATAAGTCAAATGTTGAATGCGATGAAATAGAACTTAATGGAAATAATTCTTATTTGTTTGGCCATAGGACAAATGCCACAATCATGTTCAACAGAAACAATTTTTGAAGGAAGCAATGAAGAAAGTAAATGAAAACGAGCAGGTGAAGGGTGTCCGAGACGAAGGTGCCATAAATTGGAGGTTTGTGAAACTTGACAGGAAACATGTATCCTTGGTAAAGGCAACATGTAATATAGACCATCACGTTGTTTACCCATACCAATCATCTTCCTGGTAGCCAAGTCCTACAAGACACAAAATGTGGGAAACAAGATAGCATAACAATCAAGTGACTCGGTAATGTTATTGGCTGACATTAAATTCAAACAAAAGGAAGGAACACACAAAACATTATCTAAGGTGATGGTTTTATTAAAAGGAATTGTGCCAATTGAAGTAATTGGTGCAGAAGAACCAGTGGGTAAGTTAACAATGGGAGTGTGAGCTGGTTGAATTTTTGTGAAAAGTGTATAATCAAATGTAATATGATATGTAGCCCCGTTATCCAAAATCCAAGGTTTGCTAGAAACATAATTAATTGAAGGGACAGTAAAGGTGGATAGACTTGCTACATTTGCAACTGCATGATTATTACTAGAGGATGATGATGCATTGGTGTTGATTAGTGACATGGATATGGCCAATTGTTGGTATTGTTCAGTAATAAGTCCACTCAAGAAAGTTTGGAGCTTGAGTCAGCTTGCTGGGCCACATGTGTGGATGGGAAAGATGAGCATGAATGTGGAACAAACCCATGTGACTGCTGCGTGAAGGTGCACGTGTTACTACCGGAGAAACCAAAATTTCAATGTGAGTTTGCACCTCAATTGGACCCTTGGTTTTCATTCCTGGCATGATTTCCTTGACCACTTGATGTGTTCCATCTGTGACTCATCAAGTTTCTTCTGTGTCTATTTCAATTATAAAAATTGCAATGGAATTTTAATTGCCTGCAATTTGCAATTATGTAACCATTGCGTTCACAATGATCACAATGTTTATTTTTGGAATTGTTTGGACGACTTTGGATACTTGTGGCAATAGAAAAGTTCTCGATTGTTCCCGATGTCATATGTCGTAGTGTTTCGTCTTGAATGATGAGTGAATAAGCTTCACGGACTTAGGGCAATGGTGTTATCATGAGGATGTTGTTGCGAACGCCACTAAATGTGTCATTAAGGCCCATGAGAAATTGCATCATCTTATCTTCTTCTCTTTGTTCGTTGTGTGCTTTCATCTCATTACAGGTGAGAGGAGTTATGTATGTCTCTAATTCGTCCCAAAGGCCTTTGAGTTTTGTGAAATAGGTCGCGACTGTCATGGTGCCTTGTGAGAGAGTTGCGATAGACTTCTGGATATCGTCCCACATTTGTTGGGCAATTTTGGCATGAACAACTCCTTGGGCTAGATCAGGCTCCACTGAATGAGTAAGCCATGATAAAATCATACTATTGCACTAATTCCAGAGAGCATATTGTGCCTGGATTTCTGTTTTTGATAGGGGCTTAATGGAGCCATTGACAAAGCCAATTTTGTTTTTGGCTATGAGAGCATGCACCATGGATTTACTCCAAGATGGGTAATTGGTGTCGTTCAATTTTGTTGGAACAAGCATATGACCAAGATGATCTGAATGATGAACATAGTATGGGTTTGATGAATCCATATAGGGATTATCGTTGCTATTGTTCGAATTTTTGGAATTGGAATTGCTGGTTTATGGGGTTCTTGAATCTTCTCCTGCCATGGTGTTGGAAAGTTTGCTAGGGTTCTAGGAGAGTTAAGTAATCAAGCACCAGGACGGTGCTCTGATACCATGTTAAGATTTTAGAGGGACGGGCCTTTGGCCCACCACTAGCAACATCGATATTGTCCCAACTTAACCACCTGTTTAGCAGGTGTGGGGTTTTATACAAAAGGGCTCGATGTTATTAGGAGCAAACCTATTTATTATATAAGACTTCCTATTTTGTTAAGTTTTCGATGTGGGACTCGTGTATTCTTCAACACTCCTCCTCATGTGGGACCACTTTTTAGTGGACCACATTTGTCTTCTTCTTTTTTCATTTGGGGTTTGTTTGATTTTGGTTCAATTTGGGATTTTTTGTTTGATTTGAGTTTGTTTGATTTGGGTTTAATTGGGTTCAGTCAGCTAGCCCGCTCTATACCATGTAAAGAATGTTTAGTTGAAAGATTTTGTTGTATTAACAACAGTGGATCCAGATCCTCTGCTCTAATTTTCTCCGCCACGATCTACTTTACTTTTATTCTCCATACACTACCTCATTAAAATTTAATCTAAGGGACTTAAAAATTGACACATCATCCTTCAAACAAAAGCCCAATTTATTCCTAATTAAAAAAAAAGAAAAAAAAATCATAATCCAACTAATGGCAAAGTTAACATCATTCTTACTACCAATATTACAATGTCATAATCCTCAATCCTAGGGATTGATTTGGATTTTTATACCTATATCAAGTAAACTACTCTATTTATAGCTATAATTGACATATTACAATAATAACATATCAATTACAATAGATTATTCTAAAACAACAACATACCCAAAAGATAACAAAACAACGAAACAGGTCATCAACGTTAGAAGAAGATGGTTCTCCAGATTCTACGCTCCAAAATTTTAGACCCATACCGGCCTTAGGATTCTCATATATATAATATACTCCATTCATTCATTGTTTCACAATCACATATTTACTAATACAAGAAACCTTCAACAATTTAGCAAGAAAACTTCTCATATCTTGGTCAATGGACTCCCCACTTTCTCATGTCTTGTTCTTCGCTTTGTTCCTCTTCTTTCTCTCTTCTTCTCCTGCGCCCACAAATGCAAGAGCGTCTCCATTAGTTAGAAGTGTTTGCAAGCAAACCAGTGACTCTTTCCATCAAAACTACACCGAATGCGTAAAAACTATTGGGTCAGATGCTCGAATTCAATCGTCAGCATCCAATATCAAAGATCTTACTATAAATGTTCTTGAGATAGCTGCAGAAACTGCTACAGATACCCAAGAGTTGTTTAATAGTTATCTACGCATGACTGAGAGTAGCACCAAAGCTATTCAACAATGTGCACAATCATACGGATCAGTGGCATCGGCTTTCCGAGGAACATTAGAGGAAGTTAAGGAGGACCATGATATGTTCAAGTATACGGTGGCACTGATCGCTGATGGCATCACGGTTTGCGAAAAAGCGTTGAGTTCTGATGGAGTTGAGCTTCCTCATACAATATCTAGCAGAGTCAATTTGGTGAACCTGTATAAGGACATTGGATTCACCCTCACTTCCCAGTTAGCAAGCATCGGGCTTAAGGGTCAAAAGCATTGAACCCTACACATTATGGTAAAGTTGAGAAGAGTGAGATACAAGAAGAGATATTTAGTCATATACCCATTGTTAGCACTAATAATATAGATAAACTCTACATCATTGAATTTCTATAAACAATCCCAAAAAAAACCCAAAAAATGACAGCTGGTCGTATTGAATTTAAGTTTGATTATGAAATTACTTTGATACCCTATTGAGTATTTTGGGTTTTTTTATGAGGTTTTGGGGTTGGATCAGTTCAAAAACCCAAAGTGAATAAAGATAAATTATGCGTCCAAGTCTGAACAAGAAAGAAACTTATATTAGTCTAGATCAGTTCTTCCTTCCGAACATGTTCTCCTTATAGGGCATGTTTCAACTGATATTACTTACTAGAACATGTTCTTCCTTCCAGAGGAGTGATTGACATAGGGTCGAGATGAGATGAGATAGTAAAATTGTTGCAAACCTTTTTTTTTTTTTTGGTCAAGAAATTGTTATATACTTGAATAACAAATTAAAAATAAGGGTAAACTGCTGAATACCCTCTTGAACTATATCGACTATCAAAATCTCCACCCTGAATTATTTATTCAGCCAATTTAGCCCTCATATTATTTTAAATGTTCAATTTAGCCTCTACCGTTAGTTTTCATCCAATTTCTCTCTAAATGTCACATGTTAGGCACGTGATTCACTGTTCAATTAAAATTTAAATTTTTTTAAATTTTAAAAAAATTAAATTGTTAAAACTACAAAACTAAAAAAGAAGAAGAAGACAAAAATTAAAAAAAATTGGGGAGGGGGGGAAGGCAATCAACGTCTTCCCCAGCCCCTTCCTCCCAAGACTCTCTGTTTGCAATCCCACATCCACAAGGGTTTTCGAGTGAATGCCAATGGTTGGTCCTTGTAAATAAACATATAATCAGAATCAAGATATGTTTACATCTTCATCGACACCTACTTGTTCTTGATTGGGTCAATGAGATTTAGCGATTGCATCAAGTTATCAACTCCTCCCCAAAATACCGGGTCAGTGTGGCATATTTCTATGAGGTGTGAAGATTGCCCGTTTATTTATTCACTCGTCCTTTCCTCTTCTTCCTTTTCGTATTGTGTTTTACACGCGTTCCTTCAATTTTAGCACTCTCTTGGCTGTTATTAATCTTTCGCTGCTAATCTCCCTCCAAATGCTTTTGTTGCATGAACCGACAAATTTTGATACAACAGTGGAGCCTCTGGATATTTGTAAAAAGAGGACAACTGGAGCTAATAAATTTGAAAAAGCTGGAGTAGACGTGGAGAGAAGAAAGAAAAGAGAGAGAGAGGAAGAAGACGGAAAAGGAAAAAGAACAAACAAAAAGAAAGGGAGAGAAGAAATCATGATTTTACATTTTCTTTATTATTTTTTGGTATTGTTCTCGTAAAATAACAAACTTACCCTTATAATTAACAGAAAATTAGATGGAAGTCTAAAAACTTGACGCCATGTGCTAAATTGACCATTTAAAATAGTTTGAGAGCTAAATTGGCTGGAAAAAAAATAATTCATGGTGAAGATTTCGACAAGCGTGATAGTTCAGGGGAGTATTCGGTAGTTTACCTTAAAAATAATAAACAAATAACTATTGTTGTTGTGATACAATTGATCTAATAGTTGTGCATGAGAAATTCCCCTGTATGTAGTTTAGAATATCACTTTTATTTTATATTTTATTTATAAAAAGGAAAAAAACACAAGAAGAATAAGAACAAGAGAGATTAGCATTGATACCCGTGGATGCTATTGTTACTGGCCCTTTTTTTCTTTTTTTTCAAATACTTGGCTGTGAAAACCTTATCGCATATCAATTTTGTCTCCCTCCGCCTCGCATATTGCCAAACAAGCACTACGTATTTGCAATAACAATTTCCAAAAATCGACAATTTGGATGCAGCTGCCGACCACTTGCTTGTCTACTTCCTTCTTCCTTCAAACATAGTGAACCAAGCTCCAAACCAACCCGACATCACATTGAGCAAATTTTCATAACAATTAATTGTACATTTGTAGGATAAAGTTCTATTAATCAAACTCTCTTGATGTGATTCTACATTGCTAAAGAATATAAGTCATACATCAGAAACTAAATGAAATACAATAAATAATGAATGGCACCACTCTTAATAACACCGAGGTTGTTTGTGATAAAACCCAATACTTAGTGGGCTTTGTAGGTGGTTAAGTTGGCGACAATATCGGTATTACTAGTAGTGGGCCGCTGACCCGTCTCCCTGAAATTTAACATGGTATCAGAGCGGGTTGATTGACTGAGCCTGAATTACTGGGCATTTACCCTTACTCCTTCCCAACATGTGGTGTTCACATATTGGCTAATATCGGTTTTGTTAGTCGTAACCTATCTCTTTGAAATTTAACACACATCTCACTTGCTAATGTTTTTGCAAAAGATTTTATTGTCCACAAAAATTTTAGACAATTGATCTAATAGTTTTATTGGTGGTTGTTATTTTCGTTTTTCTTAAATCTCCTTGTTAGATACCGTTTAACAATGTATTTTAACTTAGGGTGAAGGTTGAAGCTCATCAAAAGGAACCAAACAAAATGAAGCTTGAAAGCTAATGAAGTCTATTGATGTCCAAAACTGGATTCAACTTAGATAAAAGAAATATGGAGTCTTCAGCATGACTAGGGGGTTGTGGACCTTCGGCAAAAGAGATCTTCGGTCACAAAGTGATCCTGCAGAAGAAGGATGGAAGAAACAATTGTCAAGCTTCGGGTACCGGTGTGATACTTGTCAAAGGCTCTCTAATGCTTAAGTCAGCAAGTGTGGGGTACACAGTAATTTTGATAGAATAACAGTAAATGTGAAAAGTAGTACTTTTTACTTGGGCACTATTCCTCTCTTATAGAGAAATGAAATTAGGGGTTTGCACAAAGTTTCAATGTGAGACTTTGTGCAAGTCACCGTGGTGGTGACACATGTCCAGGGCTTAGGTTTTGTAGTTGAGGGCTTCGACAATGTCCTTCGGCAAGCAATTGCCACATAAGAGGAAGCTGTCTTCGGTAGCTAAGATCATGATGGTGTCATCAATATTTGGGAATTCCCAGTGTGTTACCTTTGACAGGCTATGGGTATGTATGCGCGGTGGTCTCCCAGTGCGCGAATGTGCTCGGTTAATTATGGTACAAACAAAGTCTTAGCAAGTAAGGTATAAATGGTATAGCAAGGGACTTGTAGTTTAATTAGTTAAGAGCTATTCCCATGTATCTAAAGTCTTGTATTCAAATCCTTCTCCCTCAATATCTCTTGTATTAAAAAAGGCATAAATGGTATAAATGATAAGCAAACAACGTGTATTTGATGAACCAAAAAAATTAATTAGAGTTACTTTATCGGTACCAATAAAAAAATTATGTAGTACTAGCCCCCAAAATTATGTAGTAATAGTTCTTGTTGGCTTTTCAGCAAATAAATCGACAAAATAATTAATGACAATAGAATGCATCCACGTTTGGTTTTTCAGAAATGGTTTTAGAATGATCTTGAGGCACAATTGTGACCATTGGATCTCTCAAATGATCATGATTGGTAATTTGTCGTCGGGTGCCGAGAAAAAGTAACTGACAGAGGATCCAGCTCCTTGAGAACAAACACAACAACAAATACAAAAAAATAATAATACTAACAACAAAATCTGTTCATGAATACGTTAGAACAAGATGGTTCTCCAGCTTCTGCGCTCCTAAATTTTATGCCCACACCGGCCCTGGGGTTCTCATATATATCCTACTCCCATTCATTCATTGCATCACACACAACCAAATAGTTACTAATAAAAACAGGACTTCAATAATTTAGCCTTTTGGTCTACCTTGGTCAATGGACTCCCAACTTTCTTATGTCATGTTCTTTGCTTTCTTCCTCTTGTTCCTCTCTTCTTCTCCTGCACCCGCAGACGCAAGAGCCTCTCCATTACTTAGAAGTGTTTGTAAGCAAACCCGAGACTCATTCCATCAAAACTACACCGAATGCGTAAAAATTCTTTCGTCAGATGCTCGAATTCGATCCTCTGCATCCAACGATCTCAAAGATGTTGCTATAAATGTTCTTGAGATAGCTGCAGAAACTGCTACAGATACACAAGAGTTGTTTAACAGTTATCTGCAGATGGAGACCGGCACCAAAGCTATTCAACAGTGTGCACAATCGTACGGATCAGTGGCATCGGCTTTCCAGGGCACACTAGAGGGGGTGAAGGAGGAAGATGATATGGTCAACTATACGGCGGCACGCATCGTTGATTCGATTGTGGTTTGCGAAAAAGCTTTGAGTTCTGATGGGGTTGAGCTTCCTCAAACAATATCTAACAGAGTCCATTTGGTGAGGTTGTATAAGGACATTGGATGCACTGTCACTTCTCAGTTGGTAAGCATCTGGCTTAGGGCTCGTAAGCACTGAACCCTACATTCTAAGCCTATAACTTGGGATCTCCCTTCATCCCTGGCCACCCTTGTTAACCAAACAAAAAAATAGAAGAATGTAGTGCCGAATGTATTTGTGATTGATAAAACCACAAAGTGAATAAAGTTAAATACTGTGTCAAAATAAGACTATTAATCTCGATCAAGCAAGTTTACGGAGAAGATTCGAACTTGGGTACAGAGTGGAGAGCACATCCGCTCTAGCTAACTTGGCTAAACCCATATTTGCTATGTGTTTCCATTTTAATTAATTGTAAAAACATGTAAATCTTCACCAATCTCTTCAGAGGCAAGATATTTTTCTTGAAATAAATATTATTAGTAAATTTGGCTTACACCCTTCAAATTCAATTTGCCGTACCTAAAACCCTTCACTTTTTGTTCATATAAATAATACCCAATTTGTATAAGTAAAAACTCATGACTAGGATCTAACTCAGTAAGTTACCTAATTAAGCATAAAATCTTATTTATTGTACTTTTCAGATTCCAAAAATACCCCCAACTAAGCCATTATTGCATTTTGTATATTAATGTATGAGTCAATATGGAAATAGTTTTTAATTGGATTGTATATAATGTCAGATGTTGAATTTGGAAAGATCTCCAAATGGTTGTAATGGATGTAAGAATTAATTTTGAAACATTTTTAAAAAAAATTAACAATAAATTCAAATTTGGGTAATCGGTTTGTTTAATAAAATGTTTATATTATTTTCTTTTTATGAATTATACATGACTAATAATCCACTTTATAATTGTTTATGAATAAAACTGTACATACTGATTATGTTGAAAAAATAATGTACCTATTACTTGTTTGTTTTATGAAAAATATAATTTACCTAGTATGAAAAGTGTACATAATTATCTATTCCAATATACCTACATTATACGACATCCAATATACCTACATTAATTTTAATGTACTTACAATTAGGATTTAGGTATTATATGTCATCCAATGTACCTACCATTTGAATAATATAC
>NC_024131.1:18326637-18351282 GCF_000346735.1 Prunus mume
CAATAAAATAATGAAGAAAAAACAGTTGTTGAAGCTAGCTCTACATGTTAATTGAAATTTAGGCTTTGAATCGTCAATTCATAGGAAGCTTATGGCATGGATGACCTAATGTGATCCTATTTCTAAAAAAATTCTAAGAAAAATTAAACCATATCCAATGGTCAAATGAAGGACTGATTCAAGTGTTCCAATATTCTAATTCCTTATTCCCTTTGAATTCTTGAAATAAAATGTTAACGACAAAAATAGTACTCTACTTACTTGTTAACCACTAAGGCCATTAATTTAAAGAAACTATCAACTAAAAAAAATGTTCCTCTCTTTCCAAAAAAAAAAAAAAAAAATTGATGATAATAAAAATGCTAAATTCGGTTATTCCCCTTTTCATGTTCATGTCTTGCCCAACTAGAAAATATTACAAATTTTTATCTCTTACATAATCTTGTTAGGCTCGTAAGAGGTTTGTAACTCAAGTGGTTAAAAGTATTTACTAATGCATCTGAGGTTCTAGATTCGATTTCCTCCTCCTTCAATATCGCTTGTATCGAAAAGAAAAAAAAAAAAGTTCTTGTTAGGCTTGAGTCGAACTCGTAATGACCTGAACCTAACCTGAAATTGGTTGTAAGATGTGATACCAGAAAAAAAACAAATTAAAAAAACCCACCATAAATCTTGGTGGGTTTCAGTCTCATTCATATCCCTTCATATTTTGGATAGGATCCATCATGAACAAATTATATGCTATTCTAGTTTCATCTGATCGTCATCCACAGTTTTAGGTGTGAAGATCAACACAAACAGGGTATATTGGTAAATTCACGAAGGAGCATAAGATGAATTCCCATAACGCAAAGGATAACCATGACGAATCAAGATCAACATCAGCACAAAAAATTATTTTATTTGCAAACAAAATGGAAAAAAAGCATTCTTTAATTGATCTCTGGATGTAAAGCAAAATGCAGAGAGGTTAAAAAAATATTTCTACATCTTTCCATAGATAGTCACTGAGAGAAGAATGTAGACATAAAATCTTCTGAGAACAAACTACACCTAAATCCTAAGTACTGCCTTGTTTCTATCTCTTTGCTTTATCATTATATATTCTCTTTGCTGTTTGTGTTTCGCTTTACAATACTAGGATGACATAAACAACTAGAACAAAACTACGTGCAAAATACAGGGGTATATTTATATAATATATTAAAAATAAAAACCTAGTGACAAGAAAATGCTCTAATTAATAAAATAAAGGAAAAAAAAATTGTTCATGAAAGTATTAACCGGAAGAGGATGGGTTGTTGCCGGACTGTGACCAAGGTGGTGCTGGGAAATCAGAAGAACCACCGGGATTAGTCTGATTTCGCGGTGGACGGAAGAAACCAAGTTGCTGATTCTGATCAGAGAAGAACAGAGGAAATGAAGCAGAGGCAGAAGCAGAGGATGGCAATGTAGAAGAGGAACTGGAGGATGATGGTGGATTTAATAAGGAAGATTGAAGTGAAGCCAGTTGGGAATTGTAGTACATTTGCTGTAGCAAATTTGTAGGCTGTTGTTGTTGTTGTTGCTGCTGTGCATGGAAGTTAGTGGAGCTCTGAAGCAACTGAGAGTAGTCAAAGTAGTCTCTGAGAAAGTCAGAGGAGCCATGAAAGGGTTGGGGCTGGTAAAGTTGTTGTGGTGGTTGTGGTGGTGGCTGCAATGGCTGAGCAGATAAGATTGGAGCTAAATTGGTTCGTGCAGAATCTGAATTGAAGTTTTGGAGATTTGGTGCCTGTGGTTGGGGATGTACAAGCCTGACATTTTCCGGGAAGTTGAGTTTGGCTCTGTTTCCTCTGAATCTTAAAGCAGCTTCATCGTAGGCTCGAGCGGCGGCCTCCGCCGTGTCGAAAGTGCCAAGCCAGACTCTTGCAGCCTTATGTGGATCACGTATCTCAGCTGCCCATTTTCCCCATGGCCTTTGTCTCACTCCCCTGTATCTCCTCCTCCTCTCTCCGGGCTCTTCAAATGAAACAGTTTCTGAACTTGATGGTGTGGATGGTACGGCAGAGGCTGCGGTGGCGGCGGAGGCGGTGGTCGTGGTGGTGACAGCATTCGTAGCTTCTTCTGTCACTGTATGTAAAAATATGTTGATAATTAGTATTGGAATAAGAAGATTTATATATTGTATATATATAAGTTATACCATATTGAGATGGTAAGCTTACATGGTGGAAGACACTGTTTCATTGTCTTTTTTTTTTTATAAATAATTTTGAAGGTGGATTGTAATATTCTTTTCTAGAAAGTTGATAGATTAGAAGTTCTAATCTTCCTTACTTATGCTAAGTTTACAACAAACTGTATGCAGCATGCAATATCAGAAACATATATTAGCATGTTATCATATCAGCAAGAACTTAGGGAAAATAATAATATTTACTGTTATTTTATGTAGAATCCTCTTCAAATCTTAACAAAAAAGGAAAAAAAAAAGAAAGGATGAGGAAGAAATTGTCTAGGATTAAAGATTGTTTAGATAAATAAGTTCAGAACAAGCTAGAGTTTATGATGAACTTGAAGACCAAAATATGTTGCTTCAAACTTTTTGCAGAAGCATTGATGTTTTTAGAAGATAAAATCAAAGAAAAAGCAAGTTCAAATTAGGAAAACAAATAGAAGAAGTGAATGAAAGTTGATGATTTGGATGATTGAAAACAGACCTGTTGCACCAGATGAAGACTCAGCTTGTGTTGTTGCTCTGAAATCACCATAGCTTCCTCTGTAAACTCTGTTAGCAGATTCCATGAATTGGGCCTGAGCAGCAGCAGCAGCAGCAGCTAAATCTTCTTCACGCCCTCGTTTTTGGCCAACCCAATTATGAGAACCAGAGGGAGAGGGACCAGAAGTAGATGAAAAAGCTGACAAAGGAGAAGCAGAAGGAGAAGCACAAGAAGAAGAAGAATAAAGTTGGCCAAAACTAGACGTAACTCCACCGCCTCCAATATGTCCCCAGCTGTCACTGCCTCTCTGTCCAGAAACGACATGTGTTAAAGCAGATACCATTGCCGACATCTCCGTTGGCCGACTGTACCCCAAAAACATTGTCGGCGAAACGTTCTGGTGAGGTAATTGGTTCATTAATTCATGATCAATATTTCTAGCAGCAGCTTGTGGCTGTTCTTCGTATGTGTAGGCTTCTTCGCCATGGTCGTCGTCGTTTGAAGATTCGAACCTGTCGTATTGACCGCCTGAGCTCCTCTGGTTCGCCACCTTCAGCAAGCACATGTAAACCCCAGCTGCTCTCAGCTAATTCAATCTGAAATGATGGCGATGATTGATGATGATATTCGAGGAAATTCAGGCTGACCCAGATCGAGTTTTGACAAATTATGAAGACCCTTTTGAGAGCAACGGCTATATATATATGGTGATACACAATTCAAACTTGACGAGCCGCCATTAAAATAGTGCAGCTGGCTGTTCCTATTCTTCAGAGACCTTGGTTCATCGAATACCATGCACCTTTATTGAGTTTTTCTCTTTTTCTTTTTTTTTTCTTTTTTTTCTTTTTTTCTTTTTCTTCTTTTTTTTTTCTTTTTTTGTGCAATTAAAACTTGTGGTTTTGCAATTTCTTATTTTAGATGTGATTTATGCCCAAACCCCCCAAAATGTAGATCGCATAAACCGACTATAAGGTGGTGGAGACTGTGTTCACACACAGCAGGCTTCTGTCGGTGTACTTCTTTCGGGGAGAGAGAGATTGAAAGAGAGAGAGAGAGAGAGAGAGAGAGAGAGAGAGAGAGAGTTCATGTTTGAATTGAGTTCTCCATTGCAAGACTATATGCCGACATGTAATGCTTGGAATAGCTTATAGTACTAAGTACTGTTGGGCTTCAGTGATTAGCCCGTAATTGGCAATTTGGCAACATGGGCTTAATTGCACAAGTATATTCTTTTCCTTTTTCTTTTTTTATATTATGGGAACGGAAAAGTATTATTCTTAATTATTCCTTAGTCATCTACTTTTTCAGGTGGGTTTAGTTCCATAGTTTTTTCCTCGACTCGGATTAGAGAAATTACAGTATTGGAGTATGTTCACGTGTTATAATATGAGTGGATAACAGAATTAAGATTTCTCACTTCTAAAATATAAAATCAATAAATATATCCTTATATTATAATACGTGGACGAATTATACAACATATTCATACTCCAGTACTATATTATAATTACTAATAGATTGAGATGAAGAAGTAAAACCCAACTCGATAAAGGTAACTTGGGCAACTAGTTCATGCATCATCATGTTTGGTGCGACTTTGCTTACATTAATTTATATTGTAATTGTGAACAAGAGCAATGCTATGTCCTATTAATTTAAATGGTGGGAATTCTGAAAAATTCTCCTGCCTAATAAATTAAGTCCTGTTCAATTTGTTTGTTACACTTCACGTTCTAATTGGCATCTTTTTGGATTTTAATATTCAAAGCATATATGGGAGCACAACAGCAAAACAATAATGAATATTTCTGTACATTTTAATTATTGTTCTTCATCTATTCTCGAAGATTGCTTTTGGAAGGTTTCCTTGGTCCAAAAAGGATCAATAGATGAAAAGTCAAGGAAATTGCGATGCTTTTTATTTTATTTTTTGTTAATGCTTGACTCTACCATTTCATGGTTCAAAGTTTGTGTAGTTCAGTCAATATGCGCCAATACAATTATCACTTTGTATTTAATTTTTTTGAAAAAAACCTTCATGGTTGTTGTGCAACAGTGCAAGCAATTGCATAAATATTCTTTTTTATGAATGCACCCAAAAAAAATGTCAACCCCCTACTTATGATGTTGTGAACTACGGATTTTTTTCGTTTTATCAATGAGAGTTGGGGATTTCGAACTTAGAATTTTAATTTAAATCCCGTTTATTTATCGCGCACTTTTGTTTGATCAAATAAATTACATAATATAAGTGAAAGGATAGATTGAATTTCAAATCATATTTTCTTCGATTGAATTGAAGAAATTGAGGACTTTTTCTTTTTCTTTTTTGGGTAGGGTAGTTGACGAAAATGTAGTTCACATGTAGGACTGTTATTATAGTGGTTTTGCCGATGATGTAAAATGCATGTGCTACACATCCCATTTCTTTAATAGGACATGGCATAAAAATTCAAATTGAAATATTCAAATTGAACTATTGGGTTTTGTTTGTTTGTTCGTTTTTTATTGCTTATTTTATGGGTTTTTTTTTTCAATAGTACAGTCAAAGCACGTCTCCCCTCCCACATTCACCCTAGTGGTGGTCTACGAAACTCCATAACCAGTACACAATCAAACTCAAACATCTCACCCCCAAAAAGAGTAATTATAGTAATATGTACACGTAGTACAGTCACGTATTATAATATAAACAGATATTTATTAATATTATTTTTTAGAACGGAGAAATATTAACTTTATCGTCCATTCATACTCTAACACGTATCTGGTCGTACTATTCTATGCTTTCTCTATTTTTTTATAAATTAAAAAAACAATCAAAATATAAAATCCTAAAGTTGAACTCCTACCATAGATGGATACATCGATCAAACTTGGTCAAAAGGTTGACTAAGTCAGGCCCATAGTTGGGCGAATATTGCCATAGATGGAAAATTAACAAAAAGTCTACCACATAATATGAATGTTTATAAAATTAATCAAGAGTTGTAGGTTGCTGTTAAATCTAAACCTACTTGGTTTGGCCGAGCTAACCCATTGTGCAGACTTTAACGGACCCTAAGCTTGTCCACGTTCAATATTCTTTATGACGATTCGGTGGGGCTTGTCGTTTTGAGGCTTGATGCGGAAGGGAGCTTATAGCTATTAGGGATAATGACAATCAGTGATTTATCGCAGATAATAATGTCCATGTTGACTTTGGTCAACCATTCATATGACACGTGGACTAATGGGTGCAACTAGGAGGGCATGACTTCAGGATTTTGTAGAGATTGGTCCAAGAAAGAATCATTCACGCCTGGTGCACCCGTTATCTCCAAAGTTTCTTCAGAGATTGGTAACCTGATGTTGACAATTCACAGGTATATATGCCATGGTTAAGAGCGTGTTGTCCTTTGGTTCCCAATGTAAAAACTGATTGCAAACCAGCAAGCCACATCAACAGGTATGGAATTCTGATAACTTGGTTGCGTCACAATGGCACGCATATCAAGAACTCAACCTTAATCAAGATAGATACAATCTAGACTCCCAAAAGAATTCCCTAAGTCTAATCACAACAGATATCACAGATAAGATCACATGGGAAATTTTTCACAACTTGCAAGTGATTTTTTCACAACGACAAGCCTTGACCAAAAGTACCAAAATAAAGGGATAAGCATCACATTGTAGTGAAGGAGCATTGAACCAATGACCACTAAAACAAGATAACTATACTTCACCACTATGTCTTCGTGAAAAATATTTGTTCTCATTAATTTTATCATTCATGGCATCAATTCATGATATATATTTTTTTAGTATTTTTATATTAGATCATGTGAGGGTTCCAGTTTAAATTTCGCACTTCAAAACTTTAAAGACAATTCAGCCTCTACCTAGATCCCATGCTTAAGCCTACTACCTCAAAATTCGTCCCGAGTGCATATAGCTACTAACACCTTGTTTGGGAAAATGAACAGACAAGTACTGTACTTGTCATTTAAAAGATGCATTATTTGAAATTTTGATAATCACATCTTCTCAATTTTAATTTTCATTTAATAATTCTCAAACAAGAGCCCTTTATATAAGCTTATTTGAAAGACATTTTTGTAGAACCCACCACATATTGTATTTGAACCGTCTAGTTTTTAGATATTATCTCAAAGATCGTCTTTGCAAAAAATCACTTGAATCCGAAATCATTTGACCACTCAATTAGGTGGTTGTTAGTATAGTCTTTTTTTAAAGCACTGTGTTCTTCTATTTTGTTGGTCTCAATTAGATGCCTTAATGATTTTCAATTTGCATGATTTTAATAGAGGAAGATTTATGAATGAAGATTTGAAAAATAGATAGTTTAGATCGTTGAAAAAAAAATCGTAAAGAATCATAAAGGGTGTCCCTCAATAGAAGGGGGCTATATATATATACATATATATATATTAGTTCCTTAGTCTTGTAGTTTGAAGTGTTGCAAAGAGAATTTATTTATTTTGGTTAAAAAAAAGTTTAAGGGGAGGGGAGGCTACCTCATTCCAGAACTAGGGCATACCAAGGTCTCTTTAAGGACTTACAAAGGGAGTCTTAGCCATTTTTTTTTTTTGTTTTTACAAATTACTCACTAAGAGAGATTGTCAGCAACGGAACTCGAACTTAAACCTTAATAGCGAAGAGAACAATCCTTACCAACTCAACCAACCTTTGTTGGCGAAGCGTTGCAAGGAGATTAATGTACGAGAGACAATAGCAATATAGCGCATAGCGAATATGTTGTATTAACGACATAAAGTAGAATTCTAGCCTTGAACTCATTTAGGTTTTTACTCATTCCTTCGGTTTACCACTTTTTGCCATCAATCGTATTACTTGTCCCTTCATTTTACATCTCGGCCACTTAAGCAAAACGGCTCATGAGTTCATTTTCACATTTATTATCACACGTGTTTTAAAAGCTGATATGCTTTCCGTTAGATTTCGGCGGCCGAAAGTTGCAGTCGGCAGAAAAAAAAAAACCCAAAATGTAACTTGGGAGTTTATGAAGATTTGCCTATGTAACATCCAAAGCCAACCAACCACAACCGTACAATTAGTGAGTGACCCCATGTCTACCGTAAATGCATGCACATTACTACCAAGGCTTCAAATCAAATCATATTTTTATTCATAAAAAGAAACATAAAATAAAATAAAATCAAGTCAAATTCTTCTTCTTCTTCTTCTTCCTTTATTTTAAACAGACTTAAGCTCAACTGCCCTCACAACTTTGCCCCTCCACGTTCTCTTAGAAGACTTTTATCAAACACCTTATTGGCATTGCCGCATACTCTGCCTCCTCTTTGGGGCATTTCGTCAAACACCTTATAGGCTTTGTCCCCATATAGTTCCTAAAAAACAACAAATTACCTAAAAAATTTAATGGGTGGATCCCATATTGATTGAGGGCGTGCCTTCCCTCGTCCCTCACTGGATTCGACAGTGAAAGCAAAGAACATCTTTCAAATGGGTGCTGCAGCCTGCAGACACCGCTGAAAATATCCTTTATGCACGTGGTTTATTTAAATATTATATATATATAATAAAAATATTTAAAGGAAGAAACCTACATAATGAAAAGAGACTAGGTCAACCAAGGTGGTTGGTGTGAGTGGTTCGGCACTCTCATTCCTTAAGAGAGGTCAGGGGTTCGAAAAAAAAAAAAAAAAAAAAAAAAAAAAAAAAAAAAAAAAAAAAAAAAAAAAAAAAAAAAAAAAAAAAAAAAAAAAAAAAAAAAAAAAAAAAAAAAAAAAAAAAAAAAAAAAAAAAAAAAAAAAAAAAAAAAAAAAAAAAAAAAAAAAAAAAAAAAAAAAAAAAAAAAAAAAAAAAAGAGACTAGGTCAAATTGTCGAATAGCTCACCTTTGAAGACGGGTTGATTCTAGTTATTTATTCTCCTCGTATAATTTTATTTTATTATTATTATTTTTAAAATCTGAACGTGCAATATTACTTTCCTGATTTTAAGTAGGTTGGGATTAGATAGCCACTTTGGGTTATCACATCATACTTAGAAAGAAGGCCAAGTAATCTTAATTTAACTTTTATCGGCGGATTAACAATGATTTTGGACCCAAATTAAAGACAAACTTGTGACTGTGTTCTTGTCCTACCACAACTAGGTGGTGGAGCCTATCGAAGCTTTAAAACAAAACTTTAATGTTAATCTTCAGCTGGGAAGCTGGCAAATTCTCTTTAACCTAAAAAGAAGCATAAATAAAGCATGCCAAGCATGAGAAAAATAAGCAATAAACAATATAAACAAGATTTTGATCAAAAGAATGATGATGTGATCAGGGACGTACCCCACTAGCATGCTAACCTGGGTTAAAGCCCAGGAAACCTGTTTTTTTTGTTTTTGTTTTTAAGACTAAATTAATACTCTAGACTAGGTCATTTAAATAAATAAAAAAGCAAAAAGTCATTTTAGGTTCATGTGGTTTCAATTTCGTCACTTTTATTCATGTGGTTTCAATTTAAAGCAATTTAAGGACAATTCCCAATTTTTGATACTTATTGAGGGCCATTTCGGTCCAAACTTGCAGCCCCTCCCCAACCACCCTACAGCCACCCAACAACCCCTCCAAAAACTTCTCTCTGTTGTAAACCCGCAACAAACAATGCTCCATTTGAATTTTTGTTGATAAAAATTATGGCCATCTATACATAAACATCAACTAACAAAATCATAATCGAGCGGGTCTCAGGATTATACAAGGAAGATACATTTCTTTATTTTATTTCTGAACCCAAAGAAAAACTCACAATTATAATCATAATCTATCTCATTTCTTCATAAGGGATGAAGGTCATCTCCAACCAAAAAAGAAAAACAAGGTAGCCAGAGCAAGTCTGCTTCAGTCTTTTGTAAGCTTCAGAAAAGTAGCCTAGGATTACAACAACGCCATCAATTGCAGCTCTTACTGCAACTTGTGCCAGTGTCACAACCTTTGATAGTTTCTTATTATGTAATTCAACATAATCTCTAAAAAAATTGTTGATGAAGGTTGTATAAATGGTACATCTCTTTGTACATCTCCAAGAAGAATTGTTTGTTGCTGGTTTAGACAATGAGGTTGTCAATGTTTACAACATGGAGGAGTTTTTGGAGGGGCTAGTGGTTGTGGAGGTGGTTGGGGAGGGGCTGCAAGTTTGGACTGAAATGCCCCTCAATAAGTATCACAAATTGGGAATTGTCCTTAAATTGAAACCACATGGACAAAAGTGACTAAATTGAAACCACATGGACCTTAGTGTTAAAAGTAGTAAACCATAGGGACAAAAGTAACTTTTTGCCAAATATTATTAACTAATCCCACTAGAACTAGGCTGACCAACAAATAAATAAAAAGAACTAAACCCCACAGTTATTAACTAATCCTGCTACTGTGCCCATCTATTCCAAAATCACTACACTAACCTCTAAGGGTGGGCTCGATCTGGGATGGTTCGGTTTTGGGCTCAACTTGAACACCAAACTATAGGCCTCGGTTTGGCTATTTTGAAAACCGAAACCAAACCATAATTGATGAAAACCGACCACTTCGGTTAACCGGACTTGGTGGGTTGGTTTGGTTTGATTTGGGTGGCTTTCTGAGAGAGAGAGAGAGAGAGAGAGAGAGAGAGAGAGAGAGAGAGAGAGAGAGAGAGAGAGAGGGAAAGATGGAGAGGACAAGAAGAAAAAAGAGAGGGAGAGATGGAGAAGAAGAAGAAGGAAAAAAAGAGGGAGATGGGGAGAGGGAGTGAAGACTAACGTAAGAAGGAGAAGAAAAAAAATAGAGAGAAAGGGACTGATGGAGATATGACAAATGGAGAGATGGAGAGAGAAGGAAAAAAAAAGATTGAAACTATATATTATATATATATATATATATTTCTCTCTCCTTTAAAAAGTTTTGGTTTGGGCGGTTTGACTGGGTTACCAATTTGAATGCCCAGTCCTACTAAGCATAGACATTCCCTCTCTCCTTTACCAAAAAAAAGAACAGAAAAAAGAATATTAGCTAAGCTAACTCCTGCTCTTCAACAAAAAGGAAAATTATGCTTGTCCTCTGACTTAATTTAAGCAAACTAAGGTAATATTCCATTCTTCATCTTCTTTTCTTTTGAAATTTTAGATATTATTTAGGGTTTATGAAGTATCAATGAAATTTTAGGGCTTATTATGTCCCCCCTTGTATTTTTTGTTATCAATGAAATTTACTCGTACTGTTGAGTTTTCAATAGGTATGTAAGGTAAATTTAGTCCATGCCATTTTGAAATCCTGGGTCCGTCCCTGGATGTGATTATTAATTCAGGACCAATCACTTTTCTTCGGAAGCAAAAAAAACTTATATGTAATGGGAATAACATTGTTTTGCTATTCCTGATCGATAACACAATGACATGTGGAAAAGTTATCTTAAGTGTTATTGTGTTATTAATCGAAAATACCAAAAAGTGCTATCTCCGTTACATTAGAGTTTCTCTCCTTGGAAAAAGGTGAGGTCCATTGATTAAGGTTAACTTTCACCTTTTTTTTTTTCTTTCTTTTTTAACACTAATTTGAAAAAAGGTTCCATCTTTAAAGGTCGATTTCATGATCTTTTGCCGCACCATTTTGTAGTCAAATTATTAGATGGGTTGTTGCTGTTATCATCTTTTATCAATGGGGTTTTCTTTTACGTGCTCGCACGTGTTCTTATCCGTTTACACTCTTTATTTTGTAAGAATAATTTTGTTTCATAAATAACAAATGTTTTCTCTCACTAGCTGGAATACTTCATTTCTTTGAACAATAACTCGCTTTAATTTTGCATATGTAAATTAGACTAGTTAGTCAAAATATTATGCTCATCTTTTTGTATGCGAGTTCGATCATTTTTTCTATACATGACAGAGTTACAGTAGTTTAAGATATGATTGTTAAAAAAAAGGATGAAGAACTAGCTTCGCTTTCCTCGCACTTGTTCTCATGCATTTACACTCTTTACACCCAGTAACTTTTTAATTTAGGCCCAAAAGTTCTTTACTCAAATTTTAAAGAATATAATATTAAAAAAACTTTAATATCATTCTCTAAAATATATTTAAAAGGACGTTGAATGTCGGTTGGTGGTGAAAAGGACAAAAATCCAAAAATAGTGATATAAACATGACTTTGCAGATAGATCTAAATCTTTTTATTATTATTATTTTTTAAAATTTTGATAGCTCCGGATCTTCGAAGCATGCCAAAATAGACAAGTTAGGATGAAATTTCTTGTTCTTTCGGAAAGATTGTTTGCTAGACTTGAAAAGACATCATTGCATCCGTCGAAACTTTATTTCATTGTATGACTCCTTGTATGGATATGAATAGTCCAACAGAAATTTATATATCCTAGGAGGAATAGTAGGACTTTCCTCTCTATTTATGTATCCTACTATTATTTGTTTTGATTATTGACCAAATGATGGAAAAGTCATAAAAATCCTAATAGAGATGATAATATTTTCCATCAAGCTCCCATCATGTCTCTAACGAAAAATTCTTAATGTTCAAGGATATTATAAATGTGATACTATACAGTCGTGCATAGCTATATTTTTAGGGCCCCTTCATATTTTATTATTTTAAGAAAAACTATAGTATAACACTCATATATTTCACAACTATGTATTGTTTAATTTAATTAAACTGTGATTTAGAGACAATATTTTTTAATATATATATATTTTTTTAAAACAAAATGAATTTAAAATATTTTATAAAGTTTTAAATAAATAAATAAATAATAACTTTTCAATCAATGGTTCTGACCTCCAATGATTAGAAACTAAAAATATATATATATATAGATATATTAAAACAAAACAAATTTAAAAACATTTAAAAAGGTTATTAAAAATAAAAATAAAAACCTAACAGATAGCTGACATCGTCGATGATGTCAACGCACCTTTAATATTGACTATTGGATCTGTTGTTGCATAAGATGTTTCGTGCTCTTCCCCACGCGTGATACTTTCTCCTCTTAGAAAGCATATGCGTTGGCCCACAAAAAAATTTGGCCTAGGCCAAAGCCGGGCTACATTTGACTAGTTGGAGGGCTAAAGGGCCAAATGTGGCTAAAAAAAATTTTAGCCCACGGTTTGCATTATTTTAGGGCTAAAACTCATCTCCAGCCGTGAGCTAAAAATAATTTTGGCCAAATTTGGCTCTTTAGCCCTCCAACTAGGCCAAATTTTTTTTAGGCCCAGCGCATATGCTTCCCAAGAGGAGAAAGTATCACACGTGGGCAAAAGCACGAAATATTTCGTGCAACTGCAGATCCAACAGCCAATATTAAAGGCGCGTTGACATCATCAATGACGTCAGCTAATAGTTAGGTTTTTATTTTTATTTTTAATAACCTTTTTAAATGTTTTTAAATTCTTTTTGTTTTAAATATATAATTGGTTTTTGATTGTTGGAGGTCAGAACCATTGATTAAAAAGTTATTATTTATTTATTTATTTAAAACCTTTTAAAATGTATTAAATTCATTTTGTTTTAAATATATATATAAATTAAAAAATATCGTCTCTAAATCGTAGTTTAATTAAATTAAACAATATATAGTTGTGAAATATATGAGTCATACCATAGTTTTTCTCAAACTAATAAAATATGAGAATGACCCTAAAATATAGCTATATATGGCTAGAGATGGAAAAATTTAGCCCTACACTATTCTTTAAAAAATTAATATTTTGGAGGGCTAAATTTTTAGCTCTTGACTACATTTAACCCTATGACTGAAGATGGCCTTATAGCCCAACTTTGACCTAGGCTAAATTTTTGTTAGGCTCAATGCATATGCTTTCCAAGAAGAGAAAGTATTATGCATGGGTAAGAACACAAAACATCTCGTGCAACTACATATCCAATAGACAGTATTAAAGGCGTGCTGACGTTATCAATGACGTCAGCTATCTGTTAGGTTATTTTTAAAAATAACATTTTTGTTTAAAAAAAAAATATATAATTAGTTTTTGATCGTTGAAGGTCAGAACCATTGATTGAAACGTTACTTGTTTAAAAAAATAAAAATAAAACGTACACGTATTATATAAGAAATATTGTTCTCAAAATAGTAGTTTAATTAAATTAAAAAAATACATAGTTGTGGAATGTATGAGCATTGTACCATAGTTTATCCCAAAATAATAAAATATGAAGGGCCCTAAAATATAGCCCTGCATAGCTGGAGATGGAAAAATTTAACTCTATACTATTCTTTAAAAAAATTAATATTTTGAAGGGCTAAATTTATAGCCCTCGACTACATTTAGTCCTATGACTGTAGATGACCTTACTTCGCCCTTGAGTACCACACAATAATTTTTCGAAGTAAATTGTCGTACACCCTTGGACTTAGGACCCTAATCGAACTTAACTCCCTAAACTAAAAAGGTAATTAGCTAATTTAATACCTGAATTAATTGAAATGTCCAATTTAGCCATTGCCGTTAAATTTTGTAAATTTCATCCAACTTTTCGTTAATTATAAGGGTAAATTTGTAATTTTGAGTAAAAATATCAAACAAAAAGAAAATAAATAATAAATAATAAGAAAAATACAATAACATTTAAAAAAATTCTGATTGATGGGAAGGAGAGAGAAAGAGGTGGATGATGGGTTGGAATTTGTCGTTTTTTAATTGTCAGATTTTTGTTATTATTATTATGTTTTAAATATCTTAGTTTTTAATAATAATAAAAATTTCAAATAGTAAGTCACATGAGTGGCATGTGATTTTTTAAATAGAAAAGTGGATGAAATGTGATAAAATCTAATAGCAGGGTTGAAATAGGCTATTTGTTTTTCTCTAAGGACTAAATTGGTTGATTTTTTTTTTAAAAAAAATTCAGGGAGTTAATTTCAATAAGTGTCATAATTCAGGGAGAAAAACCGTTGAAAATCATAATTTTTTTTGTCGCTAACGAAACTGATAACCAGATGGGAATGATAATTCCAACCCTGTTATTATTTTGACTCAAGACAAAAAAAGATTATTATTTTTTTTTTATCGTGTTTTCAATTGCATCATATAGTAATAACTTATTACTTGTGACATCGTGGAAAACACGATTAAGATTACTTTCCTTCTTAAAAGCAATGTGATCAATGCAAAGAGAGAAGAATCTCCAAATCTTAACAATGAAGTTATGATTATCTTAACAATGAAGTTATGATTAAAGATAAGTACCAATAGTACATATAAGCACGTTTTTGTTAAATATTTTACGAATCAATTTATGGGTAATGCAATGTACATAACCACGATATTATCAAAGCAGGGGAAAATAATAACAAATAAGATTTCATTTTGTACTTCGTATCAAAATTGTTGAGGCATTGAGCCCCTTGAAGTGACTAAAGCATTTTATTTTTTGAGTAACTTATGAACTAAAGTATTCTATAATTAGTGGTTGTGAATTGTTCTTGCATGAAAATATGAACAAGGTGGACATAATAGCGGAAAGCACACTTCACATAAAAATGGGACCTCCATGCCATGGGCGGCTCGCGGTTACAATAAGGAATTAATTAATTATTTTAATACAAATGATAGTGTGGTCGGGAGAGGAACGAGGAATTGAACCCAGGACATCTGATGCCAAATGCTCTTAATCACTTACTATAAGCCCATTGCCTTTACTATTTTTTTTTTAATTTTTTTTTTAATTTTAAAGCCCCTTGCCAACAAGGAATTAATTTGATAAAGATTTAAGCTAATTTACACACAATTAGGATGTGCATTCACAGAAAAATCCTTTGCTATTGACTATTCAATCTATCACCATCAAACCATTATTCACATTCCATGAGATGAAACAAAGAAACAAAGAAGGCAAAATCTAACTACAGATGAAAGATACACTATCACATTCAAAATCTTAAGGATTGCGACCAATGGCGGACCCAGGAATTTTTATAGGGCTAGGCTAAATAATTTTTTTTTTAAAGGAGATAAATTATAGGCTTTTTTTCTCATGAAACAAAAATGTAAATAAAATTTTATAAATCAAACGAAGTCACTTTACAAGCAAAGTCACAAAAATGCTAATTAATAATTCAAGTTGCAAAAATTAAAACATATATCAACAATCTCCAAAAAAAATTCACCCAAACCCTAAATCATAAAAACTTAACAACAATTATTAAAATTGGAAATTAAATATTAAAAAAAAAAAGAAGAGAAAAACTTATCAAGATTGAAGAACCCACTAAGGATAGGTTGGTACAATTTTTTAGAGGATAAGAGCTATTTCCTCTACGCTCTCAAGGTTCAAATATAGCGTTTTGGGTGGCTAGAAGAATTTTTTTGATGTTTGCTCTCTGTGGGTGTAGCCCAATATCAGTACGATGAGAATAGATCAAGTTGGTAGAGCCTTAGCGTGAGTTCTACTTCTAATCAAATTTATATATGTTTGGATTGATGTTTATTATTTCCTACATGCTTAAGAAATGAGCTTATTTTAAATAAAGCTATTATTTATTTTACTTAAATTGGGCTATTATTAATTTATTATATTTATTTGGTGTAGTGGACTAATATTTATTGGAGTAGGAATAAACTTAACTATATTTAATATTTAAAAATCTTCCCCTAGGCTAGAGCCCACTCTAGCCTAGTAATAGATCCGCCCTTGATTGCGACTATCCGAAATTGTTTTACATGAGAAATCAAACTTAAGATTTTAGAGTTGTAGTCCATTAACCCTAGCAAAAAGATAGCTTAAGTGCTGAAAATTTGTCCTCATCCAGGTCAATTGTCAAAGCAATTTGTACAATTCAAACTCAGTGGCCATGACTTGTGGGCACTACACTGAGCATAAACATTCAAGACCTGACTATCCCCTAAGAAAATTTGAACCTTAAATACTTCGGATCATAGACAAAGCAATAAAAAGTTGAGTCAAAAGGTAGACTACATGAAACTTCAAAAGCAAAAAGGAACTGGTTGCAACTGTTTCAACTATAACCAGAAATGGACAAATTCCAAGCTACTTGATGAACTTGAGTCCTCTTTCAAAAGCAAAGATAAATTAATAGCTAGTTGGTAGATTCACCACTGTCTAAAAGATTTCCATAAAGACATTGTACTCAAGGCACATTAAACAGTACAATAACGATTATCAAGCATTAACTAAACACTACGTACATTTAGGTGTTGCAAACTCCTCTAGAGATTGCAATTAGGTGCAAATTAATATAGTTCAATCCCATAAGACAAGGCATGCACAAGTGTGTAACAAGAGATGAGAACACAAATATGACTTTTGTACAAACAATTTTGGCAAATGCCCTTTATATACATTTTCTTGCAGCTACGTAGCTCTGAATCCGAATAGAAGATGCTATACACTGAAGTAATGAGCTTTTCATTAATTAAGGCATAGCCTGATTACATATTTATACTACTCAATCAAACCATAGTTGTGTAACTAATTATACACTCAGAGCTAATTAATCACAGCCTGGCTGTGTAACTAATTTAAATAGACTGCCAGAAATGTTGACTAGGATGAGCTGATGGTTTAGCAAGCTGAGACTGAAATTATACATGCTGAAGTAGCATATGATACTAGAATGGACAAAATGAGCTAATCTCAGATGTACATAACTCCATTCGTCTCACTTCTCGTCAACAAGGACATGATTCAGACATTGGAGATAAGAGGTGGAGGTGAGAGGGGGCTTAACTTCCACAAGCCATGCACTCCTCTCGATTCTGCAGAAAACAAACTTCTGGCATATCAGCATTATCATCACCATCCACCTTGTTATTATTATCCTGCTCCATCAAATAAAACAAGAAATGTTTTGTTAGTTGTAATTATACAAGAGTGAAAGAAGGAACTACTAGAAATTACTACGAAGAAGAAAAATAGCTCAAATTTATTTCCATAAAATCTCAAGGTACCAGTGTATAAGTGTCATGTGAATGGTACGGTACTACTATAACCAATGGAAACATCACTGCTAATCATGGATTTGTAGAAAATGAACTATGACGGCATCAGTTCAACTTTCTCAACCAATGAATACAGGTTGTGCCATATGATTTATATGATTTAATATTTATAACTACTTAAATAAATAAAACCTGAATACATTACGTTATTAAGCGCAGAGATATCAACAGTGAATTTGATAGCATCCGCTGCAGCTCGTGTTCTTAGATAATACATTCCCGTTTTCAAACCCTTGCACATGGGAAATTGAAATCAGATGGAGTTTTAGATCATTTTTAGCGATGAAATATATATTAATTAACTAGTTGAATAATTCATAAATGTCACCTTCATTGATAAATGTTCTTACCTTAGACCAAGCATAGAAGTGCAGGGACGTAAGCTTTCCAAGGTCAGGTTGATCCATGTGAATATTCAGACTCTGACTCTGATCAATGTAGCACCCACGATCAGCAGCCATGTCAACCAAGGTCTTCTGCTTGATTTCCCAGACAGACCTAATTGCATGTAACGACTTTAGCATCAAGCTCGATATGAAGAGACTAGTTAAAGTTGAAAATCGGGAAGGTAAAGAAGAAATCAGTACTTGTAAATAGCTTTCAACTCCTCAGGAACCTCAGGGATGTTTGAGATCGAGCCATTCTCATAAATTATTTTGCTCTTAACAGCATGAGACCAAAGACCCATTTCCGTTAAATCATGAAGTAGATGTTTGTTCACTACAACAAATTCGCCACTAAACACAAGAAAAGTTAGACCTGTAGAGTGCTGAAACCACTCCTTTAGAGTTACTAAGGTATGAAGGTTCAAACCTTAAAACTCTGCGACTATATATGTTGGATGTATAAGGCTCAAAGCACTCATTGTTACCAAGAATCTGGCTGGTTGAAGCGGTTGGCATAGGTGCTACAAGAAGGGAATTCCTCAGTCCATTTTTTGAGATCATTTGCCTAAGAGCACCCCAGTCCCATCGATCTGATGGTGTTACATCCCACATGTCAACTTGCAAAATTCCCTAAGGACAAAAAGGGAAAAATAGTATTTATATTTTCTAACTAGAAATTGGAATCCAGCCACAACAACACCGCAATTAATTTACAAATGAAGATCTGCATTTCTTAACTGAGCATATAGAGAGAAGAAAGAAAACAAAAGGTAGAAATGAGGCACATTGGAGTACCAAAAAGTGGAGTTCACCAAGAAATGTATGTATGCTGCACTAATTTGTTTTCCTTTTTGAGCCCTTCAGGCATTAATGTTAGGAGTTGAACAAAACATTTATATCAATGCTTCTACTGTTATTTCCCACAGTTGCTTTTGCCGGTAAACAAATAAAGTTTAATAGGAACTTATGTTTTGCACTATTGCAGCTTTAAAATAGAATGTGAACAACTGGTCTAGTGCAATAACTTAATTTCTAACAAAAAGTTTAAGCATAGGTGAAGATAAAATGTTTTTGTGACCAGTTTAATCATTTCCTTTTGTCCAGTACTAATACAATAGACATGTTATAAGTTCTCTTTTAGTAGCACAATCTAAAGAAGTAATTTGTCAATTACAACGGCCAAGGGCACCCCTTTGACAACCCTACATCAAATTTATAATTCCCAGACCACATGCAATTGCCATGTATCATACTAGAAACATACAAATTTATTTAAAATATGCAGGCAAAGCAAAGTAGCTCATATGCAACAATCTCACAACAAACGGTGACTGATCTGATGGAGAAAGTTATAAATACCCTGCTCACAGGACTGCCATGATATGTCTCATAGGGACCATCTAATGCGGCCAAATCAGTAGAAGCTCTCAATGCATGATAGTAAATAGTTTCAAAAATGTCTTTGTTTAGCTGTTGGGCCTGCAATTAACAAACCAAAACACTCAACCTAACTAAACCAAAGAAACTCCAATACAAACCTACAAAGTAAGACGATACCTCTGGCGAATCAAATGGCATGCCAAGAAGAATGAAAGTATCTGCAAGACCCTGAACTCCAATACCAATAGGTCTGTGCTGTAAATTTGACCTCTTTGCAGTTTCAATGGGGTAGTAATTGACATCAATTATTTTGTTGAGATTTGCAGTAACTATTTTAGTAACCTAAAAGGCAAAAATGGGCAATGATCAATCAAATTATAGCTCTCCAGTCCTTGTACATGGAAAGCAATTAAGGGAAGAAAAAAAGGCCAGTACGTCTACTTATTAGTATTGTGTTTGTCTGCAAAAGGACGAACAATAGTCACTAACAAACCTCGGCTAGTTTGTCAAAATCAAAGTACCGGTTCTTTGAATCTCTAGATCCAATCATCTTACAAGAGTTTGTGTCAATAGACACCTGCTGGAGAAACATGTATAAAAATGTTCAGCTAACCTATATTAATGAAAAAGAAAAAACTAAAATGAGATTCCAAAGACACCTTTTCCTTGACATATCGGGGTAATGCAATGGATGCCAAATTACAAACTGCAGTTTCTGTTGGACTTGTGAACTCAATAATTTCAGTGCAAAGATTTGAAGACTTGATGGTACCCAGATTCTGCTGGTTACTTTTCCTATTACAAGAATCCTGGATGGAAGAAAAAAAAGGAAACTATAAAGAAAGCACTGGAAAAGCTGTGAAGCTATGGCATGTCAGTTCTCTTAGAATACCTTGAAAAGCATAAATGGAGTTCCTGTTTCAATCTGCGAATTTAACATCTCAAACCACAGTTTCCTAGCAGGGATAACCTTCTTTGCCTTACCCTAGTCCATGAAAAACATAATTTTCATATCACAATCAATCCAGAAGAATATTATATCATTTCAGTGCTGTCACAACAGCAGAAGATCAAGTTTACCTCGTCCTCATATTGGGTGTACAACTTCTCAAATTTTTCTCCCCAAAGATCAGCTAAGCCAGGAGCCTCATTTGGACAAAACAAAGACCATTGCCCATCATTTTGGACTCTTTCCATGAAGAGATCAGGAATCCAGAGAGCATAAAATAGATCTCGAGCCCGATGTTCTTCCTGTTAAAAAAAAAATCGAGGACAAATTATCCTACACAACAGGTTTGAAGAAAAATCGAGGACAAAAATCATTGGGGTACAACAGTGTATCTGGAAACCCATTAAGTACCACATTTGGAGTAAAAGTCGCAGCATATAGATTTGCAAATTATTAAGCTAATCCTATTTCTGCTTCACCTTGCCATGGTTCTTTTTAAGATCTAGAAGATCAAATATATCAGCATGCCATGGCTCCAAATATATGGAAAAAGCACCTAAAAGGAAACAAAATTGATGATGTCAAACATGGAAGAAAAATAAATTAAATATTACAAACATTAGAACACATATAATGGAGCTCTAGATCTACTTTCTTTGAAATAACAATGTACATAAACACGGAGATGCTAGAACTTTTGAAAGTACCCTTTCTTCTGCCTCCCCCTTGATCAACATAACGAGCAGTGCTATTAAACACTCGAAGCATAGGCACAATACCATTTGAAGTACCGTTTGTCCCACGAATATAGCTACCTGTTGCACGAATATTATGAATGGAGATACCAAGCCCTCCAGCTGATTTGCTAATAATGGCACATTCCTTCAATGTATCAAAAATTCCTTGAATACTGTCGTCTTTCATGCACATAAGGAAGCAGCTACTCAACTGCAATTAACATTTAAAGTGAAAAATATATATACATATAAACATGGTAAATATAAAAGTCCAAGCAGTAGAACTTCCAAATTGCAGAAATTATCTAATCATACATACTTGGGGCTGTGGAGTTCCTCCATTGAAAAGGGTCGGAGTAGCATGAATGAACCAACGCTGGGACATCAAATGGTAGGTTTGGAGAGCAGACTCGATGTCATCCTTGTGTATACCAACAGAAACCCTCATCAACATGTGCTGCGGCCTTTCCACAATCTTCTCATTTACCTTTAAAAGGTAGGACCTCTCTAGAGTTTTAAAACCAAAGTAGTCATAATCAAAGTCTCTTTCATAAATGATCTCACTGTCCAGGCGTGAAGCATTCTGAAACAAATGAAGAGAAAAATAAGCCAGTGGAATCCTCATCCTTTTTTTTTCTTTCCCCTCTCTGTCAAATGTCAAGAGTATGACTCATCACTCTTTATGAACTTAACTACATTAACCATAAATTTATTCAACTTTACTTTACAATTATAAGCACATAATCAGTAGCTAACTAAGCTGCATATGCTCATAATTACCGGTGTCAAAAATATATAAGCATTGTTAAAAGTTAGAATAGAAAATGTTCCATCAGATTAATTGAATAAAATTATATGAGTACCTTCATAATTATTTCATAAACATCATCAGCAACCAGAGGAGCCTTCTTCCCAGACCTTTTATCAAAGAAGTTGTACATGACTCGAATCCTGAATCACTCATTGATAAAAATTACTTCCTTTAGCATGCAAATCCAATCTTCAAGCCCCAAGAAAGCCTCAAAAACCAAATTAAACAAAACAAAACCAGTTGGGCTAAATTAAACACTCACGTTTCCGAAAATGACTCCTTTGTACTCTTATGCAGATTCGAAACAGAGATCCTAGCTGCCAACTACACAAAATTTTTACATCAACCACATAAAACAGCAAAAGGAAGGCAAACTCATTATTGACCAAAATTTCAAACTCAATATAACACACATAAACAACAACATTAACAGCAACAACAAGAGCAGCAGCATTGTTAAAGCTTAAAACTATGCACAATAACTCGAAATTCAACAAACCCATATAGTAAAACTAAGCAAGAGGACCAACCAAAGCATAATCAGGGTGGTTTGTAGCCATAGCCGCCGCAGTCTCAGCAGCCAACTCATCAAGTTGTGTGGTGGTGACTCCATTGTAGACCCCATCACAGACCTTGTGTGCCACGAGCACCGGGTCACAGTGCGCGGCATTAAGCCCATAACTAAACCTCTGTAGACGGGCAGCAATCTTGTCTAATTGCAACGGTTCTTGGCGCCCATCCCTCTTAACCACGTACATTTCTGTAAGCCTCAGAAGAAAGTTTGAGATGATGGGTTTCCAGAGTGTGAAATGAATGTGAATTGGGACTTTCGTCGAACGAGTTGCAGGGACAATTGGTGTGTGACCACATGAGTGAGTGTTGGGGTGTTTTATACACACTACACAGAGACGTGGGTGTGCGATCGAAGAAGAGTATAAGAGAAGGAAGAGTGCAAGAGAAGGAAGAGTTCAAGACTCGAGAACCAAGACAGAGTTTGAACCGGTGGTTATTTTTCTTGTGTTTCTTCCTTTTATTCTGTTTTTTTCCCCACATTGGCGGTGTTTTTATAGGGCATCACAATCATGCTCCTTCTTTTTTAATTAAAACTAGCCCTTGGAGCATGTGTCAATTGGTTTTATTTTTTAATTTTTATTTTATTTTTAGAATTAAGAAAAGATAATATGGGTTGTTATGTTCTATTAAAATATAATATATTATCTGATTTAGTTTTTAATTTTAATTTTTTTAATATGAAAAAAGTGAATTTACCATATTATCTTAATTTAATTAATAATTTCAATTCTTAAAGTTTGAATTAACCAAGGGCATTTTCTAGTATTTTGAATGTTTCACCATTCTCCGCATTTTGCTTTTTATATATATAGATTTAAAAAAAAATACTTAGAAAGTTATTTTAGGATCTTCTAATAAAATTTTAATTCCAACCATATTCTGTAATTTAGGGGATCATAAATGATTTATTTATTTTTTTAATTTAGCATAAATGCTTCATTTTCATATAAAATAATAATAAAAAATAGTTAGCATTAAATAAATACTTAAAATAGCATTAAAGTAAAGTAGTATTTAATTATAGGGAGCTACTAAGAGCATCTACAATGGGCTCCCTAAACTACCTCCTTAGACAAATTTTAGGGATGAATGATAAAAATGCAACTCCAATCACGCTCCCTATCCACCTCATAAAATAGGGAGTTCTCTAGAAGCTCCTAAATCTGAGGAGAGAGAAATGACTCATAGTGACTCCTTATAATTTAATGCTGCTTTATTTAATGAGTATTTCAAACATTTATTTAATGCTAACCATTTTTTATTTTATTTTTTAATAGGGATGGACCAATCAAAAAAGAGTTATAGCATTTATAACTCTCCAAATTAGGGAGTATGGTTGGAGTTAAATTTTTTTTGAGAGCTCCTAAAATAGCTTTCTTATATTCTTAGCCAAATTTTAGCTAAAAAATAGAGAGCATCATTGTGGATGCTCTAAGAGTCATTTCTCTCTCATTAGATTTAGGAGCTCCTAGAAGTCTCCCTATTTTAGGACTTGGATAGAGAGCATGGTTGGATGTGGGTTTTCTCACTTCCTCTCTAAACTTTATCTAAGGAGATGGTTTAAGGAGTTCATTGTGTATGTTCTAAATCCATATTTTACATAGATGAAGTGGATGTCAACATAATACATAATACCTAATAAATGACCTAACCCACAATCTATTTGTAATAGGGGTGGGCATCAAAATGGGAATACCGAAACCATCTTGAAACTATGCCAATTTCATGCCATCCCGTTTGGTGTTGACATGTAAACGGGATGATATCGGGTCATCTCGTTATTGTTTGACACAACATTGGTTCCACATTTGTAATCCCGGTTGGTGTCATACCGTACCAAACAGTACATTATTTTTATTAATCCTAATATAATTTTAGTTCCAACCTTACTCTCACAGATATTTCGTCGACTCTTTCTCTTTGTTTCTTTGTGTGCATTCTTTCCTTTCCTCTGTCAAATTCTTCCCTTCTCTCCTCTTCTCCTTTCTCAATCACGATTTGAAGCCATAATTCCCAAATCCTCCACCATCAATCGATCTCATCTTCTCCTCCTCCTCCTCCTCCTCTCTCCCTCTCTCTCTCCCCCCTCTCTCTCTTCC
>NC_024131.1:18351580-18367710 GCF_000346735.1 Prunus mume
CCCCTCTCTCTCTCTCCCCCCCCCCCCCCCCCCCCCCCCCTCTCTCTCTCTCTCTCTCTCTCTCTCTCTCTCTCTCTCTCTCTCTCTCTCTCTCTCTCTCTCTCTCTCTCTGTGTACTTCTCCAAACCAGTGGAAAAGGAAAGCCCCAACCCAAAGTCTCTCTGAGTTTCTGTGTAGAAAAATTAGGGGGTTGTTGAAGATCATATTGTTGGTTTGGTTGTAGACTTCTTCAAACCCGTTTCCCTCTGCTACCAATTTCAATCTGATCTCAAATTCTCAGGTATTCATTTGGTTTGCAATTATTTGTTTTCAAATTTGAGAAATTGTTTTGATTTTGGTCCCCAACATCATTGATTTGCTGGTATTGTTCTTGAGCATTTATACTGGTGATTTGGGTGTTATATAGTTGTTTGCTTCAAAGGAACTTAAGGATTCCATAGGAGAAGGAGGTGTGGATCGTGAAAAGGTACAACACATCTGTAAGATCTACCATTTTAAAAAATCGTCACTGGGGTTGTGTTGTGAAAGCTTGTCCTAGTTATTTTGGAAGGAGATATGTAAGATTTTAATTTCTTTTTATGGTCTCCTTGGTTTTCCTTTTTCGTTTTTTATATATGCCTTGAGTTCCCTAATTTTGCATCATATAAACTATTCTATACGAACTGTTGTCATCAACAAGTTTGTTAAGGCCATGTGTTTTTGTCTGTGGACTAAATATTAAGTCTACAATAGTTAGTTTCGATAGCACAATAGTTTCGTATTGAAATTCTGTCTGATTACCTAAATACTAAGTCTGCAATAGTTGACCACCATTGAAATTCTGTCTGATTTTTGTATTAAAGAACCCTTGCTTTCTTGTGTGAGGCTGCAAATCTTAATTATTTTTCATCACTATCTCAAGTTTTATTTGAAGCCATTTTATTATTAGTGAGTTTTGCTTTGAGACTATGGAAGCTTATTTAACTTGATTCGTGAGTGTGTTTGCTATTTGATTATGTAATTCCTTAAGACGCACTAATCAGGATCTAATGCTCAATTTGATTTTGAGAGTTTCCTATACTTGTACATTGCTAATCATCTTCTGCTGCTCTAGATAACTTCTATGCTTGTCTTATAGTTGGACACCTTACAACCTGCAACATGCTACAAAAATTGTCTTTACAGGTTTCTAGAAAATTGTTTGTGTTTTCATGAATCTGAAACTGCTATTTGATGCAGCTTGTAGGTATATTTTTCTTGAATCTGCAGCTTCAACCTAGTCCAAAGCCCCAATTGGGAATTTGGAATGGTAAGAGGCCCCGAAACTTGTTTTTATTATTATTATTACTTTTGCTAAGCTTGTAACTAGGAATCTATTAATAATATCCATCTGATACTTCTGTTTTGTTCATGCAATCTGGATATATTGCTTCTTCAACAGGAACCTCACCATCACTTGAGATGGCACCACCACTAACACAATCTGCACCATATCCAACCCAATCTGTAGAAGGAGCAGTAGTGCTAGTGCCACCTCAAATTAAAAAAGATGATGATGACTCAGTACGTGAAATCAACTCAGAAACTAGACATAGAGGTGTGAAACGTAGTTGGGTTTGTGATCATTTTATTACATATGAGGACAATAAAAAGGAAGAAAAAAAAAAGACGCAACATGGAAGATTATAGAAGTTGAAGTGGTTCATAAGAGAGCAAAATGTGTCTATTGTCCTAAAGGTCCTTTAGGAGATTATGTTATGGATAGTGGGAAAAATGGGACAAGTAGAATGCTTAACCATATTAGAAAGTATTGCAAATATTACCCTGCAAATGTTGACAAAAACCAGAAGATAATTAGTAGTGATAAGAGTCAAGGTAACAAGCTTGTAGCCAGGGGGTTTGTGCAGACTGATGTTTTGGAAGCTTGTGCTAAGATGATTATTATAGATGAGCTTCCATTCAGTTGTGCTAATGTGAAGGCAACCTTTTGGGTACCTATGGTGGTTTAAAAACCTTTCATGTTATCATTTCCTTTTTCTACTTTCCAAGCCATTCACATTTAAACATAAATAGAATTTAATAAAAATATTTGGATTCAAACTAATTGCTTGGAAAGCAAAAGGGTTGGAAATGGGTCGGGTCGTGTCGTGTCGGGATAATAAACGTGACAAGAATGCTCAACCCGAACCTAACCCATTTAATAAACGTGTCGTGTCGGGTTCGGGTCGTCTTTTATCGTGCGGGTTTCGAGTCGTGTAACGGGTTCATAAATAATAACATGCATGTTCCAAAACTCAAAACTGAAAAAATTTAAATAAAAAAAAACGGTGAGAGGAGAGAAAATATAAGGAAAAAAAAGAAAAAAAAAGATAGAGAAAAGAGAGAAGAGAGAAGGAAAAGAAAAAAAAAATAAAGAGAGAGAGAGGAGAGAGGATAGAAGGAAAGACATTTATAAAAATAAAAAAATAAAAAATAAAGGAGAGAAAACTAAAGAGAAGGAAAAGATAGGAAAAAAAAGAGAGAGGAGAGAAAACTAAAGAGAAGGAAAAAAAAGAAAAAAAAAAAGGAGAGAAGAGAGAATGAAAAGAAAGAAAAAAAAGAAAAGAGGAGAAGATAGACAGAAAAGAAAGAAAACAAAAGAAGAAAAAGAAACATTATAGATATCAAAAGGCATAGTACATAATCACAAAGTTGTATATAGCATGATGGATAAGGTGTTGGAGAGGAATGAGGGTGGTGGGGGTTCAAAACCCCTAGTGTGTGTTTTGAAGTCTCCATTTCTCTTCATTTTTTCACGAGTTGGCTTGTATTACACGGGCTGACACGACCCGTTTAATAAACGGGTTAAACATGTGTTTTAACGGGTGGTGGGTTGACCCAAAAATTACCCAATTATTAATCGTGCTGGATCGAGTCGTTTTTTTTCCCGTGCAGGGTTCGAGTCGGGGAGGAAATTGCCACCTCTAAGCAAAACCATAAATACTTCATTCCAGAGAAATAATAAAACTTTTCCTAAATAAAATTCATTTATAAAACAAAAATTCATTCATTGAGCGTCCGAGCTAGCCTGACCCTTCGAGGGTCCTTCCAGCAGGTTCAATGAAGCCCGAGTACCTATTTAAGCAATTAAAACATTTAATCAATAAAATAACTCAACCACAATTATTTAATCAAAATCCTGACCCCCGGCCTCAAAATTGCGAGTATGTAACTTACGAAGGTTCCTAGGCCCATTTTCGACATTTTTGACAATAGAATGGTCTGAAAAGACTCGAGATTGAATAAGCGATTAAATTTCCATATTGGTCATTCTGGTCCCCGTGGGGTCCACGACCTTCAATCACCAATCCAAGAGTTCTTATAGGTTCAACACAATTTACTAAACATGCCTTGCAAGTTTGGTCCAAATCGAAAGGTCGGATCGCTTGAGATCGCACGATCGGATGATTATCGTTTACCTAAACTTTGAATTATTGAATCGGAGTATCCGGGACTCCAATTCTTGATCCATGAATTTCTACATGATCCTAGAGGTGCCTAAATCAACATATTTGTGAATGAAGTCGATCCAACAGTCAGAACATATCCAACCCAGATAACACCTAAGATGCAATATCCGATCGACAATCAAACGGTAACCAAAATGAAATCCGAGCATACTGTCGTGCTCGGGACGATGTGGGGATCATTTTAGGACCAAAGCCTAACCTTGACATAAGTGTTCCATAAACTTGTATACTAGATCCTTAATCTAATAAATTACAAGGTCTCAGTTAGTCATCATATGTTACCACATATGTTCTTGATAGTGTTCCACTAAATGGGAAAAATTATACCAATAACCTTATTAAAGCAAATAGCTTTTATATTTATAGCCTTGTAAAAATTGATTCAGATTATTTTGTTTTTCATTTTTCTTCTTGGAGGAGGCTTGAGAATATTGTCGAGCAGATATCCTCATAGCCATGCTTTATGTGTGCCCAAAAACAAAAAAAAAACTATGCTTTATGAAGTTTGGGTAAATGATGATTATAGCAATAAGTGAGCTACTGTGTGCATGTTTGTGAAATAGGTGAACGATCAAATAAGACTACAACTTGATATTGTAACTTAAATCTTTTTCAACTTTTTCAAGTGAAGAGAGTTGTGCTATCATTTTTCTTTAGAGTAAAGAGAAATAAATGAAAGAAACGATTGGTTAAATTGTACCAACAACTAATACAATGATTTTCAAGTCCATGACCAATCTACTGCACTAAACCCTCTCGTGCTGAAAACAAAGTTGATTGGTCCAAACCCCAATACCTGCAAATAAAACAATTACCATTTCAACAAGAAGCCTGATATTAATGAAATTGATGCCTGCATATTTCAAAATAAGTATTAATGTGATGTGATATATACCTTTAAAAATATAAACCTCTCCTGGCAAGGGCCTCAAACAAATGCGCTAAAAAACTTGACCTAAAACAATTTAGGGCATCATATGCTTCCTCATCAGTTGAGGGCTAGAAGGACATACAATAAAAATTAGAATAATAAAACTAAATTTAAATTGAAAGACAAAATAAATAGTAATTAGTTCAGTATACCGGGTGTGTGCCTATATTGCGGTTGTATTGAAGGAATGATAATGTAGTGTTTGTGTAGCTTTTAGGGACACATGTTGTAATCGGTTTGTTGGACTTTCTGTGGACATAGTGCATAATCTCATAGTAGGGGGTAATGTGCCTTATATGGAGGTGGACATGTACATATAAGGCACATCACCCCCTCTCCGTTGATCGATGTGGGATGTTACACTGGATGCTTTAATAATATTTGGCTATACAAATAACTACTATAATAGTGAGTTAAAAAGCTATTAAAAAAAGTAATAGTTGTTGCTTACATGTCGTTGTAGTTGCCTGCTAGGTATATCAGAAACATTGTTAACTCTGTAGGCACTTGGAGAGCAAGGAAGAAAGAATTGATCATTTGGATAAATTGAGTAACATCATCTCCTATCACTGGGCACATTTTTGAAAATTTCACACGGTTGTTTACAATATAAATATTTGTTGGAGAAATATTGCTCCCATGAGCGGCACGAGGAATGATATGGTTCAAAACATCCCTACAAAAACAACATTAAATAAAGCATTAATTTTTTTCTTGGCAAGAAATAAATTTTAAGTGAAGAAATATTTAAATAGACAACATATAATATAGCATTAATATTTTCTTAGCAAGAAATTTTTTTTAAGTGGAGAAATATGTAAATAGACAACATTAAATATAGCATTAATGTTTTCTTGTCATGAGTTGAAAGAGTATCATAAAAGCTAACATAGCAAAGCAAATAGTAAAAGTGGTGGGGAAACTTATATCTTTGTTCCTAGTAGTCAATTTTGAGCTCATTGCTTGTACTTTACTTTTCTCTTTCTTATCAAGTGGACTGGCAACAAGCATCAATAAATAAGAAAGAAGAGCACTGAAACAAAACAAAATTTGTCGGAACCCTTGAGTTATGGAGTGATTATTCAGATCGGTAAGTTGATTGTCATTAACCCAATCCTGAAGAGTATAATTAGCGGTCTCCGTGAAAATGATAATCCCGCCACTCAACAATTCAACAAAATGGAATACCTTGAGGTATTTTTCATTGTGGTAGTTACGTGATGTAGCTAACTATGACTCAGCTATATATTTTGTAGTTCGATCAAATATGTGATAGTTTGCATAATAAGTACCACCCTTGTAGTCTGTTATCGATCCCCGATATCTATTGTGACTTATAAGGATGCCTACTGAATAAAAGTAATTCACAATAACCCCCTTAGGCTGGAGAAAAAAAAATAGAATTAGATAGTAGAAAGAAAAGAGAAAAGCTAAACCAAAAAAAAAAAAAAATCAATTAATAACGGTAAAACAAATGAAGAACTTACATGTGGTTGTTGGAATTGGCCAGTCGAGATTTGATGTTGCATCTGCAAATAAGTAGTAAGTTATACGTTCAATTATAGTCTAGAAGTTGTTGCTTGCTATAGCGCTACAATGAGTTAAAACTTTGAACAACACAATTTACCTTTTTAGAAAGATGGTGGTGAGGGAGAATGCAGCAACCTAGCTTGTTACAATTTTGTGTCAATTTGTTATTGCACGTGCTATTGGAAGATGAAATAATTGTTAGAACATTGTTTGAACCATTAAACAAAAACAAGTCATTTGATCTCATGTTCATTGTGCGTGATGTTGGTTATTGACAAAAAACAAACAAAAACAAAAAGTATTAAGGACCCTTTGTACAATATTTTGGACCTTAGTATTTCATAAATTTGCAAAATTATATATATACTAAAACTAAATCTGAGTCGTTGTTCCTAGACTGTTCCTTAGGAATAGTAAAATGAGGATTTTGCCCTCAACTAAACCTTTTCACCATTTCCCTTTTTGCCCCGTCCCCTTTGCATTTCCTTCGTTTTGAACGTTTCACTCGCTTAGAAATTTCTTCATCGTTCTCATCGTTTCTTCCTATTTCATTCCATCGTTCTTTGTTTCATCTCATCCTTCTTGAAAATTACAAGATAAATTTTCTTGGTGTGCCGATTAAAGCCAAGCAAGTAAAATCGATAAGAGGGGTAAGCTTTGTTAAGCCTATTGATTCTACTAATTGTTGGTCGATTGTAGGTTGACCGATTCTATCGATCTGTTAGTTATATTTATAATTTGTTTTCTCTGTTGATCTTCATTTTTTATCTTTTTTGTTGATTCATATAGTGATTGTTTTTCCTTATTTTATTTTATTTTTTATAATAATTGTTTTGGGTTGTAGTTGATTTATGGGTTTTGTTGTTCATGTAATTTCTCTATTGTTAATTCATGTTGTTTTCATTTTGATTGATTCATATATTGATATATGCGTTTTCCCTATGTGGTTTTCTTCTCCAATTTTTCTGTTTTTTCTTCCTTTAATCTTTAGTAACCAAGAAAGAATATTACATGCAATAGAGTAACTTGCTTTTTTGCTTTTCCAGTGGAAAATAGAGGCCATCTCTTTCAGAATAAGAAAGGTGTGCCTTATAGCTCTATAGGTGAGAAAGAGCTAGATGAGGTTTTCCTCCAACAATAGTTGTTTTTTCTTTCATTTTTTAAAATTCTCTCTTTTCCCTTCTTTTTAAACCGTGTTTTCTTTTGATATTTTGCAAGTGTTCTTTTGTTGCTTTGCTCCACTCCACCAATACTTTCTTCTCCTTAAATAGGTCAAGATGTTCTTAGTCTTTTATTGCCCCAATCAAAAGCTACAACTCAACCAAAGGGCTTCAATGAATTTCCTCATTTCTTCGGCCATAAGATTTTTGTTGATGCTCGGCACTCACCGAGCTCATCTGCCCAATAAAAACACAACACATGGTTTCATACGATGCACCAACACCTCGGCCTCGGCCTCGGCCTCCGAGTTGCCCCAGGAAGAACGAAAGGATGTAAGCCATCCACGTCGATGACAAGATCCCTTCTGACCGCCGACCCTTCACACCTCTTAAAGCGTGCCCCCATCCCATCATAAGCTAAGTGTTAGCCACTTGAGTCGCCACCTCCTTGAATGGGATTGCAGCCATATGTGCAGGGAAGCTATTCTGCCCAGGCCCGCCCTTAGTAGAAATGTAAGAGATCTATCGTGAGCTAGGGATATGGACCAACCCGACCACTCGTCATCTGGCAGATCTGATGTGACACAATCAGCTCGGCGCGAAGCCGAGATGGGCGGCTTGTGAATTAATCAATATTTTTTACTCCCTATAAATAGAATAAGACTTCTTGTAAAGAGGAGATTGGTCATTCAAGACCTAAAGGAAGAGAAAAGGAAATGACAAGTCGAAACCCTATCATTTTTTACGTACGATCTAGCTCCAAGAAAATCCTATCTCCAAGAAAATCCTATCTCCTTAATAAAGCTATAACCATTCATCCTTACATCGTGTTAATCAATTGAATATTTGTGATTTAAACAATTTTGTTTTTCTGTTCTTTCTTGCTCACAGAATTCACAATATTCTACTAAGGTATTTCTTCATCCCAATCGAAAGTTATTATCCGTTTTCTCATTGTCATGTTCTGTAACTTTCCTATTTTGTCTGTCCATGAGGTTGTAAAAAGAGAGAAAGGGGCCACCTCTACCACAACCACTACCAAGACCCAACCACCTCGACCATCACTTACCACCACCACCATCACCACATCCACTACCATCACTACCACTACCACTCTGATAAGAGCAGAGTGTCCATAGTATCAAGAGGGTCCACTTACAAAGGACGTAAGAAATAGCTACATGGGTTGCCTTGTTGAGCTTCTCCTCAGCAACCAAAATTAATAATATTAACAATAATCATTTGCACTCATACACTCATCAAGACAACGTGAATATTCCATGGCCACATGAAGTTGTCTACCATCTTGATTGAGACCCATCTCTTGTTGCTTTCCATGCCTTGTAATTTATTCCCATCACCTTTCGTCTCTTATGCTTTAGTTATCTTTCCTTCAATACTATAACAACTTTGTAAAAACAAAACAACACTACAAAAAGCCTAAACGCAAACAATCAATAGAAATGAGTGTTTTTCTTTTATACCTTTTTACTTTCATTTTCCTCTTTATGTCTTTTACTTTCATGGTATCAAAGTAGCCGTAGTCACACGACATTGCCTAGCTTAATATGTTTGAAAATTCATATATGATAAATCCCTTTGTAGAGCCACAAAATTCTTCCTCTCATCCCTCCATTCAAACACAACACATTGTCTTTCTTCTTCCAACAAAACTCAACTGTGACAACTACATTTTGTGGAAAGATTTATTTCTCCTTATTCTCAAGAGCTATGATCTCATTGGCATTGTTGATGGATCAGAACCTTGCCCTCCTTAGTTCCTCACAACCACAACTAAGCAAACATCCACTGCCTCCCCCCAACAAATCACAAAAACCCCTATTTTATGCTTTGGAATAAAAAGGATCTCAGTTGCAAAATCATCATCAATGCTTCTCTCACTGAAAGCATTCTTCCTTATATAGTAGGTTCCAACACCGATTATGACCTTTGGTTAAATCTCAAGAAAAGATTCTCCTCCACAACAAAGTCTCATCTTTTCCAGCTCAAGACAAAAATTCAAACACTCAAAAAGGGCTCTCTCTCGATTGTTGAATACTTACAGCTCATTAAGCAAATTTTCGATGCTCTTACTGCAGCTAGTTCACCACTTGCTCACACAGATTTTGTGGCCCATGTTCTCAATGGCTTACCCCCTGAATATGACTCATTTGCCATCTCTATCCGGGTTCAATTTGAGACAGTCAATGCTGAAGAGTTTCACGGTCTTCTCCTAAGTGAAGAAATGGCTCTAAGTAATCGTATTCCCATACTTTCTGAACCACAAACCATTGCCTTTCACACCATATCATCAAAACTCTCAACATCCACGTCCTTTACCCCACAATAACCCCAACAACCAATCCACTTCTAACTTTCACTCAAATCGAAATTTCAACAAGTTCACCATACTACCATCATTCTCCAACATGCCCTCATTTCGTCCCACAAACTACTTCAACCACAGAATCACATGTCAACTTTGTTTTCAAAAAGGCCACACTGCCTTGACTTGTAGGAACAGTCCTGGTCACTCCTTCCCAAGCCACACTCCACCATTAAGGCTCACAACTAACCATTACACCATCCCAACACCTTTCCCCTCTGCCTCTTATGTATCAAACATGCCCAACAACAATCATGCTGCTTTCACAAATTGGTATGTGGATTCAGGTGCAACCAACCACATCACAAATGATCTGTAAAATCTTTCCTTGCTCTAAGTATACTGGCGCAGTCAAGGTCCATGTTGCCAATAGTCAAGGTTTGAACATTCAAAACACTGGTAAAACTCATCTCTTCACATCCAAATCCTAATTCACACTCAATAATGTCATGCACACTCCTCAAGCCACACACAATCTTCTCTCTGTCAATACGTTTGTTAAAGACAATTGTTGTGCTATCATTCTCACACTTTTTTCTTGCCTTATCAAAGATCTTGTTTTGAGGAAACTTCTGTATCAAGGCCCTATTGAAGGAAGTCTTTATCCAATTCATCTCTCCAAGTCATCTAGCTACCTTTTCTACCTTCATGCTAAAGCTCCTTCACCATTATGGCATCAACGATTAGGCCACCCTTCTCAACAAGTTCTTCGCCAACTCTTAGCTAGGAACAAAATCAATGTAACCGATTCATTGAATCAACTTCCTCTATGCTCAGATTGTTAATTAGGAAAAGTCTCAAAATTGTCTTTTAAACCTTCCTCTTGTAATTCTAGTGTATCTTTTCAATTAGTTAACTCTGATATTTGAGGACTAGCCCCTTCAATCTTCTGTGTCTCATTATCGATTTATATTATTTTCATTGATGACTTCACTTGTTTTTGTTGGATCTAAGCTTTCCAAGTATTCCAATCATTCAAGCTACTCATAGAAAATCAATTTGATCATAAAATCAAAATTCTTGGCAATGACAATGAGGGGGAGGAGAATACACTAGTAATGCTTTCAGACACTTTCTCATTTCTCATGGAATTATCTAACAATTTTCATGTCCACACATACCTGAACAAAATGGGATAGCCAAAAGAAAGCATCGACATATCATTGAGCTTACTAGGACTCTTTTTGCATAGTCAAATCTTCCTTTGAAATATTGGGTTGAAGTTGCACAAACGACAGTCTATCTCATAAATAGAATGTCGTTGTCTTGTATCAACTTCATCTCACCTCTCCAAAATTTGTGTCATTGTGCACCAGATTATCAATTCATGAAAGCCTATGGCTGTTTATGTTATCCTTGGCTACATCCCTATTCTTAACACAAGTTAGCTTTTTGGAGTAAAAAATGTGTGTTTATGTTTTCTTTTCATTATTGGTTGCTTTTATGAATTTCGACTTAAAATTTTCTGTAAACACTGAATATATTGGCCAGTCAATGAATTGAGAATATGGTGAAAATCGATTAATAAAATAATCAAGTAATAAATGCAAGGTGTGTTAAACTGATAAACTCAAATCTGCAATTACATCCACAAGGTTGTACACTTATCTTGAAATTATGAGCCCCATTAACCAGGTGCAATGCAAGCTCTAATCCTCGACAATACATCTAATAATATAACTGAATTTTATCTTTTTCTATTTCTAGACATGTTACTTTTGATGAAAAAGTTTTTCTATGCTCTCGGTTTGGCTCTGCTATACTACACCAACACTTTCTTCTCCATCAAAGGGTCAGGATGTTTCTTGGTCTTTCATTGACCTAATCAAAAGCTGTCACCTCAATCAAATGGCTTAAATGAATTTCCTCATTTCTTCTCCATAAATGGGTCAGGATGCTTCTTGATCTTTCCTCTTGCCACTGCAACAAAATGTATATTAGTAGAGGATCAACATAAATTACCACCAACTAGGATACCGAAGGGATGGGCAAAAAGAAACTGCCAAATGGTAGACGAACAACTTACTCTCTTCTTTCTTTCTCCTTAACTTCTTAGCTTTACCTATCAACCTCACCTTGAACAGGTTGCCAAAGCTCAACAACATCTTAGAGAATCGATCGTCTTCAGCAACCTTCCTTCTCACTCTTCCGAACTTTCCAATGTCCCCTTTCGATGTGCTCGACTACTTCAAATAAACTGCACACAAAATAACCCAGCTTGCTTAGAAACGGCACAAAACAATCAATGCATAAAATATCGGTATGAAACAGCTACTACGTGCAGAAAAATAGACCTAGACAGATTGTCAAATGACACCCCCCGGGCCTACCGATTGTTTGAAATGAGGCAGGGATATACTTTTTACGGCCTCCCTGGTAGCTGATTCCTAACTATCAGACATTAGTACCCATTGATGTCTTCATGTTGTTTTGCGAGCTCAACACCCTAGTCATGAAGTCTTTCACTCCCTAATCCAAGCATTATCTAGAAGTCCGGATTAAATTGCCTTGCGACATAATCAATCTGCGCTAATATCCTTTATACCAATGGCCTCAACAGCAGCCGAAGGCCATACTTGAGCACATTGGTAAAAAAGACAACTTCACCGTTTGGGTTGCTTGCTATTTCCAACAAACCAAGGAGCCGCATCCCTACTGATGCTGGAATGTGATAGCTCGCCCGGATCTTGGCCAACTCCCAATTTGTTACCATATTTGGCACCAGGAAATCCACGCCAAAGACCCCGACCTTTCGGCTGAGCCATCGGCACTCACTGGTTGCCTACAACCACGCTCAGTATTCCCTCTGTAGGGACAGATGTGGAACCTTCAGCTGCCTGATCACCATGGCCTGATGTAGAAGTCTTGATTGATAGCTTGCATACTTATCCGTCACACCAGTACCTCGCATCAGAAACTTTAAGTACTTAACCGCATCAACAGCCTGCAGAGAATTCGAAATAGGATGTGAAGTACCCATAGCTTCAACAGGCACCACCAAATGCTCTTCATCCAATATTTCTAGATCAGTGCCATTTGATTCGGCACCCCCATAATCGGTAGCCTGATTATTGTTCGATGAATCCACATTGAACACTGCAGGACTATGCTCATACTCTGACTCGCTCTCTGACATCTACAAATACAAGTGAAAGGAAATTAAATGCCATGTTCAAATCCAACTACCGATCCTAATGCATCAAAGCCTATGTTAAACATACCAAGTTCATGCAAATTCATATATGTTCATGAAAAACTTCAAAAAAAATCATGCACTTTGATTTGCTAGGACAAGGGCTGAGGCTACATATCTTGTTTCGCACAGTGGTGAAGAACGCCAGAAATCGCCGCTCACTAGAAACCGCATGTCTGAAATTACCTTCTTGCTACAATTCACTCGCCAGAAATTGCCTCTCTTAAGCCCAAATTTTTTCTCTCAACACTAAGCAGGGCTTTTCCAACTCGACCTTCCCTCTGTTTATACTCATGGTATAGCATCAAGAAGCAAAAAGACGCCATCATTATGGCAGCCCCCTGGTGACACGTGTCCACTACTGGCATTAAATACCCAGCAGTGCGTGCATAGAAGCCTAGACATCATAACATGCAACAACTACTATCCCATGCCACCAGTTCCAAGGAATCTCAAAGTGCGTTGCGATTCAACAACCAACTCAAGTCATCAACACATGCCGAGCGGCAGCCGCATAGGGTCATGCTCCTCCTCTTCCCTCCCATTCACCCTTGCATGTTGAACAGCAGGTGCACATGATTGAACTACCACTTTCCATACCGTTTGGCAGGGCCCTATTACATGCCTCATGGAACCACTCTAAGCTTGTCGTTTGGTAGCTAATGTCCAAGTACCCTCATTCCAAGCAACCCCTTGGTTGGAGACTTGGGGAATTATGAGACTATCATCAGAAAGTATGGAGAACTAGCTTAAATCTTTGTGCCGAGGCTCTGGGTCAAAATGCTTAAAACACGTGCAAGTCCCCAACCAAGAAGTCCCTTCTCAATCGGGAACTTATAAGGCTCTTGTTTGTACCATATTTGATCGAACCCACAAGCCATGACATGTTAAAGGAACCTGATGCCAAGAAAGGTCCATAAAAGCCCACATTGGCCAACCCAGTTGTTGAGGCTCATATTCGCCAATTGATGGGGACCTTCGATACCCCGTGCCAATTCTGCCTACTGAAGGTACCTCACGAGGTTTCATATTGAACATATTCACTAGGACTCGTGGCACCCTTTTAGGCCATTTCCACGAGTCCCACATTGAAAGTTTACACCAAATGAACACCCTCATACCGTTATAAATGGAACCCCTTACCTCCAGGGCACAAGATAGCATCAACTTGACATTTATACCCCTGCTCTGTTAATAGCTACCTCATCTCTCCTTTGGCTAACTTTAGCATCGGAGGGCCTTCGGCTGGTACCACACCAGTACCCAAGGTCTCACTCTTTGTCTTTCCTTCTTCTCCTTACAGACAGTCCTTGGCTTGCTGAAGGGAGGCACCTACTGAAGGCAGATCACACATTATCTTTAAGTTTGGACCCACCATTGGTCATCCAGTTTTGAGTATAAACATAATAGAAAATGATAATTTGTGTAAATGAAAAGAGAAAGGATTTAAGTTGATGTTCATCTATATATATAAAGCAAAAGGTAGAGAATGGTAAAACATTCAAAATACCCGAGAATGCCATTGATTAATGCAAACATTAAGAATTGAAATTATTAATTAAATGAGGATAATATGGTAAATTCACACTTTTTCATATTAAAAAAATTAAAATTAAAAGAAAAATTGGATAATGAATCCTATTTTTATGAAGCACAACTACCCATTATATTTTTTAATTATAAAATAAATTTAAAATAAAAATAAAAAAACCTCTAGCAGACGCGGAAGCATGTGCGGAGAGGCTAGTGAATATAATAGAAATACTATAAAAATTCAAGATAAACACAAAGTAAAACTTAGCTTGGTTGGTTAAGGGCACTTGTTATGAAGTGGAGGTCATGGGTGTGCTTGGTTATGCAAAAAAAAGGACAAAATTGTAAATGTAACTCCTCATAATAAGCAGCCCACAGTACCTGGGCCTCCATTCACTAAACCCAAAAGCAAAATTAGTCATTTAGGGACAGTTTGACATTTGTGTTGTGAAAATAATAGCTGTCAAATTTGCTGTAAGAGAAATCAGTTATGAGATAAAGCAGTTTGGCTTTTGGTAAACATTTTTTTAAAAGTGTTGTTGGTGCTTATTCCCACATAATCAAAAAAGATTGCTGCATAATCATTAAATCCAATGCCTCTTCGAAATTGATTCCTACATAATCAGAAAATGAAAGCACCTCATTAGCTGCTTTCTCTCACAACAATTTTTAATAATAAGTGATTTTCTCATAGTTTACCAAACGAGCTGAGCTTCCCAAATTTTTTTATAAATCACTTATCACCTCAAATAAGTAATGTCAAACGGGCACTTAGGGCCAGTTTGACATTGCTGTGCTATGAAAATAATCCCTGTCAGATTTGCTGTGGGAGAAATCAGTTGTGAGAAAAAGCAATTTGGCATTTGGTAAAAATTTTATTAAAAGTGTTGTTGGTATTGATTTTACGCATAATCAAAAAATGGTTGCCGCATAATCATTAAACCCAGCGCCTCTTCGAAACTGATTCCTGCATAATCAGAAAATGAAAGCACCTCATTAGCTGCTTTCCCTTATAGCTTTCACTCACAGCAATTTTTAACAATAAATGATTTTCTCACAGTTTACCAAACGGGTTGGGTTTCTCAAATTTTTTTAAAAATCACTTATCACCCCAAATAAGCAATGTCAAACTGGCACTTAGTATATCCTTTATTTATGTGTACATGAAACTTGAAAGCAAAATAAGTCTTTTAGTATCCTTATTTGAGACTTATAGCATGTCTTTTATTCTAAACTCATGCATGTCCTATATTTGAGACTCATGTAAACTTAAAACTCCTAGTGTATGTTGGCGTGACTTGTGGATATTGACTTACTTTCCTTACACACCAAGGATTCCTATTTTATTTGTAATTGATTTACTTTAATTCCTGATTTTCTACTGTAAATAGATTTAATAATTTATTATTTACTCGCCCATTCAAGTTTTGTTGTATTATAAATATGACCTCCTACAAGGAGAAGAATACATAGAAAATTCTCACAAACAAATATTCTCTCCTAGTTTTCATATTTTAGCATGGTATCAGAGCGGCGATCTCGGAATTGCTGACTCTAGTTTCAAACCCCCGCCGCCGTTATGGGGGTTGATGATTTTTTCAACCCTCATGGAGGTAGCACCACCGACTCTTTCTCTCATTCTCAACCAACCATACCTGAGTTGAGTGCCCAAATGGCTCAGCTCCTACAGATGCAGACTTTGGCCCCGAATTTGATCCTAAATCAGGATCCTATTTTGATGACCCCGAATCCAATCGGGAATCAGGATCCTATTTTGACGACCCCAACCCCGAGCTCGACTATGACGACGACGACCTCGACCCCGACTCCGAAGACGACCTCGACCCCAACTCCGATGATGACCACAACCCCGAATTTGTCTATGATTCAGACCTCGATCCCGATTTCG
>NC_024131.1:18373402-18386318 GCF_000346735.1 Prunus mume
GGAAAATTTATGTAAAGAGGACTACCTTTAATCTTTTTGGTTATATCTGAAGTTTCAAAGTGTTCTAAGCAGAAATCATATCTGAAGTATAAGTTCATACTGAGTTCTTCTGGATAATATAATTAATTGTTCGTCAATTTCATCATGGGTGGTTAATTGCCAGATCTCTGAGCAGAAATCATATGTTTTTGTATGCTTCAACATTGAATACTTCTTTTTTTATTGTTGCAGGCCTGGGATTTGTCACATCCCTTGCCTTTATATTCTTAGTCGGTATATTTGCTTCATCATGGATGGGTGCAACAGTTTTCTGGATTGGGGAATGGTTCATAAAACGAATGCCCTTTATGAAGCACATATACTCAGCCTCCAAACAAATTAGCTCTGCAATCTCTCCAGGTAATTGCCGCTATTTCAATATCTAGGTCCTTTTTTTTACCTCTTTTTAAACTGTTTGTATGGCTGCGTCCTTATTATCTTAGGTTTTATGTTTTCTCTTATCAAATCTGGGGCTATAAAGGAGCCAAGCCACTTGCAAGCATGTAGGTCTCACATGAGTTGAGGCTAGACCTGAGCTGAAATTTTTAACAAATGAATCAAGCCAAGCCCAGAAATTGGTTGGTTGGTTTATTAGGCTCACCAACCTATCTAAAATGTCTCTTGGTGTGATTTTAGTTTAGGTCAAGCCACTAGGAACGTATACCATATAAGGCTTTTGGTAAATTCTGTTGTTTGATTTTAACTCACTTCTTATGTGGGCTTCCATTACGCTGTTTGGTTTAAGTTGAATAATCGCATGAACGTGAAATATAATTCCCCTATTTGAAGTAAACTACTGATCCGTATTGTTGCCATTGTAAACCAAAAGTTAAGTGATGAGCACACACATGCAATGGCCTTCCACTTCCAGGAAAATTGTTTTATTTTATACCATTTGGTGCTATCTAGGTTGCACATTTCCTGTCCTGAGCTAGTGGAAGTTTCTGGTGCCCTGTTGCTTGTGAGTGGATGCTATGGTGCATGTTATAATTGGTGTATTTCTGACATGGAATTCATTCAATGTTTGCCTATTATTTTTCTCCATTTTAGATTTAATAGTCAGAAATAATTCTCTCTCTCTTTGTGACAGACCAAAATACCACTGCATTTAAAGAGGTTGCAATTATCCGTCATCCTCGGCTTGGTGAATACGCATTCGGTTTTATCACATCATCTGTAACCCTTCAGGTATGTTTCAATATTCTATTTATTAAAATGTTTGGTTTGGATTTGGAAGAAGCAGATTTAGTTTGTATGTTAGATTGTTTTGTCCCAAGTTCTACCTTGCTGAGTTGTTTTCTACTTAATTTTAGAATCAGATGATGGCTTATATTGTTTGTTAATGAATGGGTGAGGAATAACTATCATAACAGCTATTACCAGATTCCCTCCAAAACCAGGTTGGAGGGATGATGTACCTTTTGGACGTTGGTTGAGTTTATATTGGATTTTCTTATAATGACCATGTACCTTTTGGATCTGATTATTGGTGGTTTGACTACAGAGGGATGATGGAGATGAGGAGTTGTGTAGTGTTTATGTCCCAACAAACCATCTATACATTGGTGATATTTTTCTTGTCAATTCTGAAGAGATCATACGGCCAAATTTGTCCGTGCGGGAAGGGATAGGTTTGTTTCCTCTTTCGTGTGGATGCACCATATATTATATATATGTTTCAGTCATGGACGCGATCGTTTCGCATACAATCTGTTTTACCTTATGAGTTTTCTAAAATTTATAGACAAAAAGAGAAAATGGGTCCCTAATATAATAGCTCCTGGAGATGTTGAGAACCTGTATACATTATAACCGGGGAATCCTATGTTTAACGTTAATGGGCCAGTGCAACAGCTAATGGGGTTTATGCAAAAGTAAAACAAAAAGATTAATGGTTCTTCAGCAAAGAAAGAAACAAATAAAGGTTGATGGATAAATATTTATTGGCTATGATTTTCGGATGTTCTACAGGTTTAGCAGACGCGATTCTAATTCTGGTAGTAAAGTAGCATACAAAATTAACCTAAACAGGAATAAAGTTGACAAAACTCATAGCTTTAGCTCAAGTGGCATTCTGTGGGACGGGCAACCCAGGTTTTAGATTCAAGTCTTGATGTAAGCTAAAGAATGTCCTGTTAGTTCTTGTAGAAAGAGTTCAAGAATGATTTCATAAAAACCCCTGTTTATGGAGCTCTTAGTTTCTTCAAATACAAGGATGCCAAATCCTGGCTAGCTTTTGTCTGTCTCCTCATGATTGTGCACTAAGACTCTGGCTTCACCTTGTTTTTGTTGGAGGCTTGGCAATGAAAACTGCTATTCTTAGTGGCTGTTAAATAAAGAACTAACTACCATTTATTTAATACCAATTGAGGAGGAAAATATTGTTCACTAGAAACTTTTTGCATAGACTAGTATGATACAAATATTATTTAACTTGTCCTGTTTATACCATATGCATATACATATATATAGACTAATACAAAATTGAACACTTCAAACACTTAGTAGATTCTGATTTATGTTTCAAGAGGTTTGATATGTTTATATGTTCAGTGTTTTCTTTTTTATATTTCTGAAGTGTTCGCATTAACGGATTAGTTCAAATGCACCCTCAATTTTAAATCTTGATCCTTGGTGAACTATACAAAACTTAGATTGACAATTTAATGAAAACACGTGAATAAGCACTGATGCCTATCTACATAATTGACTGAGATTTCCTAAGTGGCATTAAGTATATTGAGAAGATAGCTTGGCTTTTATGGAATTAGGTCACTGAGGGACAACAAATCATAAGAAGTTTGGTTGAAATAGTTTTGAATTTTTACTGGGTTGTCAGTGTAAGTATTATGATGTATGAGTCTGTTTCCTCATATTCTGGTGTTTCATCAAAAGCCAATTGTTCCATGGAAGTTCCTTGATGGCTCTTTCAGATAGAAATAGTTCTCTTTGTCGGTCAAGTGTTTAAAGAGGTAGGTGTAAATTGAAAAGTAATCAGTTTAAGGTGTTGTATGCTAGAAAATAAACAAAAATAATAATTGCATTCTTGGTCCTTTATCCTTGATTTGATTCAGTGGAGGAAATTCGGTTTCAGGTATTTTGCTGTATATTAAACATGGCTTTGTATTTCAATGTGATTGAATGCTTTTTCACACAGATCCCGTTACTTGGTGGATTTTTTCTTTGCACAGCTTGCCATTATGCTTAACTTTGCATTTACTGAATCCTTTCACTTCTTCGGGTGAAAAACAAAATTAATTTTACTTGGCAGTTAACCACGGATGATTGCGATTAGTATATTTTTTTTTCCTAGAGAAATCTTCAAGACCTTTTTGTTGAGTAGCACTTGTGGCAAATGGTTTATTATTGCATGATGGTTTGACAATATTTCTCCCTGAAATGCAGAGATCATAATTTCAGTTGGTATGACGATGCCACAGGTGATATCTCCAATTGAAAGGATTCCTCCTCGTCAAAATGATAGGATACCGTTGAACAGAATGGTGTCCCTGTAAAAACAAATGATCTGGAGGCTTATAGGGCAGGTGCAGACGCACACAATATGGCGTTTCTGATATGGATCCCAGCGGTTGTGCGTGATAAGATAGAATACTGCTAGACATGAGAAAAGCTAGAGTACCGTGAGACCTGAGGAACTTTAAGTTGTTCTTTGATTCTTGGCTGGGGTTGCCAATCGAATTTCATTCCTGCCATTGTATGTGTTATGTAGGTTACCTAATGTTGTATGTTGAGCACTCTTTTTCAATGCTATGATGTATATTCAGTGTATTTTCTTTTTATTTCTTTGTCTCTTTTTCTTTGTAAAGGGAATATACAGCTGCAGCACTGCTGTTATATGTTTATTACTCTGCCCCTCAAAGTTCCATCCAAATTACTCTGGTCCGGTTGACTTTACACTGAATTGATGCCATATCTTCTTCAGCTGGCAGTGTTTGATATAAATAACTAAAACTATTTCTGGAGAAGCACCTACTAGGTGTTACTTCAAGAAGCACTTTCAAGTGCTTTGAATTGAAGCTTAGATTTTAACAAAGATTTGGTAATAAAAGCGCCTTTGCAATTGAAAGCGGATGGATGAGCTCAGGCTCTATACGTGAAAAATATGACGCGATTAATTCTTGTATGAAACTTTGTGCATAATTACCAATCAGCTGGAGTAGCTCAGCTGGTTAGAGCGTGTGGCTGTTAACCACAAGGTCGAAGGTTCAATCCCTTCCTCTAGCGATATGTTCTAATATTCAATTCATTTTTTTCTTTTTCTTAAAACAGTTTTTACTGCTTTGTCTTTTGCTGTTTATTTTCCTCTTACTAGTTTAGCCATTTGGTGGCTGAACAAGCTGCTCTGCCATTATTACTGAGGTTGTGTTGCGTCCAAACCTTCGGCATGTTCACTTACCATTACTTGTAAATAAACGTGCAGTTAATCTCTCTCTCAAAAGTCCTATTTATACCTTAAGGGTTTGTTTGGTCGCTAGTATTGGATTGGATATAATAACTCTCTATATTTCAAGCATGTTGAAGGAAGAAATGAAAAGACACTGTCTTCAATGACGTGCAGCCGTGTGCTTCAAGACAAAATAAGGCCGGGAGCTCCGGTAAAGACTGAAGCTCTGTTTGATGCTTGTAGGTATGCTCTCAATCATGCTTCCAAACTTTATCAATGAGCTTAAGCAAATGAGGCGATCAGGTATTTCTAATATACCGCTGTAACTGAGGTCTAGGTCTTCTAAACAGCTAAAACCGACTGAGAAGGGAGGCAACTTTTGTGAAGTTTCAAACAGCCACCAAGCTTGAGAATGTCAAGACAGCTTAAATTGTAGATGCTGTTTGGGACAAAATCAAGGTTTTTGCACCCAGGGAGCTCTAATGTCATCAGACGGGATAGATTTTGGATTGAAGAGGGTAGCTTTTTAACTGCTGTTCTTGCCAAACTAAGAGAGTGCAGTTCTTTCGTAGGCTCCAAGATTTCTGGGAAGTATTCTAATGCAGTGCAATCAGTGAGACGTAGTCTCCCAAGACATTTCAACTTACAAATTGTCACTGGGAGAGTCACAAGCCTTTTGCAGTATTTCAATTCAATAGAGGTGAGACTAATGAGACGCTCGATTGATGAGGGCAATACCTCTATTGCTGATCCACTCAAATCTAACCTTGTCATATTGGAGGGAAGCTCCGTAAAGTTGACAAGAGATGAGCAGCCTTGTAGAGTAAAATCACTGGAGCATTTTAGCTTACAACTGTTGCTTGGAAGGTTCTTAAGATGCAGACAATGTCCAATATGATGGACATCAAGTTTTTCACTAGACCAAACTGATGAAGGCAATTCCTCTATGCAGTCCAAGCTAACATTGAAGTTTCCATATTGCATGGCATATCCGGAAGATATTTGAGTTTCGTACAGAAACTAAGTTCAAGAGAAGTAAGCTTGTCCATATATTGAAAATAACAAGGAATTTAACCAAGGTGGTTGGTGTGAGTGGTTCGGCACTCTCATTCCTTAAGAGAAGGTCAGGGGTTCGATCCCTGCTCTCGTATGGAGTCACCACTTTGGCCAGCACTTTACCCCTTACGGGCCGACCCGGTGTGAGCGGGGATTAGTCTGGATTGTGGTTAAGGCTTAAAGGTGCCACCCATAGTTGGGGCCCATCCAGGACCACCTCGTGGTTCAAACCAAAAAAAAAAAAAAAAAAACAAGGAATTTGAACCAAACTTGTACAGAACAAAAGATTTATACTTTCAATTTGGTGACTGTGAGAGAGATCAGGAACTTCGGTCAAATGCTCGGAAAAACTAAGATCGATCTCTTTCAAGTTCACAAGATTCTGTAACAAAATAAATAGAATTAATAGAAAGAAGTAATAACTTTCCAGACAACGTTATATATGTATTTTTTTTTTAAAATAATTAACAGAATAAGCATATATACCTGGCCATTCTCCCAAAGTTGCTCAACTGGGCTGTGGGGCATCCGAAGCTCAACAAGATTTTCTGGAAAAAAACTTTGATGGCAAAGTTTTCAAAGGGTATCCCTCCCAGTGAAGATAACGAAGAGTATCGGGAAGATACTGAGGACCTTGAGAAAGGTATAATTTGCTGTACTTGTCATTGCTAGAATTATATATCTATAGCAATCTTAGATTGTGCATCTTTTTGAAGGCTTTACGACTCAAGTGTAGCTCTTTAATCTCAGATATGTTAAAGAATATGACTTGAACTTTTGCTGTTCCCTGACAACCAAGAGCAAAGTATAAATGAGAATACAACATACAATGAAATTTGAATCACTGAAAAATACATTTTTAGACATACGTGACCTGTTCATCATGTCTTCTCACAGAAAGTTCATATTTTCTTCCCATCTTATTTTCCAATACATGTTTGACATCCTCTGCAATCCACAACCTGCTGCGTTTTCCTGGATTTTCAATACATTGTTCACGAACAATTGCTTGACCTGTTTCTTGTAGCAAATCATGCATCTCTAGGCAGTTACGTTCTGAAATTGATATGAGAGACATATCAATGAGAACTCTAATTCCTGTCTGAAAGCAACCATGAACATCTGACATTATTTTTGCATATAAATCAACATCCATCCCTTTATAAAAGCATGCTATATCAAGAAATATCTCCTTCTCATTTTCTTCCAATCCATCATAACTTAGTCTCAACACATACTGAATTTCTTTTCTTGGAATTTTTTTCAATTTGTTCCATTCATCTTCCCAATCTTCTTTGCTCTTGCAATAAGGAACGAGGAACCCAAAATTTTAAGAGCTAATGGATTGCCATCAGCATAATCTAAAACCACTTTCGACAACTCTGCATAATTTGTTGCAGGAGAGTTACCTTTGAAATCATTCAAATGTAAGAGCTGAAGAGCCTCATCAAAACATAATCTCTTAATCTTATGTATATTCTCATCATCAACCCTTTCCTTAAGTAGGACCCTATCTCTAGCTGTAATGGTAATTCTACTTCTGGGGCCAAACTGGTCCTGATCTCCAGCTAAAAGTTCTAGTTGGTTTAGATTGTTCACATCATCGAGGACAATGAGGACCTTTGTACAGGCAAGCCTCTCTCCAACAAAATTTGATCCCACAGATGGAGTCTCAATGTTTAGATTTTCTTCCTCTAATAACATACGAAGAAGTTTATTTCGCAACTGATTTAGTCCATGACTTTCTGATTCCTCCCTTACATTTGCAAGAAAACAACAAGCCTCGAACTTAGTAGAGAGTCTGTTAAACACAGCACCGGCAAGGGTGGTCTTGCCAATACCAGGCATGCCCCAAATACCTACATAGCAAAGATCCCGTGAATCAATGCACAATAACGATTCAATTTGCTCAATTTTTCTTTCAATTCCAACCAGGCCCTTTAAATCACATGACGATTTCCGATCCAATTTGGTTAAAATATCTTTCACAACTTTATCAACTGAAAGGTTCTCCCTCCTGTCAATATATGATTATGAAGGACAAACAATAATTAGTAAGTCTGCCATCTTGTATTAATAATAAATATAACGGTCACAAGTGAAAATTAAGACAATTAACAGAGTTAGTTACCAAGTTCCTTTTGAATTGACTGGCTACTTTCGTCAAAGCATCGTTCCAATTGAGCACCTTGTCGATACTGTCCTTGAAACGTTCTTCAAGTTGAGCAAAGGCATCTGCATAACTCCCCTGCTGTTTTCTTACATCTGATGGATCGATGCTCTAAAAGATTGGCATAACAATCTGTCCATATTTTTCCATGCATCCCAGTATGTGCAAAAGCTCATTCAAACACCATGTGGAAGAAGCACAGTTCTTCGAGAAAATGATCACCGTAAGCTTTGATTTTTCGATTGCTTCAAGAAGGGCAGGTCCAATTTCGTCTCCTCTCTCAAGTTTATAATCTATGTAGGTCACAATTTTCTTCCGAAGTAAAGCAGCATGAAGATGGCTGGTAAAGATATTGCGGGTGTCAACTGAAACTAAGAAACACATCGTACTTTTCTTGAGGAGGGATAGCAGCAGCAGCCGAACAAGAAGCAGCCATACTCATGACCTACAACTCTACGCACACTGACAAACACATTATATATATTCAAAACAAGAAGAAGCACATTAGCGAAGCTAGCTTATAATGGCTTAATTATTACACTTAAATAGAAATATCAGACCAAAAAATCTGCACACATTAACCATTTCTTTATAATAGAGATGAAACTAGCACTTCATAAGGCAATAAGTCAGGGACATTACCAACTACAAGGTGGATATAAATCAGTGGGATCACCTCCAGAGCAAGAAAGACGTTGCAGACACAGAGATTAATTGCCTTAATTCGGAATGCTTGATTTGATCCGAAGAAAAATACGTATCCAAACTTCATTTCTTATGGTTAAATTTGATAAAATAATGCAGAAAGTACAAAAGCTCCAGGAAATTCATGGCAGGTTCTTTGACTACTTGTTATCCGGAAACATGACCGACAAGCCACTGAATTGGCCTCCCATCAGGCTTTAAATTTTTTGTTTAAGAAAAGGAAATGAGATGGGAGTGTAAACTAATGAATTCCATGCACTCTTGCAGCGTGAAATCGTGTTCTATAATAAACTAAACTAAAATAAATGGAAAACTCAGACTCAAGCTGGAGTTCTTTTTTTTTTTCTTTACCAAAAAAAAAAACAGAGAAGTTTTGAACAATTAGTCAAAGAACCCAATACAATATAAAGAACACAAAAGGAAAACAAATAAATAATAAATAAGAGTGATATCAGGCTTTTATCATAAAGAAAAAAAAAAAAAAGGTGTGAATGAAGAACTTTTACCTGTACAAGATTTTCTAAACGGAAAAACAGACTTTTGCAACAGCAAGAAAAAAAAAAGTCCATAAGAATATTATGTATGTAGTACGAGTAACTTTAGTATGGTACAAATCCAGTGAAAATGATGTGCAGATACATTCTGTTGCCCGTTCTCAGAGGTTTCTTATACAAGCATTCGTGAAATCCGCTTTTCATGTCTACCGCACTTTTTACAAAATAAAATTCTAATTTTCATATAGATCTTCTATTTACGTTCAAAATTGCGCAGAGGTCGGAGCAATTAGAATTTAACAAGCTCGTAGGTTATTTTGAACATAAGCACAATATTAACTTTAAAAACGAAACGATCCAAACTCAAGTTTTACACCCTGTGTCATAAATCATGGCTAATAAACAAGGGAGTTGATTTTGGCACTTCAAATATCATGTATCACACTCCTCTACCCTCTCACACAAGCATTCATAATCGTTGTAACCTTTCCCGACAACAGTACCAAGCAAGCTGCAAGAAAGCGAGTCATGGATTATGTAGCTACATTTTTTTTTCCCTTTCGTCTGTGCAATTCGTTATACATGTAAAAAGAAAGGAATGAACATTTATTAGTGCAGAACAGAAATGGTCTATACATTGAATTTTTCTGTTCCTTCTTCTTTCTTGTTGCACCATTTAATTTTCTTTGAAGAACAAATCAGTTATCTCCCTCGTCTAGCTGTTGGAGGCAGTTTCTCAGATGGACCACATGGAAGCTTTTGTCCAGTCTCCTTCTCAATCCTTCTCTTGAGCTCTCTAAGTATTCTAATTTGCCCGAGCTTCTCAGGGGACAATTTGTCCCAGTAAATCCCTATACTCATAAAAATATTGGTATTAAGAATATCATCTAGTACTGTAAGACGGTACTCTGACTAACCAATCCCGTCATAAAATGGTACAAATTACAAATATCAAGGGAAGTTAGGATATGTACTCAACTAACTCTTCAAGGAAAACTATTTTCCCAGAGAAAGGAAAAAGAAAATTAAGCAAATTGCAGAAGTTCACCAACCTTGAGGCTTTGGAATTGATGTGTTGGTAAATATGACCTGGGTTGGAGTGCATATGATGTCCACTGGTACATCATGGACTAACAACTTCTCAATCGGAATATCATCTACCAATTGACTGTCATGCACTGCAAGAAATTTCGCATTTCACATATGATGTAAACAGAAAAAGTAGCCAAAGTAATATTTAGAAGAAAAGGAAGAACCCAATTGACGAACTAAAGACGACAGAACAAAAGTTGAAACATGAAAAGTAATATTCAAATGCAAACCTTTCATGTCCCCTGCCCAAAGGATGGAATACGCATGCAAACAGACACAAATTAACTCCTCTTGAACCAGATAAAAGAAACACGAGGATTAGCAGAAAAGAAACCACACTTACCCGTAGTGACAACTGGTGTTGAGTCATCAATGGCTCCCATGAATCGCAGCATCCCATATTCAAGTTCTGCAAATCCCTGCACCCCAACTTTATCATTAAACAAAAGACTTGACTAAGTTTTACCCACTTCCTGAATATGTCAATGACTCAATAACGACACTACCCAAGACAAAATTTCAAATTGAACAAGCTTAAACTTCACATATAAAAACCGTCTCTTACTTGTACTCCATAAAATGAGTTAATGACATTTAAATACTAACCAAACTTTTTCCTAGGATTAGAGGTCTGAATCACTATTCATTTCACTTTTTGATAACAAATCCTCGTCCATTTAGTTAGAGTGATAAAGCAACCTGACATTGCGTCCAGAACCAAAATGCTGTAAGAAAGTACAGCTAGGACAAACAAACAAGATGCCTGCAGTAATGAGTTGTAGTATGCGTTTCTAAGAAAGTATGACAAGGGTAAGCAAACACTTTCCATAGTATGATTACCTCACCCTTGCCAAGTCGAGCGCCTGTCCTTGGATCAACAGCAACTGAGCCGATGACAATAAGATCAACCTTGATTTTCTCGTCTAATCCAATCGCCCGCCCATACTTGGCGACCCCAACAGAGGTGCAAGCCTCTTTGATTGTACTAGGAGTCAACATATGGGATTCAAGAATGGAGAAAAACCCAGTCCTTAAACGGGGTTGCGGAGTTAACAACTTCTTCTCACCTGCACAAAATCAAGGGTCTTAAATTGGATTTTGAAGTGAAGAACAGTAGGCATTACTGGTTCCTGGTGCACATAGAAACAATTTTCAATTTTCATAAAATATTAATACAACTCATAATTCATTTGTACAACCATCCTTCAAGGTTCTCTGAGCCAAGTTTTAACTGAGTGGTGACATATCATCCGGTGTTGTTAGAAGTATGTCTATCATGTTGTGCTTATTCAAGCAGTTAACTGTCAATTGTTCCAAATGTACTTTTGGCTTATAAGATGCAAACATATGATTTTATCTACCGCCGTGTCAACTTCCAAAACATTGTAAAATCCACAAACGTATGATAGTCCATAAGCAAAATGGGGTATATGAATCATGGGTAAACCATACTATCAATCAACACAGGTTTCAGGTAGAACCATGATTGCAAGTGGCCCAAATAATCTTGTGCAAGATTAACATATATACATTTATAATATATTTTTCAAGTGAAACTACCTTTTAGAACTCCTCTTGTAAGTTGTATTGTATATATCTGGGTTGCAACCTCTTAGTGCCATTTTAATACATTTTCTTACATATATTTATATGATTTCACGAAAATTAATATACAATTACTTTTTTTTTTTTTAACAAAGCAAACTTGGGTTGCAAGGGGCCGAGCACACTGCATTCGTCAACTCGCTTAACTCACATTTCCATACAATTACTATATTAACCGCATGAATACGTAGGCACGTAAGTACTTAAACTAACCAGAGAGTGTGAGAAACCTGACTTGCTTCTGAGGTGAATCTGGATTAACCTTCACGCAATTCCCGACCCGAAACACTTCCAACCCACCCAACTGCCCAAATTCACATTATTTATTTTCTTAATTAAAACCCACATTATTAAAATAAAGAAAAACAATTATCTTTATATTTCTCAGCAACCCAAAAAATAAAAAAAAACGAAGAAAATAAAAAAAAAATTCCAAAGTGCTCTTACTTTATCCGCAGCAGCTGCAGCGCCAACGAAGTTTGGGATGCGATGGTGAACAGGGCGCGGATTCTGGGCTATGTTCCGGGCCTCCATCATGTCCCAAATTCTCTTCCGGATCACCCATTTCCAAGCTTTCGGGTCTTCGGCAACCCCACTTTGCTGGGTCTCAATCTTCGAAGTCTCAGCCATTTCTTCTCGAGCCTTGGCGTCAAGGCTGAGCCGCTCGGCTTCGTAAGCCGCCTCGTCGAAAGTGACGTCGTTTCGGGGTCCGCTGCTACTGCCACTTCTCCGCATGAAGAGGTGTTTGCGAGAATTTGTTGGGAGGGAGAATGAAGAGAGAGAGTGGCGGCATTTCTGGGTTTTATTCAGGAGGTTGGGTAGGGGTCCAAGTGTAAATGGGGTTGAGTTTCGGAGCAGGCTTGAATCCATTAACGGCATTTCTGGCAACTGTCTCTTTGCTAGAGCCTTATAATTTGGTTTAATCTAATTGACGTGATAATAAATTTGACCGAAAAGAAAATGATTAAAAAAATTGACAAAACGAAAATACATGATGATAAGAGGAGTATTTTTTAGAATTACACATATTTCTAGTATATTCCCAACCCCCATCAAATTGGAAGCCTTAATCTTAAAGCATCCACAGTGGAGGGTGTATTTTCAGGGGGTATAAAGCCACTTTTACATCCATTTACATCTCCAAGGGTTGTAAATATAGTTTTTGCTCAAGTGGGGAAGATGTAAATCTAAAGATGTATAATTGATTTTTTTTTGTCTTGATTCGTTTTTGTGTTAAATTTTTATTTTATGTTAATTTTATAAAATTAATTTTTTGTATATTAGGTTAATTTTATTTTTTTTCAAACAAATAGACCTAAAAATATTTAAATTCAGAGAAGATATTATTTC
>NC_024131.1:18386380-18454627 GCF_000346735.1 Prunus mume
ACAGACAATTCAACATCCATTATTGTTTCTGATTTGCACACAATTCAAATTGGACCCTTTGTTGGACTTGTTGGACCATATTTCATTTTGAAAAAATTAAAGTTGTTGCCTGAATGTTGGTTGTTTGCTGTTTTTGAAAATTAAATCTGTTGGTTGTTGCAATGTAGCCGTTGGGGGAGAGATGACAACCAAAAAATGGGCCCACATATGAATTCTGGTCCAGCAAGTATTGTAACGTGCAAGTGAGTTTCATTTACTCACCCTAAACCCAAAATTTATTTATTTATTTATTTTTTTCTTCATTCCATCTCATCTCTTTGTTCTCAGACATGGAGTCTCAAGGTAAGCACTTTTTCTTTCACTCTTTCTTGGTGGCTTCTACAGCAAGAGGAATTTTTAAATGGAGTCAGAATTCAATGGAATACAAAATTTATAAGCTTTCACTCTCTCTTGGTGTGTAATTCGCTTTTGAATTCAATGGAATACATAATTAATTCACCTAACTTCTTCCAAAATATTCTTAAGGTGTTGGGCTTTAGATTCATGCTATCAATGGTAGTACCTCATTGATTTTTGTTAATTTTCAAAAGAAATTCTTTCATTTTTGTCTTAACTTGAACTTTAATACACATTCTTTTTGGTGAATTTGTATGGAAGTTCTAGGTATGTTGTTTATCTTCATATTGGTAGTATTTTGATGAGTCAGTTGTTCTTCTACGTTGTTATTGTGTTTGTTTGGATGGATATGTTTCTGTCACATGAATACTTCTGCATATTCAATCTTGTGTCTTATTCAGATTACTTAGATGCGTTTAATGATCTGGTTCTTCAATGCTATGTTTGTGAATTATCCTATGTAACATGTTAGGCTTATTTGATGTTATCTTTGATACTCTCAAAATAAAGTCTTGCACTTTCATTGGGTGAATTTTTTAAAGAAACAATCTATAACTTTCTATTGAAATGCTAAAAATTGTTCATCTCCATGTGTTGCTTAACAGTGCTGAAGTTGAACCATACATCAAGTAAGTTTGATAACCATATAACAACCCTTTATAGGTTTTGCAGTCATTAGTAACTTATAATATTAATCACTACCGGCTTCCTATTAGGATGCATAAGAATGAGTTACTGCTTTCAAATCGAACACTTCCATGAGTTACTGCATACATAATGGTTTATGTAAATTCGAAAGAGATCCTCTCATTTCAGCATCTCATGCAAAGCAAGCCTTCTACTTTGGAGAAAGTGAAACCTCACATTGATATACAGTACCAAATGCACCACCAAGAGACTTTCATAACTTTGAGGAATTTGATAAAAGTGTTTATAAATCATATGCTCCACAAGATGCATCTTCCCTTAACATAGATGATATGTTCAATGCTGATAATTAATTGTTTATATTCCATATATGAAATTAGTTTATTTTCTTATTAGTTTATTTTTTTATTTTATTTATTAAAGTAAGATCCTTGCTTTTTTTTTCCTGCTTTTAAGTTGTAATTCTATCAATTGCAATTACAATTAATTTTTTTAGTTAGAATGTGCTAATACTATTTTCTATTGAACTTATTGTGCTGACATGTTCTTTGTTGTTTTGATTGTGTTGGTTTTCTCTTACCATCCTATTAATAATTAGAAAACTGAACATGTTATGTTACTTTTTTATTTATTTTAAAAATGGCAGATTTACACTTAAGATGGCATATTTTGTTAGAGGGAAGGAAAGACCTAGATGTGACTTGAGAGAAGGAGTTTGTTCTTCTAGAATAGTTGATGAGTGTTCTGAATCTACACCTCGGGAAGAAACTATTCTCCATTCTATGAACAAGGAAAAGAAGAAGAAAATAGGTAAAACAACATTGGAAGTTATTCCAACGGGAGAAAAATATCGCCAGAAAGTTGAGAGGAACGAATCTGGGCAACCTGTTGGTGAAGTCTCGGTAAGGTTTAGTACAAACCTTGGGATTATAGTAAGGGAGTGTGTGCTCATAAACATAGAGTCATGGGACCAAGTGACACCCTCTATCAAAAATCGAGCTTGGACTTTCCTGATGGTTATATAAGTCTTTCTTAATGTACATTTAGGTTATGAGGGATTTGGATTTGACACTACAACAAAAATTCATAGTGGAAGATTGTCATAAGAATTTTATCTTGTGAGTGATGGATAAGAATTTTATATAAATATTAGATTTTTTTTTTAAAAAAAAAAAACTTCAACGGTGTCTGACATTGTGTCATAAAAAATATACAAATTTATAAATAAACCCAATCCTAGACATGTATTTATAAAAAAACCCAAGCACTATTTAAACATAGAAACACACCCAAAATCAACCCCAAAGTCAACTTTTTGGGTATGTTTATAAATGGGTTTTGAGTGTGTATAATAATGGGTTTTGGGTGTGTTTATATGTTTAAATAGTGCTTGGGTTTTTTTATAATTTCAACCCCCATTTTGGGTGTTTTAGTGAAACTCCCTAAAAAATATTTCAGTGATGTCTCATGAACGTCGTTACATTCAATGACATGGAGTCTGCATCATATAAAGTCCTAATATACAACATTAAATAGAACGTCATATTCTTCATGACGCTTAAGTAATGTCATCAAACCAACATTTTCCATTCAAGCCAATCAGTGGCTTGGTGGTGGCACACCTACGCAATCTAAAAGAAGAAGGACCAACAAGTCCTTCAATCGACCTACCCCTGCCTAAAAGAGGGAAACAAATTGGATTTTTGTTCTTTCCTAGGCCTTCAACCTCACCAATTTGAAGAGTAGAGGCTACCCTGATGAGGAATTGGGTGGGCAAGAGAAGAGTAGAACTACCCAAGAGTAAGGGAACTCAAAATTGGACTTTTAGAAACTGCATTGCAGTTTTCATTTAATTACAATTGGATTTTTGTTCTTTCCTTGGCCTTCAACCTCACCAATTTGAAGAATAGAGGCTACTCAGATGAGGAATTGGGTGGGCAAGAGAAGAGTAGAATTACCCAAGAGCAAGGGAACTCAAAATTGGATAAAATTGTCATCTTGGTTCCTCCATTTTGCTTCAATAAAATTAATTTTTGTTTTTGAAGCTATTTTCGTTTTTGTTTTTTTTTTTTTTTTTAACATAATTGATATCTACATTGTATTTTTGTTGCAGTTTTTCTATTTTTATTTGCAGTTTTTGTGTGAAAAAGTGTTGAAATGATTTTTTATTTATTTTAATAACCGTTGATTGTTTATATTAGTATTGTATAACTGAATTGTTGAAGGAAAATGTGAATCTCCCAACATAATTTCACCACCACTAATTAATTAATGGGGTTTTATTGTTTTAGGTTCGACATATTCGAGACTTAAGTCTCTTAATTACAATCCCTTACTACAAGGGAAAACTCTTTGATCCCATCATAAAGAAACAGAACGTGTGTTTGGTTTTGCGACTGCCTCGAACCTTAGGGTGCCTACGCATCCCTTGCGGGAATCAAGCCACTCGTAGTTCAAAGATTCGCAATGAATAGATGACTCATTGCAAAAGGAGGAATTTGAATGAATTTGATTGATGAGTGTTTGAGTGAATTTAGCTTAATAAACCAGGGATTCGATATGGAATTGTGTTTAAGATGGTTGCATCTAGATTGAATCTCTAGATTGCCTACGTACCCTTTCAAAGGGATCAAACCAACGTAGTTCGGAAATAATTTGTGTAAAAGGTAGATACTTGATTTTGGGGGAATATGGTTGATGTAACCAGTGATTCAAATTTGGATGTGGTTGCGTCTATTGAGATGTTAGACTGCCTACATACCCTTAACGTGATCAAACCGACATAGTTCCAAAATTTGGTAATTAATTAATAGGTAAGTGTGGCCCACTAATTGAGAATTTGTGTCTTTGGAACAACTTGAAGATTTCCATAGGTAGATGACCTATGGGAAAAATTGGAAATTAATGGGTAAGTGTGGCCCACTAATTGAGAATTTGTGTTTGAGAGATTTGAATTCAATCTCATTGAAATTTGCATGGGTAGATGACCCATGGGAAAAAAGTTTGGAATGGTTTTGTACCATTTTTTTCATTGTCAGTGTCAAAGAAAACTAATGGGCAATTTTGATAAACCCATTAATTTACTTTGATCATTAATACTGGATTTGTATCCAAGCATGAATTCGGGGACTTAAAAGACTTCATGAGTCTCTGTCCAAGTAAGGCTTGCACAGTGACAGTTGAGGATGAATCTTGGAGCGAACCATTAGTCGTTTTCAATTAGACTTGTAAGCAAAGCATGAGGCACTTCTGTTTTGCCTTGAGCTTTTATGCTTCTGGCGTCACTAACTTGGTTACTGTTTCTTCGATTATCAAATTTGGCTTCCATGCAGCTTAAGTCATTCTATCTGGCTAAGTGCCAACTTTTTGGATTGCAAGAGAAAGTGAGGGAGCTAGGATTATAAAGATCCTTTTGTGTGCCATAAAGGGCTTAGGAATCATATGAGCCACCCCTCTTTTATTGTCCTTTTGTTGTTGTTGCCATGTATTGCTAAAGGCATCCTGGGATTGGAGCATTCGAGCAGCAAAGCCACATGATGATTGAAATCATCATGACAACCTTGCTTGCCATTTGGATGCTTGAAGGCATCGTAGAGAGACCCAACCATCTTGAATTGGTCTTGAGAGACGTATGTACAACGCCAGCCCCACAACAACGCATTTTTTTATTATCATAAGCTTCATGCAATGGAATTTGGACTCATAATTCAAATTCCTTGTTTTGCTGCTTGTAGAGTTGCAACCCCTCCCTTTTTCATAATATTGGATTCACTTTGGACATGCAAGTCTGTGAAGTCCAAGACTTCTTTTTTTCTTATTATGCTTCAAGTCAAAGAGGAAGAAGTCCTCTTCTTTTGAATTCGCAAGTGGTGGGTTCACCACCACACTTACTCTTCATTTTGTTTTGCTTCTTCAGCATGGCTGATTTTTTTACGTGGTGGGCTCACCTTCGCAGGCTTTTATTATTATTATTGTTTACATTCAGCACAACATAGTAAATCAAAGGCCTTGCTTTGCTCCAGATGGACCTCTCACAGATTGGTGTCATTAACAAGTGTCTTTTAATTTGATCAAGACACCCAAGGATAAGAATCCTTGTCCAAGTAGAGTATGAACTAAGCCCCTTGTTGATTTGGAACTGCTGGATCATCCGATAAAGTAAACTTCTCGTCCACATAGGATTAGGCTATATGTGTTTTTCCTATAAAAAGAAAACACGTGTGCACCAGCAAACAGCAACCAAACGCGTCATTCTTTGTTTGCTTCTCTAGACCAGCACATAGCCTTGCTCAAAGCCACCTGTTGCACCATCAAAAAGAAGAAACAAATTGTTTCCTCTCCTCTGGAATTTCACGTGGTAACCCACATGCCATTCTTTAGTTCTCTTTTTTTGTTTTTCATATTTATTGATTGAATTAACTAGGATTTTTGCATGAGCAACAACAGCAGTAGCAATAGAAGACCCTCCAATCAATTGGATCCTTCTGGGCTTCAGTCTAGCAAGTGACTTGGAACCAAAAGAGATAAATTCTCTTATTGTCCCTTGTGTGCTGTAACTTTCCCAAGGTCAATAACCCAAGACAAAGGGAAAAAGAAATCATCTTGCCTTTCACGTGGTAACCCACCCCATAAACTCCTTTTCTTTTGCTTTTTATTTCTTTTGTCTGTTTCCATGCTTCTGACCTCTTGTCTTCTCTTTTATATGTAGAGACTGTGCTGCCAGATTGAAGGCTTTGGAGATTTCTTTATTTGGTGGAGAAAACCATCTATCCTTTTGCTTCAGAAACCGAAGAGAAAACTTGTGGTACTTGCTTTGCCAACTCCTTTTTTTTTGTTTGCTACTGTTGTACTTTTACCATCGCTCACTTCTTTTTATTTTACTCAATTTCCAATCAGAGTAAAACCAAAGAACCATTCTAGAGAGGGAGGAGGGGCTGTGCGACACAGCCCCCCATTTTTCTTATTTCATTGTTTTTTTTTTTTTTTTTTGGTGTGATGTCCCTTATTTTGTCTTTTACAAACAAAACACAAGAACAAAGCCAGCCGCCATTTTTTTTTACTCCATTCTCTCTTCTTCCTTACTCCTTTTTTTTCCAATCAAAGCAGACCAACAGAGGGAGGGAGAGGGATGTGCGACACAACCCCCTTTTATTTTTTTAGCTCCTCTTTGTTTTGTTTCCTTGCAAACACAACAAACAGAACCACTATTTTTTCTTTTGCTCCATTCTTCCTCCGCTGGCTATCTTCTTCTTCTTCTTTTTATTTTCTTTTTGTTATATTTTCTTATATGTTGTCCACTTCATGACGAATATCACCGAACAAACTTTTGGCTTTTGTGGTACAACAATAAGAGGAACATAGATAACTCTAGGATTTCCTGTACATACAATAAGAGGAACCTAGATAACTTTAGGATTTCCTCTACGTCTTTTCAAGAGAGTTGTGCACCAGTTTCGATTTTTTTTTTTTAATGGTTTATGTGGGAGAGATTTTCATCCCACTAGAATATTCACCTAAGATTCCTTCGTCTTCTCCGCTTCTCTTTCTCTCTGCGAAACAGATCGGAGTAAAAGGACCACACCCGAGGGGTGTTGGCCAAAGGCCCTCTGATGTCTAAGTTAGATTGGATGTTTCAAGGAAAACCGGGTGGCCAGAGCCGTATGTGGTGGCCGGAGCTGTGTGTGAGAGAGAGAAAGAATATGGTGGCTAGAGTTTCAGAAGGAATTCAGACGTACCTCAATTCTCGTGCGTAGCCAAGTATTTATAGGGGGCCTCAGCCAGGTTGATGGGGTTGGTGGAGTTGGTGAAGTTGGTGTGGTTGGTGAGGTTGGTGTATTTAGGGATTAGGGATTTAACCAAATCCCTAATTAAGGCGATGATCAAATACATCCAATTTGAATTATGTAACCTCCCAATTAGGTTAGGTAACCCCTAATTGTGTCAAATAATTCCCAAATTGATTGGCCTAATTATTTGACCTAGATATTTTGCTTCCACAAATGCCCCCCAGCTTCTGCATGGCACGTGGTGGCGTGGAGGAGGTGTGGATTAATTGTTGGGTTGTCTACTTGCAACTTGACTTCTTTCTGTGACTTGGGCTCCTGAATAGAGGAGGCTTTTGACTTGCCAATTGGTCTTTGACTTGGGCAGTCCAACTGTAACTAGGCTGGAGACAAGGTGGCCTGCTGCTGGAACGGGTGGCAGATGAAGCTGCAATGGAGGAAGACAACGCCAAAAGTAGTGCAGTTGATTAGGCTAGAGCAGATGCAAAGGAGTAGGCAGCTGAGGCCGTTGAGCAGATGGTGCTAGTTGAGCAGAGTGAGGCTGTTGCCACCGCATTTGAGGATGTGATTGACTAAGAGTCATCTGCTGAAGTCCTCTAGTAGATGTAGTTCGTTTTTGCTATTTTTGAACTTTGTAATTTTCTTTCAATAAGTGGTCTTTGGTTGACCACCCTATTTTTTTGTTGAACTTGGCTGGTTGGCCGCTTTGCTATGGAATTTTCAGTTATCTTTCAAACTTCAATTCTCATTGTATCTTCTAAGTGTACGTCCAGAGACATAGCACTTGAAAGAGACTCCATTGAGTTTGTACTTGTTAAGTAGCTTGCCCACAATGGAGGTAAGGCTCGTTGCCTGTATGCGTATGTTGGGGATATGACGCTTGAAAAGACTCCATGAAGTTTGTACTCGGGAGTAGCTTGCCTTCAGTGGAGGTGAGGCTTGTCGCCTACGAGCATATGTCAGGGACATAATGCTCAAAAAAGACTCCATTGAGTTTGTGCTTCGTGGAGCAGCTTGCCTGCAATGGAAATTAGGCTTGTCGCCTACGAGCGTATGTCGGGGACATAATGCTCGAAAAAGACTCCATTAAGTTTGTGCTTTGAGGAGCAGCTTGTCTGCAATGGAGATGAGGCTTGTCGCCTGCGAGCGTATGTCAGGGACATAATGCTCGAAAAAGACTCAATTGAGTTTGTGCTTCGAGGAGCAGCTTGTCTACAATGGAGATGAGGCTTGCTGCCGAAATGTGTATGTTCGTAAGACATAATGCTCAAAAAAGACTTCATTGAAAAGCTTGCTCTTGTATTGATGCTAGTGTGAATACATCGCTTTATTGAATAAAGGAAATTAACAACAAAGGTAACATCAAAAGTAGTTCGTCTTCAATGGAAGTACAGGAGGCTCGTTGCCTGCTAAGAGCCAAGCTGATAAGCGAAGAGTTTCATGGATAATATCTTCGAAGGTGGTGGGCATTCCATTGTCTCATAATTTCTTTTCCTTCTAGAGTGTCCAGGGTGTAACTTCCTCTGCCCCCAGATCGGCTAATCACGTAGGGGCCTTCCTAGTTTGGCTTCATCTTTTTTGACCCATGCCTTAGTGCTGTGATGAAAGTTTTCTAAGCACAAGGTCTCCAGGGCGAAACTGTCTGATCTTGGTCCTCCTATTGTAGTAGGACTTCAACTGCTGTTGGTAGGCTGCAACTCGAACAATGGCCTTTTCTCGTTCTTCTTCGAGCAGATCAAGATTAACTTTCATCTGCTCGCAGTTTTGGTCAAGACTGCCCACCTCAAAGCTTATGGAAGGGATTGTGATGTGTGGGGGAATGATTGCTTCTGCCCCATAGGCTAAGGAAAATGGTGTCTCTCCAGTCGATCTCCTTTTGGTTGTGCGATAAGCCCATAGGACTCCTGGCAGCTCGTCGACCCATTTTCCTTCTGGGCCTTCCAGCCTTTTCTTTAGGTAGTCCAGCACGATCTTGTTGGATGCCTCTGCTTGGCCATTGCCTTGCGGGTATCTAGGAGTTGACAAGTGTTGTTTGATGCCATACTTTGCAAGGAATGCGGTGATCTACCTGCCCACGAATTGTGTACCATTGTCGGTGACTATCGATTGCGGGCAACCGAATCTGCAAATAATGTTCTTCCAAATAAACCGTTCAACATCCGCTTCCTTGGTAGAAGATAAAGCCTCAGCCTCGATCTATTTGGTGAAGTAATCGGTGGCAACAATCATCATCTCTTTATTGGCAGGTGTCGTCGACATAGGTCCCACCAAGTCAATGACCCACTGCATGAATGGCCATGGACTGTTCTGCGGATGGTATTCCTCAGCGGGCAGGCCAGGGATCGGCTTGTAGCATTGGCATCGATCACATCTTCGAGCATACTCCGTGGAGTCTTGGCGCATGGTAGGCCAGAAATAGCCGATGTTGAGAGCCTTCTGAGCAAGCGATCTGCCCCAGCGTGATTTTCACATTTGCCATCGTGTATCTTGCAGAGAACCTCGAGCGTTTGCGGGTACTTGATGCAAATGAGATGAGGCCTGGAGTATGATCTGCGGATAAGCATGTCACCTTTCATGTAGTATCTTGCAGCCTTTTGCTTGATTTTTCTGACCTCAGACTTGTCCTCGGGCAGGTTTTTATTCACTACGTAGTCAATGATGGAGTCTTGCCGATTAGGATCCTCATCGATCTGCATCAGGTCTGGTTGCTCTGCCTCTTCTATGCTAGGCTGGTCAAGGTGCTCGACCGGGATGGAGCGTCTGAACTGGGTATCCAGAGCTGATCCTAAGCTTGCCAGTGCATCTGAGTGCATGTTCTCTGCTCGAGGCACTTGCTGGATGGTGAAGGTAGGAAACGCCTTCAACAACTCTTGGACTTTGCCAAGGTACAAGATCATTCTCGGGTGCTTCGCCATGTATTCTCCTGAGGCTTTACTTGTGATCAGCTGGGAATCTGAGTAGATGACCAACTTTTTTATTGATAGCTCATTTGCCAAGCGCAAGCCAGCGAGCAATGCCTCGTACTTTACCTCGTTGTTTAAAGCTGGGAAGCCAAGCGTGATAGCTTGCTCTAGCAGGGTTCCATCCGGGGTGATGATGACGACGCCTGCTCCAGCTCCTTTCTGGTTCGACGCTCCGTCTACGCCCAACTGCCACATGTCTCTGGGTTGATCAGGTTCAGTGGAGGTCTTGTCTGCTTTCGAACTTTCCTTCTTTTTGCTGACCAACTTCTCTTCTTCGGCCGATGGTATGAATTCTGCAACAAAGTCTACCAAGGCTTAGGCTTTTATTGCAGTCTTCGGCCGGTAGAGGAGGTCGTATTGGCTTAGCTCTATAGCCCACTTCATGAGTCGCTGAGAAGCATCAAGGCTGTGGATGATTGATCTCAAAGGAAAGTCAGTCATGATGATGACTCGATGAGCTTGGTAATAAGGTCGCAGCTTTGTCGCGGGAACTACAAGGGCCAAAATGAGCTTCTCCAACTTTGGGTAACGAGTCTCTGCATCAAGGAGAGCTTTTGAAGTGTAGAATACCGGATGTTGGGCCCCAAGTTCTTCTCGGATGAGAGCTGAGCTGACGGCCGAGTTGGACACTGTCAGGTACACGAATAAGTCTTCACTAGGAACTGGCTTTGAGAGCAAGGGAGGTGAAGTGAGGTAATTCTTTAGATTCTGGAAAGCTACTTCGCACTCCTCATCCCACTTGTCTTTTTGCCCCTTCTTCAAAGCTTTGAAGAATGGTCTGCACTTGTCGGTAGATTTTGAGAGTAATCTATTAAAGGCCGCTGCTCTGCCCATCAGGCTTTGTATTTCCTTTACTGTGGAAGACGACTTCATCTCGAGAATGGCTTTGATTTGGCTCGGGTGTGCCTCGATACCTCGTTGCGTCACTAAGTACCCCAAGAACCGGCCAGACGATACACCAAACGTGCATTTACTTGGATTCAGCTTCATGCGATATTGGCGGAGTAGGTTGAACGCCTCGGTGAGGTTTTTGAGGTAGTCTGCCCGCTTGGGGGCTTTGACCAGCATATCATCCACGTAGACCTACAAGGGTATGGTGGTCCCGGGGTCATGTGGTGGCTGTTCTGCAATTCCAGCAGCTGAAAACGGCTGCAAGGCGTCGACAGCCACGATTCTGTGCGGTTGCATTGAGGTTTCCACCACGAAACCATGAGATGGGCCCGTTGTGGTGGCGTTACTCTTCGTACGTCTTGTATCAACCATGGTTGTTTGAAAAAATGTGTGAAAGATGGATTTGGAGCATGCTTTGAATATATCTCGCACTCTCAATGAAAGCACCAATTTGTGGGAGCGATTTTCTTCTCACTAGAATATTCGCCTAAGATTCCTTCGTCTTCTCCGCTTCTCTTTCTCCCTGCAAAACAGATCGGAGTAAAAGGACCACACCCGGGGGGTGTTGGCCAAAGGCCCTCCGATGCCTAAGTTAGGTTGGGTGTTTCAAGGAAAACCGGGTGGCCAGAGCCGTATGTGGTGGCCGGAGCCTAGTGCGAGAGAGAGAAAGAATATGGTGGCTAGAGTTTCAGAAGGAATTCAGACGTACCCCAATCCTCGTGCGTAGCCAAGTATTTATAGGGGGCCTCGGCGAGGTTGGTGAGGTTCGTGTGGTTTGTGTATTTAGGGATTAGGGATTTAACCAAATCCCTAATTAAGGCGATGATCAAATACATCCAATTTGAATTATGTAACCTCCCAATTAATTCAAGTAACTCCCAATTAGGTTAGGTAACCCCCAATTGGGTCAAATAATTCCCAAATTGATTGGCCTAATTATTTGACCTAGGGTGAGATATTTTGCTTCCATAGTTTACCCAACATGGCAAACAATCCTCAATGACTGCTGGAAAATTGGAGGTCGATCATATCTTGAAAGCATTTAGTTGGAGCTGCCTGTTGGAGAGGACGATGCCATAAAGTATGATGATTTCAATCATCATACAAGGCAATCTTCCCTTGTTGGTTGTGAACTGGATACATCGATGGAATCATTTAAGCGGAGCCAAGCCTCGGAGAGATTCTTAACCTTGTTTGTGATGATTTCAATCATCATAGCCAAGAATCTCTATCAAACAAACATAGCTGGAATTATTTGAGTGGAGCCAAGCCTTGGAGAGATTCTTAACCTTGTTTATGATGATTGAAATCATCATAGCCAAGAATCTCTGTGGATTGATCAAATAAACTGGCTGCAGATCGTGTCCTCGGAAATACTCGAGTAGAGCTGTCCCTTTGAGAGATTCCTGGCCCTTTTTATGATGGTAGAAATCATCATAGCCAGGGACCCTTGAGTTGAACGAAACCTGAAATCTTCAGCAAAAACCAGAAAATTGTGCCATGAAACTAAGATTTTTTTTACCTTGAAATGGCTCTTCCGTTTCTGAAGTGTGCTTGCTAATTTTTCCTTCCTATGGCTGTTCTCTTCTCTGCCTTCTGTTTTCCTTTCGGTGGCTTTTCTCTTCTCTGCCTCCCTTTTTTTTTTCTTTTGATGCTCAGCGTCATGCCTCTTATAGAGGCTATATTATGACGAGTTTGAATTCAACCTGATGACCATTTCTCAACTGAGATACTTATCTCTTGGTGTTTCATATCCACCGAAATACATCTTTTATTATTATTTTTTTTTATAAGATTGCAGGGACAACAATTTTAATTCTATCCCAAGTCAAATTCCTGGCTAATTGCTTTTTTGAAAATTTCCCGTTCAACATGAATATTTATATAAACACTCAACGGTTTGGTGTAGGGGTTTGTGAGTGAGTCTTCCTCCTTTGAGGGTCAAGGTTCGAGTCCCTTCAATGACACAAAATCTTTTTTTTTTTTTAAAGGTGAATAAAGAGCAACAGAGTTTGTCCCCTACAGATGATGGCAGGCAGGCGACGGGCGGTGACGGTAGTGGCAGGTGGCCGGCTGCGAGAGTCCGGCAATAGGTGGCAATGGTGGGCGGTGGTGGCTAATGGTGGCCGACGGTGGTGGCTAGATATGGACATGTGGCATAGTATGCTTGCTTTAGAAGAAGTGGCATTGTGTGTAATTTTGATATTTTTTAATGGTATTTTTGTAAAATTAGGTACTACATTTTAGTCTTTGGCCTTATGCTAATTAGATGAAATTGTATTTCTATCTTCCAAATTAGTAAGCTATATCGTGTTTTAAAACTAAAGCTCCCTTTATAGAATTACTTTCATGCTTATTTCGTTTTTTTTTTTTTGGTCAATGCTTATTTCGTTTAAGCATGAAGAAAAATGGGTTCCTCGAGTTGAAGAATTCATTAGCCTATCAAGCTACTTGTCAATTGGCTAGTAAGTTTAATTCAAGGAGAACTCGAGGTCGAGTTCTTTATAAGTGAAGTGGTCTGATGTAGGACAACTTATGGCTTTGTTCATATGAAGGAAATTTGAAAAAGGGTCAAAATTCAAAATCAGAAATTGGGATTCAAATATGGAAAATCATGCTTGAAAATAAATTACGGCTCTAGGAAAAGGAAGGTGTATCACTAGAATTTTTGGGTTGCTTGATTTCTTGAGAAGATTTCTATTATATTTATATTTTTAGAATACGTTATCAATCACGATTTTATTTTCCTGATATGATTTTAATTATTTTTCTTATTAGTTAAGTTTTAAGAATATTCTAGAATCTAGGGTTTGCTACGGTTTTAGGGTTTCTAGGTTTTCTATTTAAGCCAACTCATGGCATTGTATTAATTCAGTTTATTATCAATCAAATACCTTCGAGTTTTACTTAATTTTTTAGTGGATTTCAGTTTGTTGGTGGATTCCGACATTGTTACTTCATAGTTATCGTTCAATTTCCATATCCCCCTATATCTCACTGTGTCACTTAGAGCTACAGAATCTGCATTTTGGTCATTCCAAGCCGAGTTTGATGCATAGCTGTATCGTCTATCTTTAGAAGCCTATGTGTCTTTTGAGGACCATTGGCATTAAACTCTGGCTTTATTATGAGTCATTAATTTCTTTGCTTTCAATAAGTTTTTGTTACTTTTGTTTTATTATTACTTTTGTTTTTGTTTATAAATGAATGATATTGGCAAGTTGCAACTTTTTGTTGGTAACAGAAAGTTTCAGAATATTTCTTTCAAGAAAAAAAAAAAACAAAGTGAGAAAAAAAACTTCAGGTAATAGATTTTAATTTCATCTCTTAAATCCAAGAATAACGAGAAAAATCATTAACAAAGACCACATTCTAATTGAAACCAGAAACAGATTTATTGGGAGAACTCCACACATCATAGTGTATAAGTTCAAGCTGTGAACTAGAAAAGAAAAAGACGGGCTAAAGGGTAACTTAATACTTTTTCTTAACGGACATGAATGACAAAAATGAGAACATGACAATTTATTATGAGATAATAAGAAAAAGAAGGTAGATAAAACAAGGATGACCAAGACGAGAATACCACACAGAGCGGTCAACATGAAGACCTAGTAAAGCAACACGATCAGTCAAGATTTGTAAACATGATCATGCAAGATTTGTAAAGACACATTTAGTGAGAGAAAAAACGAATACATGCCATTGGTACTCTTGCCCCAAAAATAGTATTCCCTGTCACCAATCCTGTAGAAAATAACAATTAAGGTAAAAGGTAAAGAATCGGTTGTTGTCAGTAGCAAGTTTATGAACATATATAAGAGGAACAAAGGTATTGGCACCTTGAAGGATATCATTAAGAGTGAAAGAGGGGTTATTTGTGATGTGAATGTTAGCACTAGTATCGACAACCCGTTATTGTGTACCACCATGCGAAGGATGTTGAGATTTCTTTTTATTATTATATGATTTTATTAGTTTTGTCAAATTGAATTGATATGATTTTGAGTCATTGAGTGAAATTTTATAGTTCAAATGATTTTAATTGTGTTGAATGATAGTTTAATGTGAAATTGAAATGTAATATGAATAAAAATATATATATATATATATATATAAATTCGGGTAATTTAGGCCAGGTATGGGATTTAAACCCCCAACAGGGACATGGAACAGAGATTTCAAGAAATTAAAAAATCAGGGATGAGGACGGAAATACAGAGCAAATACGGGGATAGTATTGTCATACCCGATCCCTAACCGACCCGTTGCCATCCACACTAGGTCTGTCCAACTAGCCTGCCTAACCCAAGTCTGCTCGGTTTTTTTTCCTTTCCCTTCTTGGTGTGTGTATTGTGGGTTTTGGGGTTTTACTGCACTTTTGTTGTATATCTAATCCCGACCGTTGAAATAAGCAACGGCTAGGATTGGACGTATATGGACCATTATGCGCATAACCCCTCATAATGTCTGACCTAAAACCCTCCTCCCTTTTCGTTTTTGTTTTCACTTCTTTTTCAGCTGCCTCCCTTCTCTCACCCGCCATTGAAGCTCAGCTGCCAAAGCTTTCTGTCCTCCACTGTAATACAGTAAGTCCTCTTCAAACTCTCTATCCCTATCTTTCCCTCTCTTTCTCTCTGCCGTCGCCGCTACCAGCCTAGAGCACAAGTCATTGTGTCATCACCAACCTGCTCTCCGAGCCCTCATCCACCCACGACCCCAGAAGCCAGTCCACTATTTGCATATTTGTTCCTTGAATCGATTTTCATTCATATGTGCTTAAATTGTGATTATTTGGTTGCTTCTGGGTTATTTATCTGTTAATATTAAGGCGAGAACCTTACATTGGGAGTTTGCCTTTTCTGCCACAGCTTTAATGGCCCCCTATACGGTTACTAAGAGAAAGGGCGCGAAAGCACAGAAGGCCTTGCCCAAAAAGAAGCAAAAGAAAGAGTCTTTTACTGCTAAAACCCCAAAGCAAGCTGACCTTTTCGACCATTCTGACAGCCCGGATGAACAAGAGGTAGAGGAACATGTGGTGTTTGATGAAGATGATGAGGAAGGATCTGGTTCAGGTTCTGATATTCTTTTCGGTGATGATCCCCTTGCTGGTGATGATGATTCTCTCCAAGCAAGTGATGATGAAGGTATTGGGCTTTTAAATTTTTTGTTTTTTTGTTTTTTGTTTTTTTAGTTCGTTGGTAGCTGTATATTATATACCATTATGTCATTATGTTGTTGTAGAGAAAGGTTCAGGGTCTGATTCCGGTTCTGATTTGGATTCCGACTCGGATGATTCTGATATTGAGGCAAAATCAAGAGCTATTGATGAAGAGAGGGCAAGGGAAGAAGAAGAAGCTGGAGCTGAAATGCAGCTAAACATTAAGGAAGAATCTGATGAGTTCAGATTACCAACCAAAGAGGTATTTTTTGGACCACATTATGTTTTTGCCAACAACTTATTGGAATATTAGTCAGTTGAAATATTCTATTTTCATGCTTAAATTCACTTGTTATCTTAATGATATAGGAACTAGAAGAAGAGGCACATCGCCCTCCTGATCTTCCAAATCTCCAGAGGAGAATAAAAGAGGGTAAGCATGCCTTAAGTTTCTGTATTTTTTTTTTTAAATTATTTTTTTTTCCAGTGTAAAGCTAATATTTATATGTAGTTGTTCGAGTGCTCTCAAACTTCAAGGCTTTGAGGCAAGATGGGGCACCAAGGAAGGATTATGTTGAGCAGCTTAAGAGGGATGTCATTTCATACTATGGCTACAATAACTTTTTAATCGGGGCTTTAGTAGAGGTGATTCATATATTTCTTGACATTGTCTTGTTTAGTGTGTCACTTCTGTAATGATCTTTCTTTTTCTCATTTTCACTGTTTGTTTGATTTTGGCAACTTATTAGAATTTATTCTGTTTCTAGATGTTTCCAGTTGTTGAACTTGTGGAACTTATAGAAGCTTTTGAAAAGCCTAGACCAATATGTCTCCGAACTAATACGCTAAAGGTGACAGAATATTCTAACATATCAACATTGTGACCCGTAACTTGTTTTTTATCTTTTCCCCTCAGAAGTTAGCATCTTTTTAAATTACTCTTTTCTGTTGTGCTTAGACACGAAGGAGGGATTTGGCAGATGTTTTAATAAACAGAGGAGTAAACCTAGATCCCTTAAGCAAGTGGTCGAAAGTAAGGACTTCTGTGTATTTTTCTTATCTATATCTTTTTCCTTCTATTTTATTATCAAGATCCCTAGGAGTGCTTATATTGTGTTTGCAGGTTGGACTGGTTGTGTATGAATCGCAAGTGCCAGTTGGTGCCACTCCTGAATATATGGCTGGTTATTACATGGTAGATGCTTTACTAGTTAACATTATCCTGTGGTGCTTCATTTCAATTTTCATCCTTTTGAGTGATTTACTTAGTGTTATTGTGTTCTCAGCTCCAAAGTGCAAGCTCCTTTTTGCCTGTCATGGCCCTTGCTCCTCAAGAAAAGGAACGAATTGTTGATATGGCGTAAGTATTTCTTCCTTTTGTTTTGACTTTGATTTTTATATTTTCCTGCTTGCAATATTTCATCATATTTCCAAACATAGATTTAAATTTTCAGTTTTCCTTAAGAACACTATGTTGTATGTCAAACATAATTTGCCCGGTTGTGTAAGCTTCTGTGCTCGGTTTTGAAGTTCTTCCTGCTGTAATTACAGATTTGATGAGCCGAAACTGAAAAAAGCATGTGCCTACTATTTATGCTTAAAATAATTTTGTTTTTCTAGAATGTTGACTATAATTAGATGAAACCTGGTTCTGTTAAAATGGGTTATCTTGTCTTAATTTAAGTCATATAACCTTGCTCATGCAGGCTGTGTATGATAGGGAGAAAGAATAGATTGTGTTCATGCTTGAAGTTTTAAGTTTCCTCAGGATCCAAAATACTTATTAATTTTCCCTCTTCAAAGCAATATATGCTTGGCATCTTCATACTTGCTTTCCCTGTCATGTAACAAGAACAGATTGGTTTTATTGTGCCTGGACATGTACCAAAATACCTCTACAAGGCTACAACTATATCCCAACTACTTCCACTGTTGTATTCTCCATTCTGATAACTCTTTTATCCTTTTGCAGGGCTGCACCTGGTGGTAAAACAACCTATATTGCCGCTCTTATGAAAAATAGCGGTATGTGATCTGATTCATTCAATGGCTTTAAGTTTTGCTGTAAAAAGAATTGTGTTAAGTTATGCTCTCTTTTTTTCTGCATCCATTTATATTTTCAATATTAATATATTGTAATCATTTTTGGTATCCTAGATTTTATGTTTACTTCAGTTACATCAAGGGGACCATGGTTACTTGAGTTATTATGGACCTTGTTCCAAGTCTCTGTGCTGATGCTTGCATGTGAGTTTATGCGGTGTGGTGTGTGTATTTTTGCATGTGTGTCTGCATGACGTGTCAAGGCTTTGAATAACAGTGGGCATGCTTTTTAATTTTTATGTGACCATAATTTCTGTTAACCATTTTGTCTTTTATCCCCCACAAATTCTTTCAAGTTACGAATGCACGATCCAGCATCTTCTCTTTGCTAAAAAGTACATAATGATATTGCTTAAACAGCAAAGAAGAAAAAGATGCGCAAATCTTAAGTTTAAGATTTTGGTGCCATGTTTACCTCATGCTGAGATTTGTGATTTGGTCTTTTTTTTAGAACATATAGAAGCAACATCTATTTGTTCCAGTATTTTTTAATTGTTCTTATGCAATTCTTTCAGGAATAATTTTTGCAAATGAAATGAAGGAGCCAAGGCTTAAGTCACTGACTGCTAATTTGCACCGTATGGGGGTGACGAACACAGTAGTTAGTAACTATGATGGCAAGGAGGTTAGTTTTTTCTCCTTTTTTTATTTTTAAATTTCCCTAGAAAGTCTAGTAATTGAAGTTTTTAAATGTGTTCGGCTTTACTAACCCATTACTCCTAATGTGACAACACTGTTAACAAGATGGATGGCACTGGAAAATACTTTTTGTCTTAATGGAAAGGTTTAGAATCATGCATCCCCAAGTCATATTTGTCACTCATGCAAATTGTTTCATATGACATTATCACTGGTTCAAAGTTGACACCAGTGATAATGTTAGGTTGTTATTACACGCTTGTATGTTTTCAATATATGCATTGTTTGATTGTTTTCTTATGATTTCTTTTAATACTCTAGAAAGTCTAAACACTGAAATATGCAGTGAAATTTACTAAGCCATGACACCAAATGTTTGTTTCATTGGACATTATCACTGCTGCAAAGTAGTTACATCAGATTTTTATTACATGCTCATCATGTTTTCAACATATTACTTGTTTGAGTGATTTCAATATCTTTATCCTGAATTGTTTTTTATGACTTTCTGAGGATTATTCTGTTTTATTTTATGGAATGTTCTCTCAAATTTTACATCTTTCTTTCCCGTCTGTTGATTTTTATTTCAGCTCCCTAAGGTTCTGGGTGTTAACGCAGTTGATAGGGTTCTGTTAGATGCTCCTTGCAGTGGGACTGGGGTAAGCAACTGGGGTGAATGTGTAACCATTTACTCAGCTTTGTTGTCTTCTTTTTTTCTTAATTGTTTGATGAAACCTAATGAGTCTTGGTTGCAGGTTATATCTAAAGATGAATCTGTTAAAACGTCTAAAAGCTCTGATGAAATACATAAATGTGCTCATCTTCAGAAGGTAGATTGTTCTTTTTGCTGGTATTTTAATCCTTTCGAGGTTTATTTGAGTTATGTGGTTTCGGCGTTACTATATTTATTTATCATCTAAATAGCCTTTGAATTTTGTAATTTTTTTCTGTAGCAACTGATACTTGCAGCAATTGACATGGTGGATGCCAACTCGAAATCTGGGGGATATATTGTGTACTCCACGTGCTCCATTATGGTTGCTGAGGTTTGTTTATTGCACCCTTTCTTGTATTTCTAGTTGCAGAATGAAGCAGTTATTGACTATGCGCCCAAGAAGAGAAATGTTAAACTTGCACCCTTAGTTGTATTTCCAGTTTATTTTATACTAACTTATGTCTTGCAGAATGAAGCAGTTATTGACTATGCACTCAAGAAGAGAAATGTTAAACTTGTGCCATGTGGACTTGACTTTGGGTGTCCAGGGTAAAGATAGTTCTCTGTTTGTGTGGTTCATTTGCTGAGGCAAGAGTTTTAGATTTCAGTATTAATGATGTTTCCTTATCTTTCAGGTTTGTCCGGTTTAGGGAACAGAGGTTTCATCCATCATTAGAAAAGACGAGGCGATTTTACCCTCATGTTCACAATATGGATGGTTTTTTTGTGGCGAAGGTAAAGATCTGTTGCTTATTTGTCTTCCCTAATTTTTCAGATTACCTCTAAAAAAGGCTGGGCTTGGAGTTGGATATAATGGTGAAATTAATGGGTGAAATACTGAATGGTATGGGTTACGAATCCTTTTGATTCAGGCTAGCTAGTTATTTGATTATTCAATGTTTGCAGCTGAAAAAGATGAGCAATTTAAAGCCAACTACAGCACATTCTGAACTGGATGAAACTGCAGAGCGAGGCCACAGCATGACTGAAGACAGCATTGAAGAGAATGATGAGAAAGATGATCAAGAGCATTTGACAGAAGATGACACTAAAATTAAAAATAAGGTTTTGAAAGAAGGCGTTGCTGAAAATGGGAAATTAAAATCGCCAAGTACTGCGGACCAAAATAAGGAATCTAGTGGGAAAAGGAGGAAGGAAAAGAATTTCCCTTCCTTTTTCTCTCATCTGAAAGGAAAAACCCCCTTGGAACAAAAACAAGAAAACAAAGCAAAATTCCCTAAATTGAAGTTCCCCCCTAGGGAGGAGATCGCAAAAGCCAGGTAAAATGACCATTATCTTGCCATCCAGAGTAAAAATTGCATTTTGGCATTTCATTAAAACAAACTAGCTTGTAAATTAAGAATGACGAAGGTTCAACTACAGTTCTTAGGGTTAACACCCAACAAGTTGAACTTAATTTGTATGAATAACTACAGTTCTTGTCCTTTTTTATTCTGAACTAACTCGATCTTTTTCGAACTCCTGCAGGGAAGAGAAGAGGAGAGCTGTAAGGGAAAAGAAATCTGCCAGCAATAACATCGGTAAAGGAGAATGACCAACGGGCAGCAGATAAAGTCTGGTTGTTTAACAGTGGCCAAGTTCTAGTTCAATTAGCAAAATAGATTGTACGGGTTTTTCTGGGCATGTTTGGACATATGGTTCTTGAGGCAATTTGGTGAACCATGTGATGGGAAGCTGGCAAGTAGGCGGGCTTTTGCAAACTGAGTGGGGGATTTGTCAAGGCAATGTTGTTTTCTTTGTAGCAGTAAATCAACTGATACAAGTGGCCTCTGTGCTCTGTGCAAGTCCCTAAAGTTTTGTTTTATTCCTTTTCGTTGAGAACCGAAAAATGATTTCATTTTTATTATTGTTACTAACACAATGTGCCTATGACTTCCATATCTTAGTAATTATAAACGAAAGCTGAGGGAACTCTATGGTCTAGATTTGGCTTTTCAATCATACAACTGTATCCTTGTGTAAAATTAAGGAACATGTTTTTACTTTGGGAAAATTAGTTAGAGGACATTTGTAAACACTAGAAAAGGTTTTATCTTTAAGGGTTGTTTGAGTTTGGCCTTTGCTTTTTCAAAGTTGACAAGCAAACATAAAGCTATAAATCGTTACACAATTGGCTTCTCCGTCAGTTGAGCAGTGCACTATTGCTCGTTCATTGACCATTTCTGTGTTAGATTGCTTTCTTGAAGTGTGCAAACTTTGGGATTAATAGCATTTATCTTTTTACCCGAGGATTTAGGTTTGATTCTTCACTTCTCCAACATCACACGCGTTTTACTCAAAATTTGATATTCCAGTGAGATTTTCTACTACTGAAGCACACCCTATCCCTAGTGATTGACCAAAAAAATAAAAATAAAAAACCACACCCTAGTGAATGCAACCTTACTCGCTAAAAAAAGGTTGTAAAAGTAATGGAGGAAAATCAATTGAGAGTTTTTGTGGTGTTAATATTGGGGTGGATGACGCTTATCCAAGTTGTACTTGTAGTACACGCAAAAGATGCTCTACCTCCATCTCTCTCCTTCACTTTCCTCTCATCTTCCTTCGTCATCATCAGTTGACGAACTTATATACCTATATACCTTCAATTTCTTCGAAAGTATCACATGCATCCTGATTGTATGATTCGAGGGATTCGAAAAATGTTCGCATGAAAACCCAGATGAAGCGTTCATGAAATGTTTTGAGTATCAAATTAGAGATTGTATTGAGAAACACAAAAGCGTGCAAAATTAGTGAACTTTGGTCAATGCATGGGATAGAGTTCTATTTCTACTTACAATTTTTGTAACTAGTCGTATTTTTTATTTGAAGTTTGCAACTGGTTCTGTGCATATTTCCCATGTCTTCCAATTAATTCAAGGCAGAATTCATGAGCCAAATTAGAGAGTAGTTTTTTAGACTATAATCTAATGTTTCTTTCAGTAAATTATGATCTATTGTAAATCTTATAAAACTGCTCCAAAAGAAGACTTATTTTAATTAGGGTACAGGTCATTTAAGAAACAGTAGTTTCTTGTACTCAAAATCCTTAATCTCAACTGATTTTTAAAGCACCTTGACCAAAAACAAAACAGAAAAAACTGATATTGAAAGCACAAAATCCAATGAGAGAGAGAGGCAGGCAAGAGAGAAGAAAAGGCAGGAGAGAGAAGATGAAGAAGAAATAAGAGAGAATAGGAAGAAGAGGAAGTGGAGGAAGATGAGGGAGATGAAGGAAGAAGAGGGAGAAGAAGAGGGAGAAGAATGTGAGACAGCTTACAAGAGTAGCACATCAACAAATTGAGTGGAACATAAATGGCTAAGGACTGAGAATACAACAGATATGACCCGATTAACCCGAATTACAAGCGATATACACATAGAGATCCCTCTTCTGAAAAAGAAAAATAAAAAAGTAAAACTTTCCCTCTTCCTATGCTTCAAAACTTGGCATCTCTACGCAATGAGACCTAACTCCAATATGTAAGGAACCTAATAAATGATTTGATACAAGCACTGGAGATAATAAGACCATAAATGCTCCACGAACAGATCCCACCAACAGAATTGCAATCCAAAACACCATTACAAAGAAAAGAGACAGCAAAGAACACACCGTCAGCTCCACAAATATTTTTCCAATTATGACGCCTTAACCCTGTTATGCTCTAGAGTCCTCGTCCCTGTTATTTCTGAATAATAACATTATCATATTCCCTGTAGCTGCGAAAAGGAGATTCGGATTATTGACCCACCGAGCGAGGTAGCATGCTTGCACACAAGAGCTTCAGTGGCCTGCTCCTCAGTTTCAAACAGAACCAATGCCTGCTTCTTTCCGTTCATCTCAAAGAGCTTCGTGTTTACAATGGTACCAATTTCCTCTAGGTGGTTCACAATCTCCTCTTCAGTGACTTCCTGGGGAAGAGAAGACAAGTGGATCATCTTTGTTGGCGAACAGCAATAGCGGTAGTTCTTTGCTGCATTACGATTGAAGCGGTTGAGATTTGAGTTCATGTATTCATGTGTGTCAGCACCTTGGGTTATATTCGGATGCTTTGAGAAGTTGACCTCCAATCGCTTCCCAAACAGGATTGCACCCTATGTCACAAATTTGTTATCGTATTGGTACCCAAAAAGAGCACAGCTTTTGTCACACTAAAGGCCCTCATAATAAGGTTTATGTTTTTGTTTTAAGTTAAAAGAAAGAATAAAAAGATATGGGAGAACAGATAAAAGATATGTGAGGAAGAAATGAGATAGAATACATTAAACTTAAACTGAGGGGAAAAAACTATTTAAGATTGTTTTTGGCATTTGGTTTTGGTTTTTATCTTTATCATTCACGTTCATTTTCTTCTCCCTCCTTCACATTTATCATCTGATTGCCCCATTTACTTCTCTACCTTTTAATTTAAAATAAAAACCAAAGTAAATAAACATGAACCAAAATGTTACCAGACTACTCAAAACAGAAGTTGAATTGCAACAAAGACTGCAGTATCCAACTTCTAACCAACGCTTTCAAGGACTTGGTCAAAACATCAAAACCAATTATGATACATTGTGCAGAATAATATGGATCATGGTGCAACTATCCACGTGAAAAAACTTATGATATTAATACGAATAATGATTATGTTGAACCTACTTTCAAACCAGAAAACCAACAAACAAATGCCATGCATCTCTAGTCAAAGCAGATACGGTGAAATTTGTAAAGACTCCACATAGTTAAAGTTTGCAATCACTTGCTGAAAAATAATTTCATTCTGTAGTGACAGTGAGATTGACATGCCAACACAATTCAATAAAAAACCTTTTTCATTAAATCATAAATATAAAGTTATAAATACATTTTATCCTACAATATATAAGAGAAAAATACGTACCTTTAGAAAGTGTACTGCCAGTTCGGACTGGAAGCCATCACCCATCTGGACAAGTGCATGGTCTGGTTTGTTTCGAAGAAGTTTAATTCTCACAATGTTTCCATATATGGAAAACAAGTTAAAAAGCTTATCCTCGTCTATTTTCTGAAATTAAAAATGCCAGCATGTCAAGAATCAATATAACAAGAAGAAGAAGGAAGAAGAGGAGGAGGAGGAGAAGAACTTACATCAGGATTGAGATTTGAGACAAGGACTGTACACCTGTCATTTGTCCCACTTATACCAGGAGGTAAACCTCCACCAAAGGCGGCCGCAATTGCAGCCGCATTAGCCATCTATATTGAAGGGGAAAAAATATGTCAACTTTTTAATCTTTCGCATTACAATATGAGTACAAACACAAATACCAATAAGGAGCCACATATTAAAGATGAAGAAAATATCATGAAGTAGGAGCTAAAATCTTTCATCAAAAACTGTCTAAAAGTGTCAACAAAAAATATGGCAATCATTTTAATTGACATAACAAGCCTCCTGGACTCCTTGCTTCAACTGGTCCTTGTGTTCCTCAAATGGATCTCCCACTAGTTCTGATTTCCCAAAAGAAGTATACAAAGCGTTACTCAAGAACTTACAAACCAAAAATATACAGAAACCACGGTTGCAATCTTCTTTATAAGGCAAGGGCATGCAAAGGTATCTCCAAACAACATCTTATCTTAGGCCCCAAATGGTGTAGTATCTCAAATAACAGAACAAGCACATTTAAAATGAACCAAACATGAACTGGCATACATACATAGCACAGATTCGGGAATACTAGCATCAATCAGTCAATTTCAATTTTAAAAGAAAAAACAAATCAGAGGCATCCTGAACATTCCACGCAACAGTACAGGTAAGATCCTCCTGCTCAGAATTATCTCATACACATATGCAAGACAGCCTGAAGAAAACCCACCTGCGGAAATCCAACTGAAACACAAAAAAAGAACGTATTGATTAATTATTGTAGATCACAGGATTTCAATAAATAAATAACCAACTAATATTCCTTAAGACAAACAAAGCACCTGCCCTGGCTCCAGTACCTTGAAGGCCATACACGCCTCCTGCATCACCATACCCAGGCTGCAGCACAAAGGGAACAAAAATATAAAACAGATTGCCTAGGGACAACTAAAGCAAATAACATAGGAATTTGAGATAAAAAATAAAACGCAGTACAACACACCTGCGGGGATCTTCCTTTCTGTTCTGAAGGCAAATTGGGATTTGTGAAATCTCTAGGCAAAGGGAAAAAGAAAAATGATTCAGCACTAACAGCAGGATAAAATGATTCAGCACTAACAGCAGGATAATGTCAAAAAGATAAAACTGAGAATGCATTTGTTTCCAGCAAACCTTGAACGCTCATTATTGTAATTCACTTGTAACTCGTCAAGGCTGGATTATGAATAAGAGTGATGAATAAATTAGTATCCTCAAATAGGCAATGAGAATATATATATATATACACACACACACACATATATATAGGACCAATCTCTGCATACAGATGCAAACTACAATATAATGATAGAACATTTGAAACCCACTTTGAGAACTGAATGTCCAATTGACAGCAACCATCATAAATATTGCGTCCCTGTAAAGAGCAATGTGTTAACCCACAGGAAAACTAAGATACAGACTTCGAACAAAGCCTCCTGTTCAAGCTGACAAGCAATATGTGGATGTTTGAAGAATACCTGCAGCGCAGTTCTAGCTGCAACGGCACTCTGGCGTGACTGATACTGGATTAGGGCCTGAAAACCTACATGGTTCCACAAACAGGATGCAAAAGATAAAACAACAAATAAAAAAATCATGCATTGTTTGTTTAGACTATGCGCCCTTTCTTGCTTACAAGGCATAAGGCATGCATACAAAGGCAATACATATTGACTTAAGAAGAATTTGTTTCTAAGTACTAAACCACTGATCATGGAAAATTAAAGCAAATATGATATTTCCCACAAAAACAAGCACATATGCATCCAGCATTGGATCAAGAGTCAACTTGAGAGTTGTAATCTAAAATAAAAGAAGCAGACTAAGAGAGAAAGAGGGAGAAAACTTGTAGAAGCTGACCAGCTGACTTCTGAAAAGTGACGATCTTCTCTACAAATCCATGAGGAAAAAACACTTGATGCAGAACTTCCACTGTTATAGGATATAGCATGTGATGAATTGTAACTAAGAGAATTCGGTTTGGCTGAGCATCCAGAGAATGTCCGACAGCAGACCAGCATATAGACAGAGGAGAGAGGAGAATAAATAGAGAAGTACAGATATAGAATGCGACAGATAAACTGATATTGAAATTAATATTTAACCACAATTAGGATAGAAAGCGCATAAAATATGAAGAAGAAAAAATGAAAGGATTAAGATCAGATATAGGGGCCAGCAAAGAAATCCAGAACAGGCTTGACTTATGTAATCTTTTACTATTTGCTTCATCCTAGAATCCAGAAAACCCCTGTAGACAATCTTCTAAATTTGAAAAGTAATCAACAGAGCAAACTGACAATCAAAGATTGATTATAATTTTGAAATAGGGGGAAAATTTATATTTAAAGAATTGAGGGCTCAACTAGAAGACATTGTTTAGACATAATAAAGAGAATTACTTCGTTGTAGGTTATATGCTACATAGAGAAAAGGAAGGAAAGAAAAAGAAAATTCTCTTATTCAGGTTACCACACAATCTGTCCAATGTATATGCATGCATTGCAGAAGATAAAAAAGTATTGCAGCCTTCAGGAGTATGCTAATCCTATCACTTATCATATAATTGATTAAATTTCATTGACCACACTTGAAATTTCATTTGGCCTGCAATGCCATACACTCCATAACTTAGTTTTAAAAAAAAAAAATATATGGAAGAAACACAGAAGTGGCCTCCAGAAAAAGTTCTAAATGCATCTCTTGGGCCTTTACAGAGGCACAAATGAAAAAGGAAACACATTAGATTAAAGTGACCAAGGATTCAACAAGGTAAGCTCTGAGCATTACATCTGTCCTCGTACAGATTGAAAAGACTTTCTAATCTGTATTTTGACATAAGATCCTAAAAAGATAGTAGTTCAAAACCTGCAGATGTAATGTCACAGCCTAAAGAACCGTTATTGCTGCACCCACCGATATAGGACCCCTCGAATAATAATAAGAGAATCTATCTACAGTTGATATACCTCAGAACAACTATCTTAGCTTGAGTATTCAATGACAGTCTATCTATATACATATATACGAAATGTAACGCTTGATTAGGTTAGAAGTGACATCCTGAATCAGAGGAAGAATATAATTCATTACTCAACCATCAATTACAGCTGTCATAATTCCTAACATATGCTACTAACACAAAATAGATAGCTGTCAATGATATATCAGCTAGTTCAAATTTCCAGAAATATCAACACGGGTGAAAATTTTGGAAAATATACCTATATCGATGGCAATTTTGTTTAGAACATAGAAATATTGAATAAGATTTTTGAAAATATTAAACCAATCAATTAAACAATTAAACTTCCAAAATAGCAATGTATACATACATAATTGAACATTTGAATATTAAACCAAAATAGCAAAACTTCAATTGTGCACAACAATGCGTGTTGTGGACAGATATGACTTTAAAACATACATAAGGCCTAGTACTCTGATTAGTGCATTTATTGACGATGATATAATTATAATATTGTATAGGTCTTTCTTATATAGTCATTATACCACTACTTCTTGTAACTTATCAAACAAAACCTAAAATTAAAGTGAAAATGGAATAATATAACAATATGTACAGTAATTTTTTAACTTGGGTGAATATATAAGAAAAGCTTAAAATAACGCAGTTTTATGGCTTAAATGTGTGCATCTATGAAGTTTTCTTTCAAATTCTGAGTGAATACACAAGGTTGTTTTTTCTATTAAAGAATATATAAGCCCACTACCACAAATGCCACTTCCACCTGCATCAAATAATAAAAGTCTACTAGCCCACCATTTCCCCATTAATCCCACCAGCCTTTTTTACTACATTACTATCCATCTTCTTAGGTACTCCCTTCACAATTAATTAAACCACTTATGCACTGTCCAGTTTTGTTATTTAAGCCCAAAACCTCTCTCACGCTACAGGACCTTCACTCTCTCCTTAATTTGCAGAGTAACAATGGCAGTGAACCCACTCTTTTTTTCACACTTATTTTTCTTTCTCTTCCAAGCCTCTGCATAACCCTATCTCAAACATCCATTAGCATTCAAAGAAAATCCAGATTTAATGGTAGCTGGGGATGGGTGTTTGGATTTCTTTTATATTAAAAACAAAAAACAGCTTGATTGAAAGGCAACAACTGGAAATATCAGACCGATGTGTTTGTTTCTTCACCAATTGCTGTATTCAACTTGGCTCTAGTAGCAACGAGTAAAAAGTATTATTATCACCTGAAAGTGATTCACACTTTCCTAAAGACAATATCAGGCCTACAAGGTACCAACCTCATCTCCTCGTCCTTGAGCATTCTGATACATTGTTGTCAATTCTTGATGTGATGAGAACTGGACATAGACATTCCTTCCCCTAGGAAAGTATAAATAGAGATTAAAAACACATAGGATAATAAAAACAAAAAATTGTTACTTTAAGTGCTCTGCAAATCACAATGATAATTACAAAGCATTCTCAACAGAGTGATTCAAAATGGTGAAAGAAAAAAAACAGAAGGCACATATTTATACCTTATGGCAGGTTGAACATTTCCATAGAATTGCAGTGCACTTACTGCAGCAGGGGTATCTTGCATTTGGATAAGAGCCTGCACAGGTGATTTGACATGAGACAAGACATATAAAACATAAATCCTCTACTTCTACCATGTGTTACTGATATTATACAAATAGAAAAGAAAAAACCTGATTTTTTGCACGAAGCATCACAAGCTTAGTTATGACTCCAAATGGCTGAAATAGCTGGAGCAAATCATTCTGGTAGAACAACATAAGATGCATTAAAAATAGATTGATAGACATTAAACCATAATAATCCCGAAAGAAATCTATCACATTACATCTAACAAATTACAGAATTAAGCTCTTTTAGAGAGAAAGGTAGTCTCCCCAACAGTACGTGCCAAAATTTGTGGTGTCATTTCTCGTATTTCTATTGTCAAAACAATCTCGTCATTTAGTTTTTCAGTTTGCACTCAACTCCATTGATAAAGTTTCCTCCATACTATTAAAAAAAGTACACTGCTTCGATTCTATACCACCATAAAACTTTACTTCTCAAAATTAGTAAATATACAATGAATAACCGACTGACTCACACAAAGCTGAAAAAATTGTAATATAAGACGGTCTACAAATCTTAAGATTCTTGCTTACCTTTTCAAAACAATATATTTTTTAGATTTCCCTCCCTTTAGATATAGCAAAAAATAAATTTTGAAAAAATAATTCCTCTCAATTGTCCCAGAAACACCAAATTAGATAAAGCTTTATTATTTTCTGTCTGAGATGATATATGAATAAAAGTTGAACAAGATAAAATAACACAAGAACATAAATTTCTTAACACATTAATTCCATGGAAATTGCCTAAAATGGGATTCAACGTAATCATAATTGTTTTTATGTGGAACCCTACTTATTCCTGGATTAGTAGAGCTTTGAGGCTTTGCAAATTAATTTGCAACTCTTTCTGCTATATTATGCAAGCCACTGGATCTACTGAGCACAATAATTTTTTTTTTTTAAACAAAACAAAACAAAGTGATGCTGACAATTGTATGCATTGTCTTCGTTATGATTCAAATATAAACAAAATAAAATAACTTTAATGAGAGTTCCCTAAATTATTTACTTGATGTCAACATGAGCGACAAGGTTATAAGTTCAACTTACCCTTTTATTTTTATAAGTTCAACCCACAATGAGACAAAAGGAACGATCATCCTGCTTAAGTTTATTCTCTTGGCTTGGTTGGCATAAGACGTTCTAAAGTAAATTGACTCCCTTTCCTGTTTATACCTCATAATGAGCACCTCTTAAACCATAAGCATACCAATACATAATTGTGTTCGTCATGCAGGACACAGACAAAAAATTCTAGAGTTGAAGGCTCTATTTGCTTACTCTTAAGTGTAATTAACCAAACTTTCATCCTAATGGGGTTAAATCTTTTCATTTCTCCAATAAGTCAAATAATTATGTTAACAAAACAGGGGCTAGAACCCCCAGCACAGGCATAAATCTTCAACCCCATAAATCTTGCTCTAGCATTGAACCACCCCGAAAGAAGACTATAATGTAGTTCTTTAGCTACACAACTATAACGTAGTTCTTTAGCTATACAACTATAACTTCTTTTTCCTATAATTATAAATAAATAAATAAATAAGGTGTTATTTCTCTCCCTGCAAAGAGTCCACAAACCTGTCTGGAGGTTTCCGTCCAAACTAACACTGCCAATTTATTGGAAAAGCAAACTTTCCCATTGGTAACACCACCCAGGCAAGGCAGAATGTGGCACTAAATATTGTTAATTTAGAAACGAAGGGGAGGAGGGGTTGGGTGGGGGGGAGATACCTTTGTAGATACACCTGCCAAACAAACATCAGCTTTATCAGCTGCTCAAAATGTTACTTTGACAGAAAACCTATCTTGGATGGCTCCCATCCATTCTACCCTATCAATGTCTCCTCTCCCCACTTTCAAAACATTCCAGAACAGCTCAGCTCTTTGGCTGGCAGGACAAGTAGTCACTTACCCAACGTCATACCAAAACTTACCCCAGAAAGGATCCAAACCGACCACAGTAGCCTCAGTTAGTCCAAAACAGTGACTCCCTCTAACATCTCTCCTCTCCCAAGACAACCTTCCACTACACCACCTCCCTCCACCATTTACCTCCATAACAGTTTTCATGAGAAAGCTCTGTTAAGACAACCAAGCTCCCTGGGAAGGCAAACTATCCTTCATTACCTCCATATATATGAAAAAACAAAAAAGTTTCACCAACCCTAACCACATAAAGTCCCTTTGAAACTTCTTTAGCCTCCTAGCTACAGACACTTGCAATTTGAAATCAGGAGATAAATTATAGCAAACTAGTGTTGTTATCAAAGAGTCCCCCCACCCACCCCTTTTGATAGGAAGCTGCTCTCCCAACTCTCTAGTCTCTTATTCAAACACTCAACAAGAGTGGATCCCAAACCAAACATTCTCAGTGTTAGTTCAAGATAGGAAAATGAAAAGCTTTATCACTATAAAATAGGCCTTTAAGTTGTTAACTAAAACCGCAATACTGGGTATGTTAACATATCTTTTGAGATTAAGCTTTTATACCTATAATTCACCTCCAATTTGTTAAATGAAATGAGCCTCTTTAAATGAATCAAAATTTATCTCTCTCGCTTTCAGACTTTCTCCTATGATGCACGCCATAACCTCAACTCGTGAATTTAAAATCTTTACTTTGTAGCTTCCGCAACATAAATTAGAGAGCCGGATGCTAATTATCAGTTGTTCAAATACGAAAGCTAAGAAAAAATAAAAGGGAAACCACTAATAAGTTAATAAAGGTAATTACCATCAATAAACAAATAAGCATGCATAGAGTGTCATACATATCAATTCACTCTATGCTTCTCGGTGATCGTGAATTCAACCGAATTAATAGACTCTGACAATCATACAAATTTTGACAAGCCAATGAAACAAGTATTAAATTTCAAAACATATAGTAAGGATGAGGAGGAATTCACAAAGAAAACAGTGAATGACAGAAACATACTTCAGAAATTTCATGCCCCACATTTCGGACATGAATGACTTTAGAAGGTTCTGTCATCGTGGAAAACCCTGTAACAAACCCAACATAGCCAACGACATATTAGCATTTACAGGAACACCAAATCTCAAACCCAAGTGTCAGTCCTATATTCAAAATGCACGCAAAATAAATTGTTTTCTTGACTTCCCACTCATAGCAAAACACATTCTTAAGTTCAATAATAACACCAAATGCACCAGATAAATGACTTCAAATATCAACAATTCCCTTCAAAATACCAAAGAATTTTTTTTTCAAAGTAACAAGAACAAAAGACTCAGGCTTTCTTCAGAGGGGAAAAAACAGAAGAAAGAAAGAGAGAACCAAAAATGAAATGGTTTTGTTAAACAAAGCTTAGCTTACAAAACGAAAGAGAGCGTTTACAACTGAAAACCCTAAAGACCAGTTTGATTGCCGAGAAGCCGGAGGAGAGAAATAGCTGAAGAATCAAACACGTCCAGTGACAGATCCCATTTTGGTTAATAGATTAAAAGTTTTCCCTCGCAATTTCTCTGCAACCAAAGGCAGCGTACCTTCATCCAAATAAATATGATTAACGTTATCGACAATGAAAGGTAAGAGAGAAGAAAGGACTTGCCTGAGAGAGAGAGAGGGATCGAAGGAGTGAAGGGGGAGAACTCAAGTCAGGACTGCAGGGATCGAGTGCTTTACATGTAATTTGCGATGTACAGACGATTAGATTCCAACACGCACAGCAAAGTACAAACATCCACCCATTGCCCTAAACCTGGATTTTTAACACGTGCGAGGCCATGTTGCAGTCCTGGGACCCATTCACCAGTCACAGTTCCTATGATTTTTCAGTTTATTTTTCTGAGTTTTTATGAATTTATTACGAATTTGGGAAGTTTAAACATTGAAAATGACACGCGGCACCGTCTAAATGGTGCGACAATGAAGCACCAAAATCAAATTTTTGACATAGGGAAATTGAAAATCAATATTTGAAGAAAGGGAAACATTCTTCAACTTGAGATAGTGTATTCAATTGGAATTTTAATAGATTGTAATTACATGATTTAATATAATGAATTTCAGCATGATTGGTAATTATAGGATTTTACTTATGATTTTAATATATTGAAATTACAGAATTTACTTCTGATTTTAATATATTGCAATTTCACTTGGGACTTTTTTGTATTCTCCAAAGTAAATTTTCCCAAAGTATGAATTGGATTCGGATTAGCCACGTTCTCCCAAAGTATGATTTTAATAAATTATGATTTTTCTCACTTTATGAACATTTCATAATAGAAATAAATGAAAATTTTTTGTTCTCTTCATTATTTACAGATAATTTTCATTTCTACGGTTGCATAACCAATTATTCATGATTGATTAGATCATTGATGCAAAAAATATCCAAATACCAAATCCAACCTCTATAAATTTTCATTGAAGTATAAGAAGCTATTTGGAATATCAAAAAAAGAATCTGTTCTTCTTCCTTAAAGGATTCTTTCAATAATTTAGAACCTAATCTTTTCAAAAAAGTTTGTACAATACTTTTGTGTTTACAAGCCTTGTACATGCATCCAAGAGTTTGATCATGACACTGTCAAGCACCAACATATCTGCTCAAATACTCACCCATTGTTTAAGAAAAACAAACAAATAGATAAGAACATCCACATTCATGCTCCTTATTTCTTAGCTAAAATTTAGCTAAAAACACAACAACAAAAAAAGCTATTTTAGGAGCTTTCTAAAAAATTTCAACTCCAACCATACTCCTTAATTCGAAGAGTCATAAATATTTTACTTCTTTTTGTCATAAATAGTTTACTTCTTTTTAAATTTAATTCTTGATTTGCAATAAAATGTTCATATTCAAATATAGAATATTCCCCAAATAATAAACTACAAAAACAATTCTATGGTTTTTGTGTTTTAAAAGTGTTTGTGTTTTGTAAAATACCTACAAGGAAAAGAACTATAAAATAAAAATAAAAAAGGGTGTTTGTGTGCTGCTAAATGTTTACAGTTAAAAGAATTGGAAAAAAAAAAAAAATTCTTGTGCTTTGCAAAGCACCTATAGCAAAAAGAATAGAAAAGATGGTGCATAACGTAGGTAGCGTTGCAAAAGAAAGATGATTAAAAATATAAAATGCCGAAAAGGAAAAAGGATAAAATTAATGACATCATTAAATAAAAGTTTAAAATAATAATAAAATATAGTAGCATTTAATTATAGGGAGTCACTAGGAGGAGAAATTATAGAATAATACGGTATCACCACGTCAACCGGTGATACATCCATTCAAAATTTGCCACGTATATTATTTTTATAAGAAATTAAACTTTTTGTTTTAGCCAGATTTGAAACTCCAATTTTACCCTTTGAAATTAAAAAAAGTTAGCAGAGAAATTGTCCCAGCAACAATCGCTCGCACTCAATCCTCTGCCGTCGCTCTGCCTCCCATGGCTGCCGCCCCTTCCTCTTATTCCATTCCTTTGTCTCTGTATATTTGCAATCAGATCACATCTTATCATTTACTCAATCCCGCAACCACCCATATCCTTTCCCTTTATCCCCAGCCTCTGTTTCCCACCTGATACCATCACCCCTTTTTTTTTTTTCCTTGCAACCTCAAACAGCCCCAGATTCATCTCATGTCCATATATAAGCTCTTCTCTTTCCAATCTTGGCTTTGAACCTCCCCTCCCCTCCCTCTAGTGTATAAATTTCGTTGTGAGTCTGTTATGGCTTTTTCGTGTGAGCCTCCTAGGACTCATGTGGCCCTCTGTTGGCATCCCAAACCAAACCAGACACCTTTCTCCTTTTGTTTTGTTGGTCAAAAGGAAGGAAGATGGGCCTGGAACTTTAGGATGCGAAATTTGAGGCTTTCAACCTAGCTTATATGCAAGTGGCACACTGTGTTTGACAATTTGCTCCAATAAAGCAATATGGAAGAAGCACCTGCTGTTTTCTGGATTTCGTGAGGAATTTTCCTTTCCTTCTTGTTAGCTTTCGTGGCTGTATTGGTGTGCCTTTCAGGTACTTACGTGAGGCTTTATGCCTTCATTGTGGGATCTGTCGAGTAAACCCTAAACCCTACTGTGACGTTTAAATGAACATCTTGTAATGGAAAGACAGAGAGGGGGCGGCGGATGATGGCGGCATCGCGATGGTAAAGGGTTGTTTTCACTTTCCATGTATTTCTATCAATTGTTTTAATTTTATTTTAAAGGGTAAAATTGGAGTTTCAAATCCAACTGGAACAAATAGTTTATTTCATATAAAAATAATACACATGGCAAATTTTGAGTGGACGTATCACCAGCTGACGTGGTGATACCGTACTATTCTATAATTTCTTCACTAGGAGCCCTTTTTCTCTCCTCAAATTTAGGAGCTCCTGGAGGTCTCCCTATTTTAGAAGTTGGATAGGGAGCATGATTGGAGGTGGGTTATTTCAATTTCTCCCTAAATTTTTGTTAAAGATGTGGTTTAGGGAGCACATTGTGGATGCTCTCAGTCATGGTTGGCTTCAAAGCTTGCAATGAAAATTAGGCTAGTTGTTATCTTTAATTGTTTGGTGTGTCTCCTTTTTTTTTCCTCATAAACATGTACATTTTATATGGCAATTTCATACTTATAACATAACATAATTTAAATCAATTTGCCCCTAGTAGACATGAATTGTCTACCATTTACAAGCCCAAACTCGACAAGCTTTTATATCTTCAATTGATATAAGTCAATGAGCCCTTCATGGGTTGCGTCATCTTGTTTTATCCTTTGTTTGTTCATGCACAAGCTCTTTTTCAGAGACCGCTTGCAGAAAAATGTGATCTTTTTGCTCTTGTTTTTGTGCTTATTATTGAATTAGTTGGGACCCCAACAACTCAAGTACATGACCATCTTTATGCCTAAACCGACAGAAGAAAACCGGTAATGAATGGTTTAGTTTGGTTTGGTTTGGTTTTCATTTTGATTTTAGATAAATCTGAACCAAATCACGCCATTCATTTCTTATTGGTTCAATTGTGGTTTGAGGGTAAACTAAACAATCCGAACCGTGCCACACCTAATGCTAATAAATAGAATCTAACAACTTATTATTTTCTCCTTCTTCAATTGGCCAAGATAAACTCTCCTTCTTCCTTCTTCTTATCACAGAGAAACCCCAACTAGAGAAACTCAACCCATGGCCTTGACAAAATCAAATTGCACATCTTTCTTCTTCTAAGCTGAAAATTAAAATTGCATTTTTTTTTCATTAGCTTTTGCAGATCTTAAACTTCTAACTTCTGAGAACCAAAAAAAAAAATTCACCCAAAGATTGGAATAAGAGGACACACAAAAATGATTCTCCCATTAGTTGCTGTGAAATAAAATATATAAATTTCATATGTTTTATTTTTAATATGAGAGTCTCCAAGAGAGATGTAAATTAAAAGGAAAACAAATAAAAGACAAGGGAAAAAAAATAGAAACAGGCATGGATTCTTTGTATGTATGTATCTCCTCCTACATAGAAGATCAAATTGAGTTCAATAATGAGGCTGCAAAAAAAAAAAAAAAAAAAGGCTTCTTTGAATTCTAGATTGAGAAAATAAGGAAAAACCATTTGGTTGTTCATGCGACTAAAAATAAAATTGGAGCTTTTAATTTGTAAATTTAAGTTTTATGGGTTATACTTTCTGAATAAAAAGAAGAGAGATAAAATTGTTGGCTTCTAGTTGTCAAAATATTTTTTCTTTTTTAAAACTAGCATAACTGATGTGTTATTTCTTTTAGCCCTTGGATCATACTGTATTGAAGTGATAGTCTCGTGTTAAAAACCACGTAGATTCTAGTAGAAAAAATCCAAATAGATGAGATTTTAATAAGCAAGTGAGATTCCATTGGAATTGTGCTGTTCATATAAATTATGAGGAATCTTACCTTCCCATTTTTTTCTTCCTCATTCATGTTGTGTCACGTGTATTCCACTCACACATAGGTCAGTATATTTAATGCAAAATAATAATATTTTTTTTGTAAGTGAATATAAGTGATTACATCAGAGAGAGAGAGAGAGAGAGAGAGAGAGAGAGAGTGAAGAGGGGAACTCAATTCAGGACCGTAGAGATCGAATGCTTGATATGTAATTGTGATGTAAACATAGCTTTTTTATTTGTACCAAAAGCTAAAAGGTACTAAGCTAAAATCAACAACTTACCAATCTTAGCAATGGAATCATTTTTATGGCACCCTTACTTATTAGTAATGGTAATAGGAAGAAATGGAATGATTTTCATTCATGACTTCTCCTACTTTTACTTACACATAAAGAATCACTTAATACGCATGTCTCACTTAAAATTAGGAATCAGATCAACTAGGAGGGGGTAGTTGATGCGATTCTTGCTTTAAGGAATGAGTGGGGTGGAATAGAATGGAATGGTAGGTCATTTTCATGTTTGGTTTGTAAATTTAAATTAGGAAAGCTCATTTATGGTCCATCATAGGCCATTCAAGAATTCCAAAATAAAATATGTGGGAAAGCCTTAGGGATCACCATTTAGCCCGCGACTCATAGGCCGAAGTGGTTAGCTCAAGGCTTGATGGGCCAAAACCTAGCATGTCTCGTTGTTTAAGCCCATTCGGCACAGTCCACTCTAAGATTGGGTAGGATGTGGGCCAAGAGTTGGAAACATTGGGCCCTCTCGTGCCCGACCCTTTTGAAACATTAGGTCGCCTCGTGGCCCGACCCATTGGACGAGCCTAGGCCTTGACATTTGAAACCTCGACCTAGCCTAGTCAGCCCCTAAAATTCAAAAAATCCCATGAGACTCGACCGGAGCCAGCCTGAACTCAAATATTTTTGGCCGGGCCCATTCTAATCCTGACGCCTTCATCTTCTGCTCATTCTAAGTCAAACATATGAAGCCACCATTTCAATGTATCCTCATCAACACTTATAAGATCGAAATCAATCTCATGCCTATAATGGGAATGACCTTCATTACCCACGAAAGAAGCTGCTGGAAACATTGAAAACTCAGTAGCAAACTCAGTGATGGTTGGAATCCTCCCAACGAAGTGATTATGAGGTCTAAGGATAACTTTTAATAAGTTACCCAATAAGGATGGAATTTCACATGTGAGAGTATTACTGAACAAGTTAAGGATATAATGTGTTTTAGCTCTCTAATTTCCTTAAGAATCGATACATTGAAGATGTTGCACAAGAAGTCAATTGAGGTGTAGATAGTTAGAATCTTTACTAGTTCTATTTCTAGATCTTTCCTAGTAACAGTAACCACATCTTAATAGTAAACATTGGGGAACCTTATGACCTGAAATTGAGGGACGTGGTTGAGCACTGGAGCTGGATCATCTCCATTAGAGGTCAACCCCAGCTCATTACGGACCATGCCTACTAGTTTATAGCCTATTTATTAAAATAAATTTATTTTTAGAGAAAAATAATACATAATTTTATACTTTATCTTAAATTTAAGTATATTTTCTCTAATAATAGATTTTAAAATCAATGCTTTCTTTATAAATTAAATAATAATTTTGTTCCTCAAGTTTCGATTCTTTAAACTTAAACAATAGTCTAGCCCTTTTCTATTTAAATGTACTTCAGAAAGAGCCATTGACTTCTTTTTTCCAACAAATACCAAATCTTGTTAGTATATACATAATTGTCAAAAGGATTGAAATGAAATTGTAAAAAAAAAAAAAAAAAGAAGCAAAAACTTCAATATAGAAGTTGAGCTTGGTGTGGGCCCATATTGGCCTATTGAGTGGCCCAACACAAGCAGGACTTGGTCCTATATGGGCTAGGACCACGGGCTTAGGCCAACTATTAAGTGGACCGACTCTAAACAAGTCGGGTCAACTCGGCATGGCTTGTTTGGCAACTCTAATCTCCATCAACCATCATTATTGGTCATGCTATCAAGCAATCTTATGGTATTTCTCACTAAAATGATTGTCTACAAGGTCAATAATTTGAAGAATTGGCATGGTTCCATTAGTTTTGGGACATTCAATATGCCTATAGTATTTGTTGGATTACAAGAAAAGGACACACGAGGTGGATACTTCCTTTAACAAGTGCGGGAAGGTATCTGTTATCTTATTGTATCAAAGGATTTAAAACCGCTAACATTGCACATTGGGCTAGAGATTTTTGAAACTTGCCTTCTATTTCGTTTCCACTGTGGTCCAAAGTTTCTAAACCGGAATTTGTAGAAAAAAAAAATTGTGCTATTAATAAGGTTGTTTTTCCTTATCTTAAGTACTACAAGATTACTCATTGCATATAAGCATTGAGGAATCATGTCATTCAAAGAATTGCTGGACAACTCAAGAATATGAAGAGATGTCGAATTGCACAGTGATCCCGATGTCAACTTGAAAGAGAGAGAACTTAGTGCGAGTAAGGAAATCATCGATGTCAAGTTGTATGTTAAAGCTGAAATTATTTTTCGAGTAATATAGATAGAAGGCACATGATTGGGCAATTGTGATTTGTCCCTGAAGCTGGTTGGAATGAAGGTCAAGTACAAGCAACTTAGAAGTAAGATTTCAGAAATGACCTTCCAGAGTTACCAAAGAGTTGCAAGAAATATTTAGTTGAAAAAAAAATACCGAGCCTCCAAATCCAGTTTGGTATATCTCCAGGAATCTGGTTTGTGAAAAGTCCAAAGTGCTCAATTCAGATTAATTTTTCAAGAAACCTGGGAATCTTCTTAACTTTCTATAAGCTAATTTCAATGTGGAAAATTGAGGAATGAAGAATGAGAAGAATTGGTATCATCATCACGTGTGGTGATTGTTGTTACTCAAATCAAGGGTGTCTAGAAGAGAGATACTAGCAAATACAGGCAACTGACTAGAGAATTGATTGTTGGAAAGATGTAGTTTATGTAAAATGGGAAGAGAAAACAAAGATGATGAAATAGTCCCATCAAGAAGATTGGAACTCAGGTCGATATTTTTTAGATTAGTAAGGCTTTCCTAGTGAGAGGAATTATTCTGAGGTTTGAAATGTTAAGGCTCGAGCTTGCCTATCGAGCTGGTCCTAATAGGGCTTGGGAAGGTTGAGTCGGGCCGTTTTATTTATTTATTTTTAATAATTCTTTTATAACCTTTTATTACAAATTTTTAGACAACATTAAAAATATTAACATAATTCATAACATGTGTAAAAAACAAAAAAATATTAATTTATGCTACATATTACATTATTTCAATTAAGTATACAATAAGGTTACGAGGTGCACTTGGATGTGGGTTGTAGTTCAATGTCTTTTATAAATTTTTGCTACAAATTTGAAGAAACCATTAAAAAAAATTAACTTATTTCATAACATGCATAAACAAAATAAAAAGTTTATTAAGTTATCCTATATATTATATTATTTCTACTAAGTCTAAAAAAAGGTTAAGGAGTGCATCAATTAAGGCTTTAAAAAAAGGCCTAGATGAGCCTAGGGGGTCGGGCCGAGGGTTTCAAATCCTAAGCCCTAGCCCTACCTAATTCAAGAATAGACTAGACCGAGCAGGCCTAAAGAATGGGTTAGGCCTCAAGTTACTCACTTCGACTTATGAGCTTAGGGCCAAATGATATCCCTAGATTAAATGAAAGATTTATTAGAGTGAGATTCTTGCCCATACTGAAGAAAGGAACATAACCATTGAACTTGTACAACGATAGATCCACATAACTTAATTGTGTAAAGGTTCCATTGACCTTGTTATCGATCCAATGAAATTGCAACTTGAACATCTATACTAGACAACATTTTGGGGCCGCCAATAGGGTTCGGAAGAAGCCCTGTAAAGTTTGCCTCTCTTAGAACCAATGAATGAAATCCATTCTAAGGAAAATCTAGTAAAAAGCCTTGAAGTTGTGGATTAACCGATAAGTCAATAGTCTGTAGTATAGGTACCTGGAAGATCTTATTTGGCAATGAACCATGTAACCCAGAGATTCTGAGGTGGAAGGAAGTCAAATGTTGAAAATTTGACAAGAATTCTAGAACTTCAGTAGTTGACACATCAGTGTAATCTAAATGATTAATTGAGACTGAATGAAGCTTCAGTAAGGAAATATCAATAGGGCCGAAAAGATTACAATTGGATAAGCTCAACACCCTCAAGTTTGGTAGTGAAGATGATATCCTTAGCATTACTCAGACCTATGTGCTGATACGTGATCATAGTGATAGAAAAACAAAAACAAACAAAAAAACTTGTCGTGCGCGTACAAGGCATGGAGATTGTGATAGGAAAAAGGTTTTTAGACAAGCATGGAAAATGATTGCAGTTGTAAATAAAATGGGTCCTTTTAAATCAAACCCATATGCCTATATATACCTAATCACTCTAGGAAATTAGAAACCCTCAACGTTTTACCTAGTGTCCACTTGTTCTTGAATCTTTGCCTTGGGTACGTTCCAGATTCTGCTTCTTTCTGGTGTTCAATTTCTTTGTTGCATTATGGGTTTCCTTCGTTTTAGGCATATGCCAATCCATAGCTTCCAATAGGGATCGTCAATGGGCTAGCACGACTCGAATTTTTTAGGCTCGGGCTAGGGTTGGGCCTATCAGACTTTCTTGTTTTTTCAGGTTGGCCGTGATGGGTCAAGGTTTCAAATGTATGAGCCCAGGGCCACTCGGACATGGGCCTAAATGGGCCAAGCCTTTTTTTCAAAGTCTTTTATAACATTTTGTCACAAATTTTACACAACATTTATAAAATTAACTTAATTCAAAACATGTGTAAACTAAAATAAGAAGTTTATTAATTTATGCTACATAGTACATTATTTCAATTAAGTCTAAAATGAGCTTAGTGAGTGTATCACCATATCAATGGCGGACCAGGGCGAGTTTAGATGGGCTAGGCTGTGAGCCAAAGATATCAAATCCTTGGCCCAAACCTTATCGAATCTTAGAGTGGGCAAGGGCGATTGGACCTGGACTGACCTACTTGGGCCCATGAGCTGCAGGTCAAACGTTGATCCCTATCTTCCAACAAGAAAAGTATTCCACAACTGATCAAGCTTGGGTTTCAAGGGTTTAGGGTTAGGTGAAGAGACATTGCATTGCACACCGATGTCAGGTTGTATGTAAGCTGAAATTATTTTTTGGAGTTATATAGATAAAAAGCAAATGCTTGGAGAATTGTGATTCGTCCTTGAAGTTGGTTAGAATGAAGGTTAAACACAAGCAACTTAGAAATAAGATTGAGAAAATGGCCTTCTAGAATTAGTTCAAAAAGACTACCGACTCCAAAAAGAAGGATTTAGTTCAAAAAGAGTGATGATATTTCGAACCACCTTATCTTCCCACCCACTATGTAAATTTGAAAAAACACAATCTTATCTTTCTAATAGGGGCCCTAAAAGAGACCACCATGGGGGACCTATATATAGAGCCCATTGCAAAAAAGGCATCCCTAATGGGGTGCATCTGGGTCACAAAATTCCGGAGTCCAATCGGAGCTTACCCTATATATGGAGACCTTAATAGAGCCATAGAGCCCGAGTGGACCCCAGCTGCTGCCAAAACTGATGCAAAAATCACCAACATCGTTACACTTTTGGGCAAGTTATAAACATACATTAGCAACAACAAAAAAATCATAATCATTAAAAAAATTTAACATAACATAAGCATACATTAACAAAAAAAATGTTGATTCCAAAGTATAGTCCAAATTTTATTTTATTTTGGTTGAAATGTTCAAAAAAAAAAAACTAACATAATATAAACATGCATTAACACAAAATAAGTTAACAATGAAAAAAAATTAGCACATAAACTAAATTACAGCATAAACAGAGCCCCGGGTATAAAGCTCTCCGTTGTGGGAAAGATACTTTTAAGGCCCGAAATATTCAATCAGAGCTCTAAATGAGTCTTTATCCACCATTTGTAGAGCCCCATTTAGGCACTACCATTGGGCTTGCCCTTATAGCATCTCCAGGAAAGTCTCTAAATTTTAGCCAAATTTTAGCTAAAATGGTTAAAAAGCTATTATAGCAAACTACTTAAACATATTTCCTCTAGCAATGTTCTCTATTTTGGTTAATCTCCAATATTATATTATTTCTTAAAATTTAAATAATTTAGTAACTAAAATTAAAATTTCATTACAAAATCAAAAAGTAAAAGGTGAAAGAGGGTGTGGGCCTAGGGAGAGAGAAGAGGAAGAAATGGAGAACCATCAATATCTCTCTCATCATCTCTAAATGTAGAGAGCCACCAAACTCAAATAGTGAGTTCTCCAAAATGAAGAGTCAGATAGCAAGTTTTCTAAAGCTGCATTTTGCCCTCATTCTCACCAAAATTGGTATGGATCAGAGTATAACAACTATGCTGAAAAGGCTCTTAGTAGTTGAGATATGGAGAGGGAGCTTGACTCTAGGATTCAATAATTTTAAAAAATACCTTTAGTTGGAAAAGTGTCACTCATGATGTAGGGAATTGTGGGTCTATACTATAATCATTATGGCCTTGGTTCATAAATAAAGGTGAAAATGTACTTGAAACTTTGCAAACTTTTTAATCATCCACTGTGCTGATTTTTTCGGGCCCAATTTGAAATTCTTTGTCCATAAGCATTTTCATACTCTAAGGGAAGAGGAAAATGGGTAGATAAAATACACCTACTCTCCAGCATCTCTAAGGGAAAAGGCAAAAGAGTAGGCAAACCTCATTTGCCTTGCTACATCAGTATTTTCATGCTCAAAGGGAAGAGGCAAATGGGTAGGCAAAATATACATATTCTTCCCAACAAGACAATATTGCGTACTTCAAAGTGAAGAGGTATATTGGTCCACACTTGTTTTTTATAATAAAATATCATCTCCACTCTCTCATCCACTTTCTATAAAACATAATTGTAAGTGTAAAAGATGACAATAAATAATATAATAATGGTTTGTAGACTTGCATTGCCTAGCTAGTCCTTTGGAGTGACCAACTTTTTTATGAGGCAAATGGGTAGGCAATATGCCACCTAGGTGTTATAGTACAATTTTGCCTATTACATTTGCATACTCCCTTGGAGATGCTCATAAGGCAATATTGCCTACTTCAAAGTGAAGAGGTATATTGGACCCCACATATTTTTATTATTATAAAATACAATTTTCTTTTGCTTTTTTGTGGTTGGCGAAATGAGGTAAATGTAAAATATGACAATAAATAATATAATATTGCATTGCCTAGTTCATTTGCCTAGTCCATTGGAGTCAGCAGCTTTTTCCAAGAGGCAATTGAATAGGAAACATGCCACATCAGTCTATATTAGGGCTGGGCATCAAAATCAAAAAATTGATGACAAGACTGCCTCGAACTCCTTGGAATCCGGGACGAATCCTGTGGTATTTCCGACATCATATTGATGATGGGGCCACTTACTAAAAGAGACAAGACTTTCTGCCAAAATTTCGGCAGAGTCTCCCTTGAAAAATGGACATTCCCAAAATTCTCAACCTGTTTAAAACACAATTATACATCGCAACAGGCAACGTGCATAAGATAATATAATGCAGTTAACATCAATGGCTTCTGACCTTACAATCAAACCCTAACATGGGCGACATCATAGCATATCTAATAGAATTTAGTTCACAAACGAAGAATAAAGTTCAAACATAAGTAAAACGATTCAAAGTTTGTCCTACATAAGCTCGACTTGAAGTTCGCGACTTGATATGACTGTTTGATTTCTAGACGATCTACTGCCTGGGGGGCGTAAAACAGAAAAGTGTGAGTAGACAAAAACAAAGTTTCGTTAGTTGAAAACAAAATATAGTTACCCCACCATTTGGAAAACGATGCAGAAAACATGCACTCAAAACCATCATAGATATATATATATATATAGCCACGTCAAAACCACGATGAAATCTATATCTCATAAAGATATCCAAATATCCATCACATACAACACTATTTCCCCAAACCACTCTCTCGAAATGCGTGCCTGTTGGCACGGCAAGCGAGGAAGTATCCTCACCAATAAACAAGACGGAATGTATAGGTATATATATATATATATATATACAGGGAGCTTCCATTGAGGGATCCCTCAAATAAGCTTATTTGAGGGACACCCCTTGTAGGCCCCACTCCGGATTGTATTTCACTAATCTAAACCGTCTATTTTGTAGATACTCATTCAAAGATCATCTCTACAAAAAATCACTTGAATCCGATATCATTTGACCACTAAATTGAGTTATTGAAATTTTAGTACTTTCTTGAAGCACCGTGTTCATTGATTTTGTAAGACACAATTGGATGTCGAAATGGTTTCAGATTTGTCTAATTTTTTGTAAGGATCATCTATGAATGAAGACCTAAAAAATAGATGGTTTGGATCATTGAGAAAAAAATTGTAGGGTACCCTAAAGGGCGTCCCTCAAATAAAATTATTTGAGGGATCCCTTAATAGAAGGGGACTGTATATATATATATATGTATATACATATATAATATCATATACATATATATATAGTTATGACCACTACGAAGTTTGTACCGGGGAAATAATTCAACCGGGGGATTGTTTGACTAGTCCATCTGGAAGAATCCTCAATTGACCATGTGGCTAGGAAACGAGCAGTCCAACTGGGACTAAGCTCACTAGAATGTACAACAGAATCCTCAATACTCATACGCATGTGACAATTCCTACGCGTGTAGCTAAGGTTCTACGAAACTCCCCATCAAGGGTGTCTAGGATCCGACTTTTCCAAATATCCTATATCACCAAGTATCCAATTCCAATATTCCAAATCCGTGGAGGTACATTGGGTAGTGCTTATAGCACTCAAAACTGACTTAAGCACAACCCAAATCCACATTTAATAAACTCTTTCCAACCATCCATGCACCCAATACATAAGTCCCCGCACAAGTAGTCCTACACTGCTTGACCCTAAGAGGGTCCTGCCTGCTGCGTACGTTGAGTCGAAGTACCTATTTCAGAATACGAGGACTAGATTAACATAAATTTCTTCAAACGAGAACCTTAAATAAAATCATAGTTTTCACGGGATTTAAATGTGTGTACGATGAACGAGAAGTTCCTAAGGTCCAACTACGTGTTTCGAATAGTGGAATAGCCTTGGGAGACGCTCGGTCAACTCAGTGGTCAAACTTCCCAAATCTGGTCAACAAGGCCCACAACCTCCGATTTCTAATCCAAAAGTTTCTATGGGTTCAACAAGGTTTATTATACCTCCTACAAGTTTGGTCTGAATCAAACGGTCGGATAACTCGTGATCGCACGATCGGACGATTACCGTATAACCTAATCTTTGAATCATTGAATAGAAGCATCCGAGACTCCAATTCACAATCCACTAATTCTTACACGATCCTAGAGGTGCCTAGATCAACATATTTGAAAATGAAGTCGATCCAACGGTCCAAACATATCGAACTCGGATAATGCCTAATATGCATAATTTGATTGATAGTCAAACGATAACCAAATTTAAATCCGAGCATACCGTCATGCTCGGGATGGCATGGGGATCATTTTAGGACCAAAAGAGTTACCCAAATAGTACCCATGCGCCGCCACACGCGCCGGCAGCGTGTGGGTGCCAAGAGAAATTCTGATGACCAGAAAATCTCAAAACCGTTAGTCAAGACCTATACCTATATTATCAGAACAATGAGTGGAACAACTTTTGTTCTTGGACCATGGCTAAAAATTGACCGGAACTTGCCGGAAACACAAGCCAAAAATTGACCAAACTTTAAGTGATAGATTGAGGTCCAAAACGCAGAAATTGATCCTAATCAACCCAACCATCAGGTAGAACACATTGAGAGGATGAAAAAGCATACATAGATTGAAGAAATTGGTGGCCTAAATCACTAGAACAAGAGATGTCGGAATCGCCAAAACAAGCGATGGAAGTTTTAAGTAAAAACTGGCCTATTTTTTGCAATTTTCAACGACTGGAGGTGGCGATTCCGTCGGAGGTGGGATAGGGTAGGAAGAGGAAGTCGCAGCGGTCGTTTTGGTAGCAGTCTCTCCGAATTTGGTGGCTGTATCATTTTAGCACAAGATTTGGATACAAAAAAAAAAAAGGGGGGGGGGGAGAGAGAGAGAGAGAGAGAGAGAGAGAGAGAAGAAAAATCAGATTTTTAAAAAGACCAATTTTGAAATATTTACAATTATGCCATTATGCTTTCGTTGATTGTAACTTCTTCGTTACAACTCCTATGTGAGCCAACTACGTGTCTACGAACTCATCTCGACACAATCTACGTCATGGTGCCATTCACTTCCCCAAAATCCTTCCGGATTAAGAAGTGACCAAAATGATCCTATCCTCGAGGGCAAAATTGTAATTTCATAGTTTATTAATTTAATTAAATTAAATGAATACTTAAATTTGGGTGGGGATGTTACAACGGAAACCATGCCAAACCATGCCAATCTCATACCGTGTTGTTTGTTGTTGCAGTGTAAATGGTATGATGTAGACAAAGAGCCATTAAAGTTTATTGGGAATTTGAATCAAAAGCATTAATAAGTTCAATGCATGAAGGTTTTGTTTTGGCATCTAATAAATTCCATGTATTTGGAATGGAATAGCTATAGTCGTAATTATTTGGATGAGGCTTAATGTACCTGAATTAATGGTGGTTGTTGATATTGAAATTGAAAACAAAGAAAGTGTTCTCTCATCTTTGCTCATAATCTGGGTATTCTTAGAATTAACGGGTTTGAGTATTTTATTCTATCTTTTATGCCAAGTTTCGGGTATTCTTAGACTAAACGTTGCTTGGTGGTTCGTGGTTCGTGTTTTCCAACATCCTTGCTCGAGTGTCGCTACATCAGATACCATATCATACCGTTTTTGTTTGACACGACACTGGTTTCATATTTCCTGTATTGTTTGGTGTCATACCGTACCGAATAGTATCCATCTTCTCTATTTCTTTATTCTTTTTCATTTTCTTTCTTCTCTCTCCTTCTCTCTATCTTTCTTTATTATTTATCCCTTCTTCTTCGTCTCTTCTTCCTCTTTTCCTCTGTTCTTTCTTCCCAACTACCATTCCCAGTCCATCACCATATATCTTCTCCTTTTATTATTTTTTTTCCTTTCTACTTCATCTTCTCTCTCTCTCTCTCTCTTATTTTCTTCTCTTTCTTCTTTCCCTCCCCATCACTTTCTTTCTTTCCATTACTATCTTTTTTTCCCTCTCCTCTCTTCTCTCTTTCTCTGTTTCTTTTTTCCTCTCTTTAATTTCAGTTTTTGTTTTCTCTTTTCAAATTTCAGGTTTTTTTTTTGTCTTTGTTCATCTTTCTCTTTTCAAGTTTGAAAATCTTAGCTATGAAAATTCCATTCAGCAACAGTGGTACTGAAATGGTACCGTGTCATATCGAAACCGATCGGCTCTGGTATGATTCGGTATCAAAAAACTAAAACACCAATTCCATACCATACCGTACCGTGTTGTTTGAAAATTCTGGTATCAGGAGCAGGCTGCGGGATGTGATCAATACTATACCATCATGTACCGTGCCGTGCCCAAGCCTAATCTATAAAGTACACTTTTTCCTACTTCATTTGCCTATCCCTTTCAAGATGCTCTAAGTAGTCAAGTTTTGTCTATCATGTGTCCTAATAGAACAAGAGTATGGCCTTTCAAAGTTCACGTGTTCCTAATCTACTTTTATGTAGGTAGAATTTAACATACTTTTTCTGACACCAAAACATTACTAATGAGTAACATGAATATTATATTTCTTTTTCACAAGGTGGTGCATTGAAATTTGAGGGATGACGATGAGATGTTGATCTTCTTCGGATAAACATAACTACTAATTCTCTTAGGCCACCTCCAACGCAGCCCATGTTGCCAGGGCAAGAGGCCCTTTTTGTAGGGTTTGGACCTCCAGCGAGCGCCAAGCAACCCGGGCAAGCCCTGGGTCCCACCAGCCCGGGCAAGACCAAGGGCAGATCTTGCCTGGGCTTCAGCCCAAAGGCGGTGACGTCATGCTGACATCAGTGAGCACAATTCGATTTTTTTTTTTTTTTACCGTTGATGCGTGAGTTTCACGCGCTAACGGTAAAAAAATTTGACTTCCACTCGATGACGTTAGCTCAACGTCTGACGTCATCCTTGATAGAACCCAATGGGAAAACGCCACGTGGCGCAACCCGGACGCTCCGATTGTTTTTTTTCCAGAAATATGACGGTCCTAATTTTTTTGGCTAAAATTTTTTTGAAAAAATTCTGAAATTTTTTATAAATAATTTTTTCCCTATAAATACCTAACAATTTTATTCACTTTCCACACCAAATCTTCATACAATTTCTTTTCCTTCCAATAGTTTTTACTTTCCACTCATATTATTCACTTTCCACACTAAATCTTCATACAAACTCTTCTCCTTCCAATATTTTTTACTTTCCACTCACATTTTTCTACTACTTTCTATTTGTATCAAAAAACAAATGACATCTTATGTCGAAGCCGGAGGCGCGTGGACAACTCAGGAAGATATTGTGTTGTGTCAGTCTTGGGTGAACGTTAGTCATTGCCCTGTCACGGGCAATGAGATGAAGTTCTCTCATATGTGGAGCAAAATTCATGAGAATTTTGTCAAAGATCGGGTTCCATTTGGACCAAAATGGCGTTGTCTAGTTGATGGAAAATTTTGAATAGAGAGTTAGGGAAATGGAGAAATGCCTTGATACAAGTAATGAAGAACATTTGAAGAGGTCAATATCTATCCGATGAGGTAAAATATTTATAATTGCCATTTTAATCAATTTAGTGTAACTTTTTTTTATTGCATATTCTATTTCTTTTTTTTGCATATATATATTTTTTTTTTGCATTTCCAATTTGTCTATATTTTCTTGCATAATCAATTTTTTTTCTTGCTTTTCAAAATTGTTTATGTTTTCTTGCATAATTTTTTTTTCTTGCACTTCCAATTATTTATTTTTAATAGATCATACAAGCACAAGTTTGGTTCGGCGCCATGGGGCAAGGCAAAAAAAAAGTTTCTTGCATCACGAATGTTGGGAAGTTGTGAAGGATTGTTCGAGATTCAAAATTATTCCCACAGGTCTAGCGGTTGTGTTGAATGAGACGTCGCTCCGAGATTCGCCAAGAACTGATTCGCCATTGGACTCCTTAATGGAAAAGGAGTCACCACTCCCACGTGAGCCGAGACCTATTGGGAGAAAGGCGGCAAAGGCCAAGAGATGGAGCACTTCGAATAATGAATGTGCACAATTTTTGGAGCAAATAGCTAAGAACACCGCACTAAGAATTGAGAGAGACTTGAAAAGAGAAGAAGCGGACATGGCATGACATGAAGCATCTGCAATTCAACAGCAGCAGACACAAGAAAAAGACATGGAGGATAGAGAGATGAAAATCATGGCTATGGATACGAGTCATATGTCTCCTGAAACAAAAGCTTATTGAAAGCTAAAATGAAGGGATGTGATGAGAAGAAAATTTTTTCATGACGACGGACCTAGCAATACGGATTGGTTAAATGATCAAAACCATTAGGTTGTATTGAAAGATTTGCCATATGTATTAATTTGTTGTATTGTTTCCTTTTTATTCAATAAAGAAAGCATTAAATAATATGACTATTTATTAAAAATATTTTCCCATCAAAACAAAGATTAATTAAAACCAAACCTTAATTTATTGCAAACAACACACAAAACAAACCATACTTAAAAGCATAAAAAAAGAAGAAGCATAATTCCAAAAAACACCACACACAAAATAAAGCATAATTAAAAACAAAGCATAATTCCAAACAAAGCACTAATCTTGACTTCATCCACTGTGATTGCCTTTCATCTCCTACAAGTGCTCTATCAAGTCAACTTGACGTCTCTCGTGAACTTATGAAGATTGCATTTCTTGATAACGATCAATCATGGGGTTGTTGTATCGACCATCCCGAATTAACGGTTCGGGCTCCATTGGTTGTCCATTTGGTCCCATCGGCCTTTCATATATTCCTGTCAACCCCGTGTTCATGGGATCGGGTTCAAACACCTCTGGAACATCATAATCATACTCATCCTCCATAATCATGTTGTGAAGGATGATGCAAGTCATCATAATGCTCCACAGCACCTCTTCATCAAGCATCCGAGCAGCACCCCTAATAATTGCCCAACGAGCTTGCAAGATATCGAAACACCTTTCCACGTCTTTCTTGTAACCTTCTTGAAAGGCAGCAAAGCTTTTTTCCTTCTCGGATTGAGGATTCATAATTATTTTCACGAATGTCGTCCACCTAGGATCAATTCCGTCGGTAAGGTAGTACGCACTAGAGTATACGGTATTGTTGATTTGGTACGTGATCTGGTGGGAATGACCTCGCAATACCTCGTCGAACACCGGGGATTGACCAAGGACATTGAGGTCATTCTGAGATCCGGCAACCCCGAAGAAGGCATGCCAAACCCAACAGTCGAATGAAGCTACGGCCTCCAAAATTATACTTTTTTGGCCCTTTCGATTCCCATAGTCTCCTTGCCAAGCAGTTGGACAATTCTTTCACGGCCAGTGCATGCAATCGATGTTTCCAATCATTCCTGGGAAACCCCGAGCCTCAGCTTGTTGTAGAAGCCTTTGCAAGTCCCTCGGCGTAGGTTTGCAAAGGTACTCCCTCGTGTACAAATTTTCTACTGCATCACAGAATCTCACCAAGCACTTTAGGATAGTTGATTTCACTATCCTTGCGATCTCATCCACCTGCTTTGCAGATGCCCCATAAGCAAGCATCCGCAAAGCAATTGTAAGTTTTTGCTCCGGGAGAAGACCCAAAACTCCAACAGCATCATACTTTTGAATGAAGTATGTGTCGTAATTACAAATATCATGCATGATTTTTTGAAACAAATGTGGCTGCATTCTATATCTCTCTCGAAACTTAGAAACAAGATATAATGAATTTGGGATAAAATAATATTCCATGAGATTTTTACCCCAAGACTCCCTAAGTCTGTCCACATTCAAGGCATGACGACGGGGGTGTTGCCTTGATTAATTAAGCATACACACCGCCTCTACAAGCATTTCTTCCTCTTCTTCATCGACCTCCTTATCTTCATCAGCACGTTTGCGCCGGATTTATTCCTCTTCTTGTTGTTGCCTCTCCAACACCCTCCTCAAGTTTGACATTGAGAGTAGAATGTGTTTTGTAAAATCTAAGAAATGAAGGAATAGATAAGATATGGTGTGAGAGGTTTGAGTTGATGGTGTAGTTTTATATAGGGATTCAGAAGATAGAGATGACACGTAGCGCAATTTTATAGGGTGAAAATCTTATATAAAATATGATATTATAATTTTTTTTTTAAATATATGAAAATCTTATCTGACATGGGACACGTGGTGCAATTTTTGAGGGTGAAAATCTTATCTGAAATATGAGATTATATATATTTTTTTAATATATGAAAATCTTATCTGACATGGGACATGTGGCGCAATTTTAGAGGGTGAAAATCTTATCTGAAATATGAGATTATAATTTTTTTAATGAATATCCAAAAAATTTATCTGGAATAAGACACGTGGCAACTGAGATTCTCATTCGAAAATCTTTTCTGAAAAATGATAGACATGTGGCAACCAAAAATCTTATCCGAAAATTTAATTAGAAAATTTTATCCAAAAATGTTATCTGAATTTTTAGGTGATAATTTTATAATAAATAGTGACACGTGGCAACTGAAAATATTATATGAAAAGTTTATCAAAATTAATGGTTTAAAGTATAAAAAAATTGGAAATAAAGCACAATGAATAGTAATTGTCTTAGCCCTAGCTTTTTGAAGTGGAACCAACAAAGGTAAGGTTGCCATTATTTACGTGAATAGTAGCAGCTCTTACCTTACACTTGTCTTAGCCTTAGCCTTTGAGGTGAACATGCTCTTAAAGGGGCACGGGCTGGTGAGAACAAAAACATTTACCAACTAAATGAAACTGCTGATATTGGGGGTGGTATGCAGCTTGTTGCATTACGTGCACTTTTGGCATCTTTCCTTTCTTTATCTTGTGTTCACCCCCCTTATGTAGATGCAGGTCTTGATCTTTCTTTCTTTTTGGTTTGTCAAACACTATAAATAGGTGGATTACATGTGAGTTGATGTTTTTTTCCCTTAAGTTTTTATAAGCCATTTTACAAAAAGATAAATTTGTCTTTAAAATTTTGAAGATAAAGTAAGTAAGAGAATAAGACAGGTGGAAATAGCATTACTAAAAAAAATTGGACAGAAAATCGGAGTTATCTAAAGCTATGGGGTGTTTTGGTCATTAAACTTCAAAAGAAGAAACAAAGTTTAGGGTTCCTTCTGTTCTGTCACTCTCTGATTGAGCGGGTATTCAGCTTTCACTTTTTGACTGAAACAACTCTCAAACGGTACTGCCACCATTATCCCAACCCCAACCCCAATCCTAATCCCAATCCCAATCCCAAGCCCTAACCCTAATTCTGGTTGTTGTTCTTCATTCAGGTATCTGTCGTATAATGCCGGCGTTGTTTTCTTCTGACTTCTTTTAGGTTTTGAATTTGAATTTCAGTTCTCTGTCTCTGTTGTGTGAGGAAATACGTAGACAGAAAAATGGATCGGTATCAGAGGATAGAGAAACCTCGGGAGGAAACGCCAATTAACGAGAATGAGATTCGCATTACCACTCAGGGCAGGATCAGGAACTACATTACCTACGCCACCACTCTGCTTCAGGTCCTTCTCTCTCTCTCTCTCTCTGTTGTTGCTGTTGTTTTTGTTGTTGTTCGTGCATTTTGGGGATCATTTCTCAACGGTTTTTCATGTTTAAGACCCTAGTGCATTGTAAATGATGATTTGTATATGTTTGTGCTGATGCAATTTCAGCTTGCTTTTTGTTGTCAATCCTGTAATTTTATTATGATTTATTTGTTAATTTAGTCAGTTTTTCTTGTACCAATGTACATTGTTGATGAGAAAAAAGAACCATTGTGGGCAAGCCCATTTTTTAAGAGATGTGTTTGCTTATATATATATATATATATATATATATATATCGCATTGTTATTCCTGTTTACGTGAAGGGTGTTTAAATAATTTTGAGAAAGGCATCTGTAGTTGTCTGCCTCTTGGATAATTTGTGTTGGTTTAAACTGTGGCAGAAGGAAATAAATTTTTTGTTCATTTGTTATTTTCGGGAAAAAAAAAAAACAGAAAAGTTATTGGGCCTCTTTTTTGTTATGTTTTACTAACTTTATTATATACCATTTGTTATGTTTTCACTGTTGTGTCATTATTATTTTCTGTTTACAGGAGAAAGGATCTGATGAAATTGCTCTCAAAGCCATGGGCAGAGCTATCAACAAGACTGTGATGATTGCTGAACTTATTAAGGTTCTTTAAATCAGCAACTCAACAATTTTGTGTGCCTTTCTGTACATGTTATGTTGCTCATTACAAAATTGTTTTCTCTTCAGCGAAGGATTGCTGACCTTCATCAAAACACATATATTGGCTCTACTGATATAACTGACTTGTATGAGCCGCTGGAAGAAGGCCTCGATCCGTGAGAACCATAATATGATCCTTTCTCAATGATAATTTCTCATGCATTCTGTCATATTGAGTGTTATGTTTGGCTAATAAAATTCTACTGACACAGTGTAGAAACTACTCGCCATGTATCAGTGATTACAATTACTTTGTCCAAGAAAGAATTGGATGGATCCTCTACAGGGTATGTAGAACTGGATTTTTACCCAAGCTAATTGCTGATTTTTGTTTTTTTTTTTAATAACAGTAATGAGCATGGGTTTACAGATACCTCACTCTCTCTCTCTCTCTCTCTCTCTCTCTCTCTGCTTCTAGCAATATCAGGCTGTGTTTTGTGCTTCCATTATCATCTTTAGCTCATAAAATCTGATGCACATGGAGTTTCTGCTGTGTTATATGATTACCATCTTCAAAGTCACATTTTTTGCTGACAAGAAAAAAAAGTTCAGACAAGTTTGTATTATTGTTCTATGTGTGTGATGATTTACATTGGTTTACTTTTAATATGATGCAGATATCAGGCACCGATTCCAGCAGATCAAGTGAAACCATGGACTGAATATGGTTATGAAGGAGGTAACCACAACTTATGATCACTGATTTGAATTTAATCCTGCTCTAAGCATTTAATAATAATTTTTTTTTTTTGGGTACAAAAATGAATAATTATTTGTTTTATTTTGTGAATAGAGGGCTCTCCTAGTATGCGAGGTAGAGGACGCGGTCGAGGAAGGGGTAGAGGCAGAGGTAATACACAAATTTACTAAATGCTCCAAAGTGATTTTTATTTTTTATTTGTTCATTATTTGCACTTTGAGCATTGTGAATTATTGGTTTGATTACTCAAACCTCCTTAAGCAGCTAGATGAAAAATGGATTTTCCTTGAATTGGTACAACTACAGGTAGTTTCATAGAGTGTGATTAGAGAAATTTATTTTAGATGGTTGTATGCACTGAAGACCTAATAACGTGTGAGTGAAGAAAAGATGAGTTGATTTGGAGTGAAATGAATTAAAGCGGATAAAAAATTATATATAGAAATTTGGGAAGTAGCATGTTCAATTCATTATTAGACATAACCTGGAAGTATTTCATATTGAATATCCAAAGTAGTATGGTTACAGAGAAAAAGACTAATGTTGTTGGGCCTGATAGTTTCCTTAAAAGGAACAAAAGAACCTAGATGGTTTGTTGTGACATGTGGCAAATTAGTGGTAATGTGAAAACTAGGATTGTTAATTTTAAGCAAAGATCATATATATGAAACACCAACCAACTTAAGGAAAATAGTGTTCCTTTGGAGTAATATCATAAAGTTTATGGGGATATTTGAGCAGGCCTTGTCCATTTAGCCCACATGTGCAACCTCCCTTACTTTGTCTTCGTTGAAATCAAATGCTCGTTGGTGTCATGAAGTGTTATTTCCAATTTTTATTTCCTTATCTTAATAAGGTGTGGGTTGACCAGGTTGCACTCCCATCCCTAACCTGTTCACATCTTTCCACCAGATTTTTTAAATGATCATATGACGCTATTTCTTACTTGACACTCTTCTCTATTTTTGCAAGAGGGAGGGTGGGGCACCTCACAAAATTCAGGCTCTTTCTTGTGACAAATCAATCTAAGTTTTATTTGTCAGTCTATTTTTTTTTCTTGTATTAATTCTAATTCATACTAAAAATTTAGTTGCAATTCAAGAGGAATTTAAACATGAGAGTGAGAGAGAAAACAAAGAGGGGAGGGAGCCACTTAAGAATTTAAGAGGTTGTGGCTCTTTATAACTATACACATAGTGCAAAAACTGCCATAATACCACCACTAGACCCAAATTGTTGCACCCTGTTTGAAAACCTTGTGGATATGCTCTCTTTCTCTTGCTTACTAGTAAATATTTGGAAGCACACAGTACCTCCTGATTTCTTGCTCGTTTTTATGTTCTTTGTCTGGTGGGTACATCAGGAATTCCCAATCATTGTATACATCCTAAGCGCAATGTGCCTTCTTCGTCTATTGCTGTTTATTCTTCAATAAGTATGCCTTCACTTATGGGGAAATGTTTCGCTGCATATTGTCTCGGATCCAAAGTTCTAAACCTCTGAGGTGGTACTAAAGCTGTATCAACCCCACCAGTCCCAATCACAAGGCCACAATATTTGAATATTGTGCCCTATTTTTTCCATTAATGAAAATCCATGCTCCCAAGCATTATCATGTCTCTATTTCCTCTGCTAGATATCATACATTGCCCTTAATATTTTTCAGAACTGCACCCTAATTAGTTATAAAATTATGTAGTATATGTAATACCTCTCCAATTACTTTATTCAAGTACTTAATCATGCACATATCACAGTAGTTATTTAGTTTATCACTTACTACACACCAATTAGTAGACATTGTCATAGACAATAAATACCTCACCAATCAATGCATAAAAGTATGCAATCATTCAGGAATTTGCTTAATCGTCCGTACAAATACAAGAAGAAACATTAATTTGCATTGGGTCTGCAAGTTTCTTAATCATGCAATTAATTGGTTAATGTGTTGTGTTGGTTTGTTGTGCTTCAATATTTGTGGAGAAACACTGGGGGGATGTATCTAAGGCAAAAGTTATTTCGAAACTTTTTTGTTTTGTCTGGGTGATTTGGTTGGACAGAAATGCTAGAAAGATAGGGGAAAAAAAGATGCACTTGAACTATGGGATTGGAGTGCGTTTTTGGACCTAATTATGGGCTTGGTTCTTTTCTTATTGATTCTGGTTGGGGAGCTGTTGTTGAGTGTTTTGTTGTTGTGGTTTCAGTTTAGCTTTGATAACTTTGTTTTTGAGAGATTACTTTCCAGATTGTATAGTTGAGTTAGTGCACTGCTGGTCTGCTGAAGGACATTTATCTTTGTATTTCTTTGATTTAAATGAAGTCATTCTTTCCTATTTAAAAAAGTGCTCAGTCATTCATTAATATATTTTACTTAGTTTTAAATGTATACTGTTGGTAAAAGTAAATAAAAATAAAAACACTAATTTAGGAGATTATAATATATATATATATATATTTTAAACTAAGACTAAGTTAGGAGATTGTTGATTGCAGAAAACAATTTGTAAGAAATACAAATACATCTGTAAGAAAGAGAGAAATTTTGTGTAACACGTCAATAGTGAGGGAGATAAGGGTATAGTGTCAGGGAGGTTTTGGTGAATAAATTGGTAAAGTCCATGTCACGGTGTCTCAGATGTAGACATAGGTAAGTTTTTTAGGTGAGTGGGTGAAGTTGTCTGTGTATTGGAGAAATTAACTTGCTTATGATGGATGATGTGACTGCATCTCCAGCTGTTTTTCTATTATTTTAATTTTTATTGTTTAGAATATTTAAACTGAGTCCATTAGATCAAATAGAGCTTTTAGATCAGTTGTCAATTTGATAAAGCATTATAGACTTCCATCAAGTGTAGGGTTTGCATCAATTGGGAAGTAAGGGTTGAACCTTTGATTGGTCCTCTTTTTCTTTTCTTTGTTCTTTGGAAATCTTTTTAAAATCATTTACTCTAACTTCTGGCAGGAACAGGCGCCACCAATGCCAAGTTCATATGGTTATCCAGTCCTCAAAATAAACCATATCTACGCATAGAGATGATAAGAGAGTGAAAATTTTGAAAACCTAGGAATTCTATGTAGTATTGAGTTGCTTGTGTGATTCGTTATATTTGGTCAAAATAGTATAATTTCTCAAATTTCATTTAAAATTCCATATTTTCTCAAAATTTATGTCCTTTCTCTCAAATTTTTACCTATATCGTTACTTTTTGTCAATATTTCTGTTTTTAAACTCTCATTTTTCTATCAGTTTTGTTCTTTAATACCTTGATTTTCAGTAGCAGGCTGTTTATCTTTTTTATTCAGTATATTTGCTTTTGGTGTTGTTTTACATTATACCAGCTAATTTTGTATGATTTAAAAAGCAGTAATAGTTCATGTATCTCTTTTGTACAGGGAATGTCAGCAATGGAGTAGTAGAATACAATGGTGATGGTGGCTTTGATGGTGGGCGTGGCTATGGTGGCTTTGATGGTGGGCGCGGCTATGGTGGCTTTGATGGTGGGCGCGGCTATGGTGGCAGGGGTCGAGGTCGTGGAAGAATCCGTGGTTATCGTGGACGTGGACGAGGATATGGTGGTGGAAGTATGCAGCTGGAATCAGGTGGTTATAATGCTTATAATGATTATGGAGGTGGGGCACCTCCTACACAAGGTCGTGGTAAGCTTTCACATCATTAAATCCATTGTGTTTAAATAATATAATGGAGAAATGTATATCTATGATTATAATCTTCCCCGTTGTATTATGAATCCTTTTCTTAAGATATGGATTTTTAAATTTAAATAGTCAAATCATGTAAACTAAAGCTTCCATGGGATGTGTATGTTGGGATGAATAATTTACATTGTCGAGGGCGCTTTTGAAAATTTTGGTTAGTTCCCGAACAAATAACAAAATTGACTTTGAATGTTGCAAATTGTCATACAAATAACAAATCTTTTATTAGAATGAAGAAAGGTGGAATCCGCCTTCATTTTTGTTGCTGGCATTGAGTTTCCTTTGGTGCTGATGCGTTTGATATTTTTCTTAGGCTATCTGCGAAATTTGTCTTTCATTCTTAATATATGAATGTAATATAACCTTTTTATGGTTTCTATCTTGGTTCTTGCAGGACGAGGGCGTGGCCGAGGCAGGGCAAGAGGTCGTGGGCGTGGTCAGGGTTTCCGAGTTGATGGACCTCCTACTCCTACCCAGGCTGCTCCCTGACCTCAGGAGGTACCGAACCTGCGTTAGGTTGCAGAAAGTTTTGGATGCCTGCTCAGCTAATTATGTCTATTTTAGGGGCAAAATGGGGGTTGGGGTTCTTCAGTAGTGAAGTTTAAGATCCTTTTCTAGGGAGGGATACTAGCTAGTGAGCTGCCCGCTCAATGTGTGTGGCAGCCATGTTTTTGTAGTTCGAAGGTAGGATAAGGATTGTTCTCGTTTATATCTGACCAAAACTTGAAAGTTGTATACCTTTCTCTTTTAGAAAATAATAGAGCAGTACATTCATTCTTTTCTTTTTATAAATAAACTCTTCAATCTGTTTTGCTTCAGGAAAAAGTGATGCATAAGTTTTAGGTCACCGACCTTTAGGGTATAGGGTTTGCAGTCTTGAGCTTGGTTGATTTTGTTGGAACCAGATCATTGAGTATGTGCCTGACTGTTATATGTTAGAAAACAAATCTCGAATCTATCTCGAGTTTGGTGCTTTGGAGGTTAGCTCAAATTGTGTTGCTACATCCGTTTGTAGCTGAGATGATAGCTTCCTTATAATCCAATTCTAGGCTAAATAAATGGCCAAAAGAAAATGTGTTAGAATAAGTGACGCCAATCCAGTGGTAATTCTCTTCATTTTGTTTGGGGATTTTTGTAGAAAAGTCAGATGACTTTAACACCATTCAATTTTTCATCTATTTTGAATGGTATTTTAGTCTTTCTAATGTGTAAACCTTTTTTTATTTTTATAAAGCCATGTAAACCTTCTTTTTATAGGCAACGCTTTCATCTCTTTTAACCCAAGCCTTTTCGCTGGTTTTAACTCAATCATCCCCAACCCCATTAAGAGCAGTTCCAGCGGTAGGCCCTGCCTTGGCAAAAGGCTGCCCATGCATAGAAATGGATCTCCAGGGGTACAAAATAGCCCAAGCAAGGCATGGGCTCCACCAAGCCTTGGCAGGCTCAAAGGCAAGAACAGCTCGAGTTGTTGCTTTAGGGCTGTGATATCATGTTGATGTTAACAAAGAAAAAAAATTATTTAAAAAAAAAAAAATCACCAAAAAAATTCAGAATATTTTTTTAATACATATCTAGCAATTTTTATTATTATTAATCTCATACATATAAATAAAATTAATCCAATGTGAATAGTAATTGTCATTGAGTTGCGATGACAATGGGTGAAAAAGTAACAAAAATATTGCTAGGGCATATTTTATTCACGTGAACGGTAACCCTTGCTTGTCATTGCCCTTTGCCATGGAAAATAGGCGGAAGTGCTCAAACAAATCACACGGCCAGACTTCCACCGAAAAACTCCTCCTCATGTCCCGCCAAAAAAATTCCTCAAGACACCCAACCGTGGCCAACCCGACCAATATACCATGGTAAAGGGCAAGAGTGAGATCCCTGGTTCCACCATGGTGAGCACAAGAGTGAGATCTCGTGTTTGAGTCTTAAATTGAAAAAAAAATTAAAAAAATCAGAAATTAAGAACAAAAAATGAAAACTAGATAAATCAATTCATCTGAAGGAAAAAAAAAAGATTGAAAACTAAGCTTGCCAAATGGAAGGTTGGAGAGAGTGCGGCTGCCTATGCAAATTCCAAGCAAGGGTGAGGAGAGAAATGGAGAGAAATAGCCATTGAGGGAGGAGAGAGCGCGAGAGAACCCACCGCCACCCCTGTTCCGAATCCACCCCATCATCAACCTTGCCACTGAACCAATAAGAGTTCTTCCACCCATTTACCATGGCAAATAGCAAGTAATAGCGGTTACTGTTCACATGAATAGTATCTATCATTGCTCTTTCTTTTGTGCTTTTCCACCCATTGCCATGGCAACTCAAGGGCAATTACTCTTCACATTGGATTAAATTTAGGGAGCTTCACTAATATACCTAAAATAGGAGCTGAAATTATAAAAAAGCCTCATATGAAATGCACTTTAGAAACACACCCAAAATCCATTTACTACATAAAAAATGAGTGTTGAAGTTCCTATAAATTACATGGTTGCCATTGATAAACTTAAAACCAGCCCAACACAAAAAACTCAAAAAAAACCCAAAATAAGCCCAGCAACCCCGAAGTACATTGTTAATACCATATCATAAAAGTACATTGTTAATACCATGTCATAAAAGTACATTGTTAATACCATATCATAGAAGTACATTGTTAATACCATGTCATAGAAGTACATTGTTAATTCCATTTCTTACAAAAAAATTCAAACAAAATTCAAAAAAATCCAACAAGACATTCGATATCCTTTATAGAAACCACCTCTAATTGTCCATAGTTTCACCATAAACAATCACAAAGGCAAAATGAAATACCTCTACAAAAAAGAAAAAAAAAAGTGCACTGTTAATACTATGTCATAGAACTATATTCCTAGTAAGAATCACATTTTGCATATTATAAACTTCAAGTGCACAGCTATATATACAGCAAAATATAAAGCATGCTTTGTTACTGCAAATATGTTAATATTATCTCATAGAAGTACACTGTTAATACTATGTCATAGAAATCAACTCAATTGAATGGTATGAACAATATAACAACTGTTCATACCACTTACTGGAAGTTAACAACTACATCATTTTATTTTCATAATAGGAGCGATAAATGTTTACAACTCCATACCACTCAAAATCAACTACATCATTTCAAAATCAACTACCAGTAGCTAAGACTTCTATAAATTCCTTGGTGCTACCCTTGCAATGGTACTAAGGTTGTTCACCAAATCTGACAACAAGAAATAAGAACAAAATAATTAAGCATAATAAAATAATTGGAACAACACAGATAACAATCATAAGCCCAAAGCGCATAACTGATAAGGTGAAATAGTATATAGAATTTCATTAGTCTACTATTTCACTACAAACTACAGGGATAATATGAAATCATTCACTCCCCGCATCAAAATTTCAATAGATATATGCTGAACCAATAAGAGAATGACATAGATTTTTTAAATTGAACTAAGAAATCCATATTCATAATTCAACGGGACATAAAAAGCAAAGAAACTCCATATAGTAGATCAATAAAGGAAAATAAAAAGAGGATATCTTGTTTTTCATTCAATAGTAAGCTCTGTGGGTTAAGTTGCAGAGCATTGCGCTACACTCGGGTTAGAGATGCATATTTAGCAAGCATTTCATATTGAAAATAGTCAATTTGATCATCCAAGAAATTAATATAGGTCTTTGGAGTCATCAAATAAGTTCATGTGTATGACAGATTCTAGAAACTTATTGCTTCAAATGAGAAATTGGTTTGGTTTCAAAACGCAGAAAATAATTCCTTATAGCTAAATCTTACAGCCAAATCAAAATGACTAGTGCTACTACATCAAACATGAAACAGCCTCACACACTTGGGTACAAGCTCTTGTAAGGATTAAATTGAACAACTACAGACGAGAGACAGCAATGCATGAATTTTCTGCCAACACATATGACCAATTCAAAATCAACCAACACCAAATAGCAAACTAAAATTCAGAAAATATCTACAAATTGTTTTTTTAATCCATTTTCCACATTTAAACTAGAGATAGAGAAAAGGAGAAAAATCAAACCAAATACGCAATGCTCCGCTGCCACCTCTGCAGTTGTAACCTCTGTTACCACCACCGCCGCTTCCACAAGACTGAGCTTCGTTGACGGTGATGTTACGACCGTCGAGGTTCTGGTCGTTCATGCCTTCGATTGCATCTCTCATGGCCTTCTCATTGCTGAAGGTGACGAAGCCAAAGCTGAAGCCCTTGGACCTCTAGATCTCACGGTTGTTGATGTTCTGGAAACACAAAAAGAAACCAAATCAAATCAGATCCGTCGATCAAAACCAAAACGTTGGAGTATAATCAAACGAATACACAATAATAAACAAAAATGAAAAGGAATCGATCGATCTATCTTCAATCTTTGGGAGAGAAAGATCAAGTAACATAGAGAAATAGAAGATCAAGTAGGAGATAGAGAACATGAGTCAAACGGCCCTTCGATTCGATGATCTCACCGAACGGAGAAAAGGCTTTCTCCAGCGCATCATTGTCTGTGGCCCAGGCGAGCTCTCTAACGAAACTTAGAATGATGAAGTTGAACAAAAACTGAGGTGGAAGAACAAAAACTGAAAATTGGGGTTGAAGATGAAGATGAAAGACTGGAGGTCGTGAAATGAATTCTGATCTGGTGTTGATTAGAATTCCAATTTTATGTTAAAAGGGTAATAAAGGTACTTCCTCTTAATAATTAAATTAAAAAATATACAGCTGTTGATTTTTGGGTTTATTTTGGGTGTGTTTCTATGTTTTAAATAGTGTAGGGTATATTTATAGTTTCATGTCTAGGAGTGGGTGTTTCACTAATTTTGTATTACATTTATTTATATGTATGAGATTAATAAATAAAAAATTAATAGGTGTTATAAAATAATGAATTTATTAATATTTTTTTGGAATATTTTTTGATTTTTTTTAAATTTTGTCCTTTGCTAACGTCAGTGCCCTCATGCAACAACTGGGATTGTTCCTATCTTCGGGCCTACCTAGTCTTGGTAGAGCCCACCATTTGCCCGAATTGGATTTGATTGGTGGAGTGCGTTTTTGCAGCTCGGGAGGGCCTTTTGCTATGACAATCCAAATCGGTGGAACCCCTCTAAGAACGAGCAAGCAAGCAGCCCACCGAAATTTTTTTTTCTCCCTCTCATTTCTCAATTGAATAGGAGAATACACATGATGAATAATTTTATATTACAAGCTCAGCTTAAGTGCTAAGCAAACCAGCTAACCAACTTTAATACTAAACACGTGATTCTATTTTAAAAGACTAACAACACTGGCATGTCATCTAACTATTAGCCAAACATGAAAGACTATAATACCTTTAACATAGATGGAAAATTAGATGATGTTAAAGTCAGATGACAAATTATGGATTTTGAAAAATTAAGGTGACAATTCTCTTAAATTTTTCTTTAAGGTGAAAAATTGAAACAGGTATAAAAGTTTATGTGACATTTCTCCAAAAATCTCTTTTATTAGAGGAGATTTCAAATTCTGAGTCTCCCCACTTCAACAAAGAAAATGTGACACTTCCAAGATGCAAAATGAAATTATTCATTCCTTGTATGATAATAATACGCAATGAAACATTTATTAGGTTTTTTTTTTTTTTTTTTTGGTGGCCAACTAGAATGTTTGTTTTTCTCTTCTCTATTTTGCATGGATGGTAACAATTGACAAGGAACGAGCATTAGCATGACAATTTGCCCCTTAACTATTTTTTTTTTAAGTATATTTTTATACAAGTAATATTAGGAGAGGGGGATTCTAATTTAAGACATCAGGTGCATGAATAAATACTCTTAACCATTTGAGTTACAAGCCCCTTAATTATGTTACAAGGAATTACTACTCTTGGCCAAAAAAATAGCAGCTCTATTGCAAGTGAGCTTGTTTGAGTTCTTCCTACCTTGAATACTGTTGTTATGTTTGCAACTTTTTTTCGTCTCTTATCTTCTCTTTGCCAAACAAAAAATTATTACATGCCTCAGTTTTAATCGGTGCATATCCATGGCTTGGTTCTGATGATACACCGGTACCATCAATACTCTCTGCTTGTGCAACAAAGGAAAATCCTATTCTGAATTTTTATTTATTTATTTTTGGCGAGTTTTTCTTTAAAATCTCATAAGTGCATTTATTAAGTGGCTAATATTCTTTTTGGCCCAACTAAACCATTAGAAACAACAGTATATCATAAACGAATATAATATTCTTTTTTTCTCTAATTTTTTTTATTTTTAAAAAGAGGGTATTTTCTACTTTTTATTTTAAACAAAAATGATTATTTACCAATAAAAAAATACTACTGTCGTCTGGAAACCTTGCGGACCACGGAATCCCACTACTCCTAGTAGACTTAGGATTCGAAATCCCTATATATACCTATCTGGTGGTGAGGAAATTAGAAACCCTAAAATTTGTTCTCACTTCACTCTGTAGTATTTGCTCTTCAATCGTTGGCCTCCTTGTTCACTCTGTTTGAGTTCTTGCATTCCGGGTTTGGTTAGTTTTGGGCAGGCTAGCTAGGCGTTGCATCATCAATGGCTTCCAACAACGAAACCCGTAAGCCACGGATGCGCGTTATGATGCCCCGTGAGGTTTTCCACTTCACCATTCCAAAACCAGAAGAGTATGAGCACATGGATGAAGATGTTATCTCTGAATCTGATGACGACTTTTCTTGTTCTTCTGTTCATTCAATGTGTGATTCATGTGTTACCTATGAAACTGAACATGATCATGAGATATATGGCCCACAAAGTGATAATTTGAGCTCTACCCATCATCAAGATCACGATCATGAGTATGATGAAATCTACGGCCCAGAGCCACTGTCTCCACCAAGATGTGCAGCCTATTTTGACTGCAAGTTGTGTTTGAAGATGGCAACGGAGCCAGTGGTGACTCCATGTGGTCATTTATATTGCCGGGATTGTCTGGACAAATGGTTGCACTTCTTCACCTCTCAAATGGAGTGCCCTGTTTGTCACAGTAAGGTGTTTGATTCGTCCATTGTTCCGATTAAGCCAACGCCGGTATGCAACAGAGACCTGAGTTATGGCTTCAATGTGCCACCACCAACACCAAAGGGGGGCCTTTGCTTTCGAAGAACTTTCAATTAAATATTGGTGTTTGTAGGCAGCTTATTTAGCCCGTCGGTATTTGTTGATTTGTTATGAATCCTTATGTTTTTATGTTCATTTGTTTAATACAATAAATTTATAACTACGTTCCATTTTCCACTCCTCCAAAATGTTTGATTGAATAAACGAACCTTAACAACAACAACAAATTCCTGGATTTGAAATCAATCTTTTCAGAAATCCTAAGGTTTATTTGGCCACAAATTGTGGTACACTAGATGAAATAACCTCAAATTTGCGATTTTTTGTTATTAATGTTTCGAAAAATCATACAAGGTGGATAGCGATCTTGGGATTTTTTTAAAGTTGTGTTGATGTGAAAATAATTGAATTAAGTGAGTTTAATCTCAAATTAGGGCTAAAATGCCCTTACATTTAATTTTATGAATTTTTAAAAGAAGTACAATAAATTGAAGTGAGAAAATTATAATTTTGGATTGGCAATCTCACGAACTCGTAGGCCCAAACGGTCGGTAAATCCTAGTTGAAACGAAGAATTTATGCTCGTTTGAACTTTCAGTGAGTTCATTTCAAAAGTGAACAGTGACAGATTTTGTCCATAAATAATGAAAGGCCAGAAGGGTGATTTTCGGCGGCTGCTGTGGTGGCGTCCAGTGAAGGTGATCGACACCACCCATGTCGATCGAAAGCTGAGTATCCCGCAAGCATAAAACAACAAGAATTGGAGCAATCTGAGCAATGGTGAAGGCGCAACGGTGTTCGGAAGTTGGCTCATGAATAGTGAAGTCAACGACTTCAATCGGTGGTTTGAGCCACTTCCGCTTCAAATTGACTTTGAGGTAAAAATTAAAGTTGCTCTACTTGTTGTTGCGAACGTTTTGGTATAAGTCTTGACCGTCGATTCTAAGCTTTTCCGTCATTGGAATAGTACCCCAAACCACCACTAGCGATGGCGGCTAGTGGAGGCCCATGGTGGGGATTCTGAGTTGGAGGGTTTGAGACAGGTTGTAATCTTGGAGGTGCTAAGCATGGTGGTGTTCTCTAAGTGTTGAGATTTCGTCGTTTGATTGATGATCACAGCCTTGCAATTTTGAACTGTTGATCGGAGATGATCGGATAGTTGCATCTTGTCTGATTTTATATATGTTATAGTTGGTGTTTTTTTGAGTCTGTAGGATTAGACATAATGGAGATCAGACTTCCCGATTTGAAGTTATTGTGTTTCGAAGTTAAGGCGAGCGATCACTGTTTGATCATGCTTGATCATGCGATCAAGAATGATTTGACCGTTGGATCGGGCCCAAATTGATTAAGGGTGATGTCAGGACTATTTAGAGTCCATTAGTGTGATTGGATTTGAAATATGAGGTTGCGGGCCCTAGGAGGATTTTAGAAGTATTGTTGGATATGTGGGACCCATGGAACCCAAATAGTGACTTTTTGGACAATGGGTGTCATTGGTCATGTTTTGACGTCGACAATGTGTACGTCACTATTTTGGAATTGTTTGGACAAGATTTGATTACTTTGGACCTCTGGGTGGGTCCGAAGGGCATTCTCCTCATTTGGGAGCGGAATCTTGGATTTTGGATTCTAAGTTAAGTTGCAAACTTTTCTTAGTTTTTGCAAAGCCAGAGTTTGAGGATTGTAGAGCTTGAGTGGTTGTTGTGGACTTATGAGTTGTTAAAGTTACGCAGCTTGGACGAGAGGTGAGTAAAACCATTATGGTTGTGAGTAAGATAAGATATTATTATATTTAATATAATGTGGTTCTGATAATGTTAATGGATATAATTAACATGCTGATGTGGTTTTTGAGAAACAGTTTTTGTGTGATTTTAAAATCATTTAAATGTGTTTTAATTTTAAATGAATTTGCAAGTTTTTGCAAAATGGATGGTATTTTTGGGAATGACCATATATATTATGATTGTATGGTGGTGTTCATGAATGAATGGCCACGTAAAGATATATAAGTAAATATATATTGTTGTGATGGATGTAATTTGATAGAAAACAATATTTAATGCGGAAATACATATTTATTATTTTCGGTGTGTGTTGTGATTGGAAGGATAGATGTGAGACTGCATTGATTCCTTCAATC
>NC_024131.1:18454640-18466794 GCF_000346735.1 Prunus mume
CGTAAAGAGGTCTGACCGTGACAAGTAATTAGGGATTATAGCCCTAGGGTGCGAGGCCCCAAACCAGTTAGAGCTCTAGTTGTCGCCATTGCGGATGTTCATGATGGTAACACATAGTTACTTGGCTTTGGCGCATATTTGTGAACAGGCACTAATGGATGTGTACTTTAGTGTTCGTGAGTTGGGAGAGTCTAGCATATTCTCACTTCTGTTGTCCAAGAGTGACATTTATGGGTTGTGTTTCTAACGGATTTGAAACAGGTTTTGGGTTAGCTGAGGACCGAACAGTTCTTATAAATTAAAAGAATTGTGATTGTGATGAGATGATTGAGTATGATTACCTTGGTTATACAAGGATTGTGGCATGCTAATGAAAGTGCATGTGTTTGTATATCATGTGTAAATGACTTATTTATGCTGCTGGTTGTGGTTTACTCATACGAGCTTAAGAAAGCTTATTGGGTTTGTTCTTTGATGAACCCGGTACACTATTCGATGGTGTAGGGGCTAATTCTACAGAGAATAGGAACCCATGACTTCGTGAGGAGCTGAAAGCAGAAGGTGTACTTACAGTATACAAAGTTTGGTTTGAGAGTGTTGGTGTGTTTAGACTTCCGCTGTATGTATTAAGCTTTGAGGAGTAGAGTAAGTAATATGTTGATTGTTCAATATTATATATGTTGTAATGTAATATTTGACTCGGAAGATGGAGTCACTATTGACATTGTGGTTCGGAACATGTGGTATTGTATTATGAAAAAAGAAAAGATTCATTGTACATTTGGTGAAGGTTCCGAGCTTCACGTCCGAAATCAGTTTGTAATAACTTAGCATGTTATTTGTTGTTGAAAATTCGGGACGTGACACTAGAGAACATGATTGTGAATTTGACGGATATATTAAGAAGGTTTGCTGGTTTTCTAGAGTTCCTAAATCCTGAGAATTATGTTGTTTTTAGGTTAAAAGCTAAAACCTTTTATACAAGAAACTAATGATGTTCATTTAAATCAACAATGCTGATTCTAAACACGTTTAGAGTTTGCATAATTTTATTGTATATGATTATTTTTGAGTCGTAGAAAGCGGAAAATGTTGTGAGGTTTGGGACAGACATACCAGAAGCAATTGGCACTGGCAGCAATACTACATCACAATCAGTGAACTGTAAAGGAAGAAAAAAGAACAAATCCTGGCAGGCTCCAAGTTAGTGACACCCGAGAGCGATTTGTGGCTTTAATTTTAAGGTAAACCAAGACCGCCTGCCCCGTATAGGTCTCGAGATGAGTAGCCAAGACAAATGTAACGGATGCAAATCCAAGAAACAAATTTCATCATTAATAACAATGGACCATATAAGTCAAAGATACTGAACCAGATTTTATGTTTCAATTCTGAAAAACTACAACCCAAAATCTTAATTATCCCAAGCCTCATCCCCCAAAACAAGAAAGCGGTTCGAGTTTAGATGTCTGCCGCAAGGAAGTTCGCTGACAATGATACCTGGCAAAGAGAACCATTAAACATGAAGGACAGAGGGAGGGGGGAGGAAGGGAGGAGGGAGGGATTGATTTTGAATCCAACAAATACCTTCTCGCCTGGTTTGAATGGAGGAAGACCTTTAAAAGGACATGTAGAGCATCTAAAATCATCACCTAGTCCGCACTGCATATTGCAACTTTCAGACCAAAATAAACAAAACAGAAGAAACAAAAATTCTTTAAAAGCTGAGAAGCAACTCTAGGACATACACTGTCACATTGAGACTGGAAATTGTTGAAATCTACTGTCGAGCCTAACTTCTCCACTTTCTGCTCTTCTTCAGCCCTCCCACAAGTGCAATTTTTACAAACTTTCCTTGTGCTTCCAACTTCACAATCACCAGCTGCGCAAGCACATTGCTTAGTACATGATTACAAAACTCACAAAAGTTGCAGTTGACCTCAAAAGAATCTCACAAAGTCAAACTTAATAGGAAATTCACAAAATAAAATAAAAAAACTAATTAGAACCACGATGCCTCACGTAGAAGCGGCTGGGGATTCTTTAAATCCTCTTCTGTTAACAGACTATCCTCATCAATCAGATCTGAATCATCATTGATCTGAACTTTTGGTAAACTTTTGGTGGTCTTTTTTAAGGCGAAGGATGAACCAATCTTCCAGGAAGGCTTTTTTTGCCTTGACCTACAGAAAGAGAAGAGAACAAAATCACATCCCTCCAAAAGTCCATCCAAAGTGTGTATCCAGTGACAAAGTTATCATGAACCCATAGATTCTATTCTTTTATGTAGACAAAGAAAAGTTTATTAAAAATGCTAGAGTAACTAGCAAAATCAGATAAGCCATTGGACATGTTCATCGAATCCGTTATCAACCAACAATGAGAGAACAATTTTAGATGGTAAGTTCATGTGTTACATAAAAAATGTAAGTGCACCAGTACAAACGACTTGGAGGCAATTTAAAATAAGAAGATGGATGAGGTGGATAAAAGGGATTGTGAATGGCATGCCTGCAAGAGATTTAATAGAGAAAATAACCCTAGATGGGATTGAAGTACATAAGAAACCTCACATGTAGGATCCCAATTAGAACCTGATAAGGTTCCATGCAGCCAACCCCAAACAGTTAGTATTCAGGCCGAGATGAGTTGAATTGAGATTCATGTTACGAATTTAACATGCTAAGAGGAGAGAAGGGAAATTACAACATGATGCCAATGGATACTAGTAACACTGAAACTTACCCCAAAGGACAACTCAGATGGTAAATTTGATTTAATTTGAAGAGCTTGTGCTTCCAGACAACAGTAACTTACGCTCAATAACAGAGGCAGTCTGCAAGAAAACCCAAAGTAAGATTTCTCACTTCAAACTGAATCCATAATGTGACAATGCGAACATGAATTACCTTATCACTTTCCCCTGTGGAAGAATCAGAAGTCTTGTAAATTAGGACTGTTCCACCAGGCTTCAAGACTCTTGAGATTTCCCCTAACAACTGCTCATTAAGAAATTCAATCGATCTACACAGAGTAAAAACAATGTCCACAGAGGAAGGCCCCAAGGGAAGCTGACCTATCATAAGTCAAAACAAAATCAGATGAACACCATTATATGGCCAAGAGACTTGCAATAAAAATAAAGCACAACTATTAAATGGCTATAAGTTAAATGGTCATTCAAATGGATACATATTGCCCCAAGCATTTTATAACAAATATTAAACAAATTTGCAGGTTACATCGTTTAGGGGGAACAATAAAAGACACGCTACTACTTTCAAGCACAAAACGGAATAAGAAACTTACTTAAAGAAGACACTTCAGTGATAATTTGAGGTTCGCACTTTTCGGTAGCTCCACTCCCAAGCTCCCTCAATACATCAAAAACAAGACTTACAGGGAGAACCGCATCATCTGTGAATGCCACCACAGATGCCTGCAGAAACCAAGTCAATAAGTTTTAGTGGGCCACTTCCTAACTAAACCAACAAATCAACTACAATGATAATCAATTTCTTGAAACTTGAAATTCAAGTGACAAAATCAATCCCTATCAGGAGAACGAAAAGGAAAGAGAAAATTGAAACTTGAAAGGGGAAAGAGAGAAAATTGAAGTTGGACTCACCATGACGTCGAAGGTGAAACAGATTTTTCATGCCCCTAAATACCAAAACGAAGAGTATTGATTCTTCCTCTACAGGAAAGGCTACAATGTCTTGTGCTTTTAGCCGACTCTCTCTCTTGTGTTCTGCAATTGATAATTTGCAAAGTCTTGTCTCACGAGGCTGCGTAGGAAGAATAAGAAAGCTATTTAAATTAGTTGTTTTATGGAATCATACTCAAAAGTGCATGGGGTATAACAGGCAGCTTTAACAAACAATCAGGTGAAACATAAATTTTGTTCTTGCCTAGGTAGCAGTACTCGACTAAGGGTCTTGGCGTGCAAGTTGCAACTGGTTTATTTCATAACAAAGCTAGGCCTTGGAAAAATAGAAATACATCATGTGAAAAGGGAAGAGACAATATCACAAAAGTTTTGCAACCCCCATTAAAGTGTAAAGATGCCAACTATTCAGAGATGTGGATGTAAATCCTCTGTCTTTATTAGAAAAGGGTTATTTTCCTATATGGTCATATAGAATGGTGATAAGAACACAACTGGAAATAGAAAATGACAGGAAAATAAGTGAAAATGAGTGCCTCTTCAAGGATGATTCATGAGAAGTCTAGATTGCCTATAGAAAAACTCTAAAAAAATTGGCGAAAAATGAACAAGCTATTAATAGTACAGCATACCACAATTGCATTTGGCCTTTGATTTAAAGGACTCGTCCCGCTTGATGCACGATGGATGGTATGCCTTAGGACAGCCCCTAACGAGTAACAATCGACAAAGAAGCATTGAATTAAGCAATGCAAATGAGCACCAAGAACACATTCGCAAAATGAATTATCCATTGAATTTCCAATAAGGACATGAAATAACCAATAAATAAACAGCAGAGGTAGAGAGAGTTGAGACAGATTATCATACAAAGAAAAAGAAACTACAGAGTCATCATTGAAGCTTTTCTATAGTTTGCAATCCAGGAGCCTCTCTGAGCCTAATACAAGTGTGCAACTCCGAGTTATGTTACAATATAGTGGAGAAAAAACTAAAACTACCAACATCAGCATGCAGTGGTAGGCTGCCATATAACACATACATGTCAAAGTGAAATGTTATTTCAGAGGTCATATCATCATCGTTAGAGCACTGGGATATTGGGGTTGGACTTCATGCATTTCGCTAACCCTGTTGAACAGATAGGGAAAATTATTGCAACTGGCCTTTTTCAGGTTTCACCTATCATTTTGCAATGGGTATCATATGTGAAAAAATCCATGGAATTAACATATATACTTCTTGTTCTTGTTTGATAAAACCGATTTTTACTATTTTAACTTGCGTTTTAAACATGGTTCTCCACTAATCTTGAAGTGAGAACATCTAAATTTTTCACTAGTGAGGAATCTAAATTTCAAAGCATTAGATGAATCTGAATTGAACAGTGAATCACAAATTTCACTATAGTCATTTTATCAGCTTGAAAAAGGAGTAGATGGCTTGTTTGGTAGCTTTGCCACCAGGATAGATAAGTACTGGTAAACCAGAACAAACAAAGAAACCAGAACAATACCCAATCGGAAAAGTGACCCCAAATGCACAAAACAGACGAACCCCATTTGAGATTCAAGTTATCAGAGTCCAAATTCCCAAGAAAGAAATGCTAGTTAACAATCAATTGGTGCTGGGTAAGCACTAGGTCAATTGATAGTTCACTGTCCAGGTCAAAAACACAATTTCAAAAAGGTCTTGCCTCTTTGTCGACAGCGAAGAAAAAGCTTCGGAGACGAACAAAGATTTGACTACAATCGAAGATTTGACTTGTTGAAGACTACCGAAGATTTGGTTCGCTGTTGAAGGCGGGAGAAGACGAAGAGCTCGGGAGCTCGCGTGTTTGGGCTCGGTTCCGTGTGTTTAAATTTGGGCTGCTGTTAGTTAAGCCCACTTAGGGAGCTTCTAATCCTGCTAGTTCAGTTGCTAAATAAGCCTTTGTTTGGTTCAAGACACGATTGGTGCTAACAAACGAGTCATCCTATAATGAGGGCCTTATGCTCTTAGACGAGATCTTATCTTTTAACCGTTGAATCAAACTAACCAATTTGATTCCGCCATTAAAAGATAAGGTGCCTCCAGGCTAAACCGCATCATCTGCAAATCTCACCACAGATGCCCTGCAGAAACTAAGTCAATAAGATTTAGTGGGCTACTTCCTCACTAAACCAACAAATCAACTACAATGATGACAAGAACCACAAAAAGAAAAAACAATAATGAGTATTAAACTTCAGGTATGCATACAAATGAGAGACAAAAAGAGCGAGTAAGTATAGCACATGGCTCTCACTCAGAACATGTGGTCATTTATATTGCGGGGATTGTTTGGACAAATGGTAGCACTTCTTCTTCACCTCTCAAATGGAGTGCCCTGTTTGTCATAGTAAGGTGTTCGATTCGTCCATCGTTCCAATTAGGCCGACGCTGGTATGTGACAGAGACCTCAATTCGGGCTTCAATGTGCCACCACCAACACCAAAGAGGGAGGGGGAGGGGAGGGGGGGCTTTGCTTTTGAAGAACATTCAATTAAATATGTGTTTGGAGCTATTGATGATGCTGCAGGCAGCTTATTTAGTCCGTGTGTATTTGTTGATTTGTTATTAATAATAGAAGAAATTTATAACTATGTTGTTCCATTTTCCACCCCCCCACTGTTGATTGAATCCTGGATTTGGATTTGAAACCCATCTTTTCGGATAATCGTAAGGTTTATTAGGCCGCCAATTGTGGTACACTAGAGAACATGATTGTGAAATTGATGAATACACTAAGAAGAATTGCTGGGTTTCTTGAGTTTATGAATACTGAGAAACGCCTAAACACAAATTAGTGATTGATTTTAAATTAGGACTGACGAAAACACATGGAGAAAATGGTAAATTGGATAATAAGATAAAATTACTTTAAGAATGCTGTTAAATGAACTCTAAAATTAACTAAGTACACCCTACTACCAAACTAATTGAATTACTAATTTATCATAATATAAAATGACCAAAAGGGATATATTGAATTGTGAATCAAATATAATTTTAATAAGCACATCATATTCACCATATTCAACCCTAATTAAATGTAGAGAAGTTTTCATACAACGAACAGCCCAACGAACACTAAAGGAGGCGCAACTGCATATTTGCAAGTAGGATGATTGGAATAAAAGAGAATGAAAAATTCCAAAAGAATGACCACAACATTGAGCAAGTCTCCGGTCTGAAACACGTTGTGGATGAAGCCAAGCAACGTCAAAATTTGAAGTAACTGGTCCTAAATTTGTAACTTTCTCGGACTTGCGGCGAGTGCCATGGAACTACCAGCTGTTCTTTTATAATGGTTTTACATAGAATTTGTTTATCTACTTTAGACACAACAAGATATTGCTGGGATTTAAAAATCCATAATTTTGTGTCCTTAAAAATGGTAGGTCATAGTAGAGATCCCTTGAAGAGATCCCTTGAAGAAATATTTGTTACGATATTCAGAATTATAACATGAACGTGAGTGCTTATTGGGAAATTAATTACAGATGTGTGATGTCGAGGAGTTATACAGAGTATTAGGATAGTGTTGAAAAAGTGTATTAAAGTGTATTAGGGATATTTTTAGTAGTTAAATAGGATATATTTAGTTAATTTTATATTTTAATTAAAATATTAAAGTATACTTAGATGATAAGATGTACTCAGTTAGTTTGAGGGTTCGTTTAGCACCACTCTTACTTTAATTAAGTTTTCAGTCAAGCTTTTCTTTTCTCCTCATGGATTCTCATCCTTCAAAAATTTAACCATGAATGGAGAAAATTAAAAACAGTTTCTGAAAAAATATTAAAAGTAATCCTGGAGAAATAACCATTTAAATATCCAACAAGTACCTCCAACAAAACAAAATTGAATTCATATCGTTTACCATCCTCAGCACTTCAAACCAAAATGCATAACAATAAAAAACGGAACTATCCCAACAGAAGTCACTGGCATAGAAACTAAAAAGTTGACTAATAATTTGATAGCTGAAAACTCTTGGGCAGTTTCTCTCATACTTATGCCTTGAGGCGACCATAGTACTTCTGTTTCTCCTGTGTTGTCTGGAAGCGACCGTGCCCGAATTTTGAAGAGGTATCGATGAACTTGAGTTTAATATCCTCAAGAGCAAGACGAGAGGTCTGTTTGAGCAGGGACTGGCGAAGAGTAACAACCCTCTTCTTGGGTCCAACGCAGCATCCCTTAATCAGAATGTAATCATCCTTCACCACACCATAGTGAGGGAAGCCACCAATAGGAGTAATGTCTTTCTCCGTCCTGAAACATCATCCACATCAGAATCTTTCAACAACAAAAAAACATAATCAAAAGCAGGCGTCCTATAAAACCAAATCCATGAACCCAACAAAATTTTTCAGAGGAATCCTTGCTAGCATTCCAAAATGCAATACTAGACACTACTAAAATTACCCAAGTTAATAGAGTATACTAACCTGTCAAACTCAGTGACAGCAGTGTGTGACTCCTGCCCAGCCTTCCCAAGCTTATAAATCTTCTTGTTCATCTCAGTACGGTGGTGGTATCCATTCTGACCAGCCCTGGCAACTGTAAATGAGACTCTAGCAGGATGCCAGGCACCAATACAAGCCACCTTCCTCAGACCCCTGTGAGTCTTACGGGGAAGACGAGTTACACCCCAACGAGTAACAACGCCTTCGTAACCTTTACCCTTTGTGACACCAATGATGTCAATCATCTCATCTTTCTGGAAAACAGCATCAATAGGGATCTGCTTCTCAAAGAAGCTTTTTGCAAATTCAACTTTCTGAGCAATAGTCCCTCCATTCACCTGTATCTCCATAAGATGTGCCTTCTTTTGTTTCAGTCCCTTCATCTTCCTGATCTGTATGTGTAGAATACAAGCATACATGCAAGGAAACCAGAGAAGCATGACATAACAATCAAGATAAACAAGTTAAATAAAACAGCTTAGTTAACGAACACGTGCAACATCAATCAGGATATCCCATGGGACATATTATTACATATTTTAATGCATGTTACACTACAAGGAGAGCATTTTATGCATCATACCACTACTGCAATAAGTTTGCAGATAAACAATCAACTCTATCTACTTGAAAACAGAAAAACCATCATAGAATAGAAACACATATTTCAAAGACAGTTTCTACCTACAAAAAAGAGTTAAAAGTGCATAATGTTTTCGAAAGTTGGGTATAGAAAACATAAAAAACCAAACATCCAGGGCAAACATGCATATAATCAATTCAATATATAAACTGTAATCAACACCTGAGTGTGAGCCAGAACACGAATGACAGTAGCATATTTGATCAGTTTCTCAAACTGTGATTCAATGCTCTTCTTTCCCTCTTCACTTTCGTAGTTCTTGGAGTATTTTGCAAAAGCCTTCTTCTTGGACTTGCACCAGTTCTTGTAGAACCTCCTCTTCACCTCCTCACTAAGATGCTGAGCCCACACAGTGTTCAAAGAGCGAAGGCCACGTGGTGTCTTCACATAACCCACAACTCCGACAACAACCATTGGAGGAGCCTCAATAATAGTTACAGCCTCGCACGTCTCCTTCTTGTGAAGCTCTAAAGACATTAAAAGCTAAGTAAGAAAAACATAATAATATACAAATTTCTACAAGATTAAATCTTACTATACAGATTTTACATTAAATAACTAAGTAAGGAAATAATAACACACAAATTAAAGTAAATAAGTTATTTGTAGTGTGCTGTCACCACCCATTTAGTGATTGGACTGTGTGTCCATGTCAGTCAAATATAATACAAATATGCATGCAGTCTTCAGGAATTACATAATACACTGTTAACTCAGCAATTAAATATGAATCTACAAGAGAATTTGATTAGAATGTAGCATACTAGATCCGGGTTTCTCAACATCTCTGACAATGTGAGTCATGCCAGCCTTGTAACCAAGAAAAGCAGTCAACTTGCAGGGTTTGGATGGGTCATCCTTGGGGAAAGCCTTCACTGCATATCGATAACATTGACAACAGTTAGAATACCACATAAAAAGTAAGAAAATACAAAAACCCTGGCTGATGGAATTGAATGTAAAAATGCCGATTTAAAATAAATTTTAGTAGAAAGGCAACTGTTTTACGAATCTTCTTCATAACATATAAACCATTACCATGCGGATAATAAATATTTTATGAATCTCTCCATTTAAAACCAAAAACCAAATCAGTTTATATACCTTTGCCTCTGTGTCGAGCAGCTCGCTTCCTTGGAAGAAACCCAAGGGATCCATGCCTGGGGTGCTCAAACTTTCTGTGAGACATTTTCCTCCTCCTTCATTCAAAAATCAAAAACAAAAATAAGTCCACATAAAATCCAAGATTTAACATTTCATCTTAAAGGAGACAAAATGATCTATACATATATGCTTCAACCGAACTCACTATCTAGCAAAACTATAACATTTTTTTCCGAAGAAATCATAACAACAAACAAGCTCCACATATTCAAATCAATTCGGAAACAAGAAGTTTAAACAAAATGAAAACATATTCTACCAAAATTCACCAACGAAACGAGATATAAACAGATAAGCGGAAAAATACTAGAATATGAGCAAAAGAAACCAACAGTGTTTTCTCTTTTCAAGACCAAAACAAAGTTTCATGTAAAAATCGCAGTGACAAGAAATCCCATTTTCTCAGAAGATAAACAAACCAGCACTTAACCTAGTGTGTGAGAGAGAAGGAGAGGCACAGAGAGAGGGAGAACCTGAGCTTCTAGCTGCGGCGAAATGCACCCACTCAGTATCACGAATAAACCCTAGTAGGTCTGTTGGCGTTTAAATAATAACCCCTTTTACGACAAATGCCCTCAACTTTATTTTAATTCCGTAAAAGCCCAGTATCCCCTTTCATGTATATTTGTGAGCCCAAGGCCCAAAACCAGCAAAAGCAAAACCTTTAGGTACATTTGAGGCCCCAAAACCAGAAATTTTGTGGGCCAAGGCCAGAGCAATTTTTTATTATTATACAAGTTATATTTGGGATAAAGAGGTTTTCTCACACACACTGTCAAGATATCATATGAGTTCAAATCTAAAATCATTAGGGCATGTTTACTAATTAGGAATCGGAGTAACACGGCATCAAGTGAAGCAAGAATCGGGTTAAACGATAATCGGAGTCATGCATTCTAATTAAGTTGTTTACTAATTGTTAAGAATCAGAACGAAAATAAAAATAATTTCCATTAAAACAATTTATTATTGTCATGAATCGGAATCAAAATCAATTTGATTACCAAAATGCCCTTGTACAAAACAAATTTATTTTATTCAACTAGTTACGTAATTTTTCAAATTAAATTTTTTTTAAACACATGACCAACTTTATATATAATAATAAAAAATTAATTTAATATTTGTAAAGCATAATCAAATTTTATAAGTTTAATTATTTACTTTCAAAAAAAGAAATAATCAAATTGCATGCAAATATTATATAGCAAAAACAAAAACAAGATAAGAAGAATATAGAGAGAGAGAGAGTCTGATGGCCTTAAGTTTTTTGGCTAAAAAAATACCAAAAATTTCTGGATTTTTTCCCCTATAAATAACTAAACATTTTGTTCACTTTCCACACCAAATCTTCATACAACTCTTCTCCTTCCAATATTTTTTACTCTCCACTCATATTTATCTACTACTTTCCATTTGTATCAAAAAACAAATGGCCACTTCTGTCGAAACTGGAGGCGCGTGGACAACTCAGGAAGATATTGTGTTGTGTGAGTGTTGGGTGAAAGTTAGAGGGTGAAAATCTTATCTTAGAGCATTTCCAGCAATGCAGGCTGGGCTCGGGTTGGGGGTGGTTTGGGTACTGTAGGCATTTCCAGCAACAAAATGGAGCCCGGGCAAGAGGTGGGGGCCAGCAGCCTGGGCTGGCCCGAGGTGGGGTTCGGCCTGCATGCTTGCCTGCGGGTTGAGATGATGTCATGATGACTTCACTTCCTTTGTTCCCAATAAAAAAAAAGAAAGAAATCGAAAAAAATGTAAAAAAAATACCCAAAAAATACTGAAATTGTTTTCTATAAATGACAACCAATACTCTTCACTTTTAACACCAACAACCAATATTTTTGTAATAAAAAATACCAAAAAATTACTTATTTTTTTTTTTCTCTCTATACCTTATTTCCATTTTCAACATTTAAGTAAATGTCTTTGTCCTTTTACTTTTATTTATTTTTATATTACTCCATTTACTTAAGTTTACAATGTAAATAAGGAAGTACCCCCCATTTGGATTCAAATAAAAATACTAGAAAATCAAATTCCCACCAAATCAAAATATGAAAAATCGGTTTTAGTGCAAAATACGATTTAGGCTAAAAATGATGGCTCATTAAGTCAATATATACTTCATATTAAAATCCCATAAAATCAAGTTTTCTTATTTGATGTGTAAGGAATAAAAGCCGCCAAAAA
>NC_024131.1:18466927-18505736 GCF_000346735.1 Prunus mume
CCTAGGGCTCCCCTTGCCATGGCAAGGGGCTAACTGGTGGAAGTGCTCTTAAATATGAGATTATAATTTTTTTTAATAAATATCCAAAAATCTTATCTGAAATAAGACACGTGGCAACCGAGAATCTCATCCGAAAATTTTATCTGAAATTTGATGAACACGTGGCAACTGAAAATCTTATCCGAAAATTTAATTCAAAAATTTTATCCAAAAATGTTATTCGAAATTTTAGGTGAGATTTTTATAATAAATAGTGACACGTGGCAACCGAAAATATTATCTGAAAAGCTATCAAAATTAATAGTTAAGTATAAAAAAATAGAAAATAAAGTAAAGTGAATAGTGTTTGCTCTTACCCTTACTCTTTGGAGTAGAACCAAAAAAGACAAGGCTGATACTATTCACGTGAATTGTGTTAAACCTTGCCTTGCACTTGCCTTTTGGGGTGGAGTTGCTCTAAGGTCTTATTTGCTACAGAATGTCTTCATAGATGCTGCAATAAAAATGTGTGTGTGTGTGTGTGAGAGAGAGAGAGAGAGGAGGATGCATGAAGAAAGAATGCATGATTAATTTATGACAAAATGAGACCACATATATTCTATTTTATATGAGCAATTTGAGTTGGTTATTCTCATATTTCTCATTCTATAGATCTCTCGCATATTAGATTTGTGAAATTCTGCTTCCCAAAGGTTCACCAAACTCTCTCTCTCTCTCTCTCTCTCTCTCTCTCTCTCTCTCACATTGTTATTTTGAGTTGTGGTTTTCCATTCTTCCCCCGATTCTAATCATTTTCTTGGTTATAAACAGCTTTCACAATATAATGAGGCGCAATTTCTGTGAATTAGAGCATCCCAACCCAGTAATGTACTAGGATGGGCGGAACTACCCTATGGGGTACAGCCCACTGTAGCTCAAGGAGCCTTTTGGGGTTAAAAAAAAACCTGTATATATTAAATCAATAATGCTACTTTTACCACATTTCCATAACATAGGATATAGCATCTTTTATTTGGACATGCCACCTCATTTAATTTAATTTTATGTTTTTTTAATTTTTTAATTAAAAACCCTAGTAAAAGAAATTGATTAGATCTTATGTTTTATTCTCCACTCCATCTCTTTCTTCTCTCTCCACCTCCTCCCTTCTTCTCCTTCCAGCCATTCTCTGTTCTCAATTTTCTTTAGTTGATTTTTATTTGATTTCTAGCAAACCATCTTTTCTTTCCTTTTTACTTTTATAACGAATGATTTTATCTAATTGTTTCTTTGAAAATTAAAGGTGTCGAAAAGGAAGAAAAATGTCTATATCATGTTAGGGTTATGGGCTATTGTTCATGGACTATCTACGATGATTGGTCTTTTCCTATTAATTGCACTGATCCTGCTGTGTTTTTTTAATTTACTCTTTTGTATATCTTTTGTGTTGTTTTTTCCATTTGTTCTGGAAATTAAGGAGGAGGGATGGAGGATGAAGGGTTTAGGGTTTAGGGTTTAGAGGGACTTTCAAGAGGGAGGACGAAATTGATTGGGGGGAGACGGAGAATGATGGAGGAGGACGCAAGAATATGAGAAGTCTGACAAGTTTATAATTATAATAATTATTAAATATATTAAGCGAAATGAATGAAAAATCAGATAACTTAAAATGAAATTAAATGAGGTGGCATGTCCAAGTAAAATGCCACATTATGTGGTATGAAAATGTAGTATACAAAATGTGGTAATAGTACGTAGCATTACTCATATTAAATATAGTTCATTAAAGTTTTCAAAAAAAAAAAGCCAAATATTTATGAATTTAGTTGCAGTTTAGCAATAAAAATAAAATAAGTACACTTTCAATTATGTTGTTGAACATATTTTATTTTGATAATATGTGTTTTTTAGTTGCATTTAATATGTATTTGTTTTATGTTTTAAAAAAAAAAATTGTCTAATTTATGTTAAAATTTATTGAAAATTAGTTAATATAGCTATGAACTAACATGGTAAGTGTAGCATTACTCATATAATAATAAGAGGATTTCACTCATAACCCAAAATAATTAAATAAGTATATTGCATTTTTTGTGGGAAACACGGGAAAGTGAAAATTGAAATTGGTTGTGAAGAAGATAGTTGGCCTAAGAAAGAGAAAAGCTGCCCTTTATATTATACACAAATTATTCTACTCCCAAAAGAATTGAATGTAGTATTTGACTGAAACAAAGCTGCCCATTTTTTCAAATATGGATTCCTAATTTTTCTCGTAGTTATTTTTTATAAATATTATATATTAATAAATAAAATAAAAGATATTTTTTATTCTGATTTTAAAAAAATGGTTTTTCTTTTTATGATAAAAAAAGATGATCAAAGATGTTGAAAAAAATAGTCTGATAAAAAGGTAGTTTAAAAAAATATAATTCCAGTCCAGTACCAAACAGGGTTTATGTAGAGAATGGGTTGTTATACCTCTCTCACTCGTTCCGTCGGAGTAGGAAAAGAACTGCGAAGCACAACTGTTCCGCTGGTAATCAGAGCAATCTTCTATGCTTTTCCCTTGCTGCCCATCTTTGTATCGCCCTATATTACAAATCATATGTTTAACACTAGTCCTGTTTATGTCTAAGTTATAGAGATTGGGTTGTTAGATCTGCATGTTGTTTATGACGATTAGGGTTCGATTTTGGGTGTAGAATCTGGAAAGTCATGTTTTGCATATTAGGGTTTAGGGTTTAAGGTTCTTTTTTTAATGATATGATTCTCTTTCCTGAAAATTACCTATGGGCATCATATACAGATAAGATACCCGATTAGATAATATTGTGTAACAATTTACGTTATGGGATTTACATATCCCCATAATTGATGTTATAATTGAAACTATTTTTTTTTGTATTGAAACAAAATCTATACGAATACGAGTGTGGCCCTTAATTACTTGTCTTTTAAATACCTCTCACTTGTTTTCCATTTTGTGTCTAGCTTGCACATGGAGGGGGAATGCTCGATGTTGGTAAAGCAGGAGAGCACTTATAAATCTGTGTTCATATTGGCGCATACCTTTAGAAGAGCCTGTCAAGGATATTTATTTGAGGTCAAAATAGGGCAAGGATCAGGAGATATTATGGGGGCAAGAGAAGGAATACCAGTCCCAATAGATGCTCAAGATCGATCCCCACTGCTTCATCCTGTAACCAAGTTCTTTGATGATGAGAAGAGTCATACGGCTTTCAGTTACATTGGTTCTTTGGTGGCTGTGACGTTCAAAGGCCCCTCCAAGTTATATATGTTGGTAACTGCTCCTGTTGAACCTAAGCCTTACCTTAGGTCCACGAAACTAAAGCCGAAAGGGCGTGTTTTCGACACAGAGACCAAGTCATTCTATAAATTCAAACGCCCCAAATGATTCGGGGAAGGGGCAAATTTGATCCCTGCGTATGGGAAGCTTTATCATCTTGGAAGGTGCAGACTTAGAGAAGGACCAGCGTTTAAGCGGTATGATCCCTACAATGACTGTTGGGAGCCCCTGCCACATGTTCCTGCTAAACTCTTTCGGGGCGTATGGACGTTAACTGGTTACGCCATTTACGGGGATAATATTTTGGTTTCATTTAGGCCCTACAAAAATAAAGTTTTTGCTTTTCATGTAATTGAAAATAAATGGCATCATGTGTCGGGTACCGTCTCTATTCAGGGGAGGGCTGTGGTTGTAGGTGATACCATCTATGCCTTAAGCACCGCATTCCAGATGGTTAAGTTCTCCTTTGATTCTAGTATGTATTCTATAACCATAAAACAGGTACTAAGGGGTTTGGAAAACGTGAGACGGTATGCTATGGGAGAACGTTTTAATAATTACTCAGAGTATATGGTTCATTTGGGGAACTTGGAATTTTGTCGTGTTTGCACTGCCGTCGATAACTCTGGTGGTGGTCGTCAACCTATTTGGATCACCACCTTCCAAATTGTGGACAGTCCCCATATCAAGATCTTGCATTCAGCTGTTTTTGATGTGGACATGACCAATTACTACATCTATCATAGCTTCACTCCGTACGTTTCTTTTCCTTCTCATCCTTCATGTTTCTCTTTAATTTATTGTTCTCCCTATAAATTCAAAGCTGCCCTTTTTTTAAGATATGGATTCCTAATTTTTCTCGTAGTTATTTTTTATAAATATTGTATACTAATAAAAATAAAAAAAGATATTTTTTATTCTGATTTTTTAAAAATGGTTTTTCTTTTTATGATAAAAAAAGATGATAAAAAATGTTGAAAAAAATAATCTGATAAAAAGGTAGTTTAAAAAAGTATAATTCCAGTCCAGTACCAAACTACCTTTTGGGTGTAGAATCTGGAAAGTCATGTTTTGCATATTAGGGTTTAGGGTTTAAGGTTCTTTTTTTAATGATATGATTCTCTTTCCTGAAAATTACCTATGGGCATCATATACAGATAAGATACCCGATTAGATAATATTGTGTAACAATTTACGTTATGGGATTTACATATCCCCATAATTGCTGTTATAATTGAAACTATTTTTTTGTATTGAAACAAAATCTATACGAATACGAGTGTGGCCCTTAATTACTTGTCTTTTAAATACCTCTCACTTGTTTTCCATTTTGGGTCTAGCTTGCACATGGAGGGGGAATGCTCGATGTTGGTAAAGCAGGAGAGCACTTATAAATCTGTGTTCATATTGGCGCGTACCTTTAGAAGAGCCTGTCAAGGATATTTATTTGAGGTCAAAATAGGGCAAGGATCAGGAGATATTATGGGGGCAAGAGAAGGAATACCAGTCCCAATAGATGCTCAAGATCGACCCCCACTGCTTCATCCTGTAACCAAGTTCTTTGATGATGAGAAGAGTCATACGGTTTTCAGTTACAATGGTTCTTTGGTGGCTGTGACGTTCAACGACCCCTCCAAGTTATATATGTTGGGTAACTGCTTCTGTTGAACCTAAGCCGGAAGGGAGTGTTTTCGACACAGAGACCAAGTCATTCTATAAATTCAAACGCCCCAAATCATTCGGGAGAGGGGCAAATTTGATCCCTGCGTATGGGAAGCTTTATCATCTTGGAAGGTGAGGACTTAGAGAAGGACCAGCGTTTGAGCGGTATGATCCCTGCAATGACTGTTGGGAGCCCCTGCCACATGTTCCTGCTGGACTCTTTCGGGGCATGGGGGCGGTAACTGGTTATGCCATTTACGGCGATAATATTTTGGTTTCATTTACGCCCTACAGAGATAATGTTTTTGCTTTTCATATAATTGAAAATAAATGACATCCTGTGTCTGGTAGCATCTCTATTCGGGGGAGGGCTGTGGTTGTAGGTGATACCATCTATGCCTTAAGCACCGCATTCCAGATGGTTAAGTTCTCCTTTGATTCTAGTATGTATTCTATAACCACAAAGCAGGTACTAAGGGGTTTGGAAAACGTGGCACCGTATGCTATGGGAGAACGTTTTGATAATTACTCAGAGTATATGGTTCATTTGGGGAACTTGGAATTTTGTCGCGTCTGCACTGCCGTCGATAACTCTGGTGGTGGTCGTCAACCTATTTGGATCACCACCTTCCAAATTGTGGACACTCCCCATATCAAGATCTTGCATTCAGCTGTTTTTGATGTGGACATGAAAGATTACTACATCTATTATAGCTTCACTCCGTACGTTTCTTTTCCTTCTCATCCTTCACATTTCTCTTTAATTTATTGTTCTCCCTATAAATTCAATATACTTAGTTGCTTCTATGATTTTTGATATTATTTTATGACTTAGAGATTGCGAGGATGACGAACCCAAAGGAGAAGAAACTAAGGTGAAATTAATACATGAATGAATCAGATTCTACAAGTGTGTGAGTTTTATATAGTTTCTGATAATATACATAAACTAAGTTGGGGTTCAATTCACAGGGACCACAGGAAAAGAGATGCAAGCGGAAAAAGAGATGCAAGCGAAAAAGAGATTGCATAGAGTAGAGAGTTCAGAGTTTAATCTCCAGCTGCTTAATTAGTTTCTCTCATCATTGATCATTCTGTCTTGGATCAAATAACTTGTAATCAGTACATTTATTTATGTGCATGCTTTTGAGATATTGATGATGTATTCACTGAGAGCATCCACAATGATGCTCTCTATTTCTTAGCTAAAATTTGGCTAAGAATATAAGAAAGCTATTTTAGGAGCTCTCTAAAAAATTTCAACTCCAACCATACTCCCTAATTTGGAGAGTCATAAATGCTATAACTCTTTTTTGATTGGTCCATCTCTATTAAAAAATAAAATAAAAAATGGTTAGCATTAAATAAAAGTTTGAAATACTCATTAAATAAAGCAGCATTAAATTATAGGGAGCCACTAGGAGTCCTTTCTCTCTCCTCAGATTTAGGAGCTCCTAGAGGACTCCCTATTTTAGGAGGTGGATAGGGAGCGGTTGGAGTTGTATTTTTATCATTCCTCCCTAAAATTTGTCTAAGGAGGTGGTTTAATGAGCCCATTGTGGATGCTCTGATATTGGTGAAAAAAATATATCTTAATTTTTTTTCGATTATTGTTACATCTTCAGATCTGGTTTCCCTAATATGGGTTCCAGAATTTGCATTTCTTCTTTTCATGTTTTTATAGAATTTTTTTTTTTTTTTTTTTTGTAGATATGGATTCCTGATTTTTCTCGTAATTATCTTTTTATAAATATTGTACAATAATTTTTAAAGGGAGTTGATTTTCCCACTCCCTTTTTCTCCACTTACACTCCCTTTTGCTTTTTAATACTTTTTAATCAATTTTGTTCTTTCTCTTTCCTATTCTATCTTTATCCTATATTAATTTTTTTTTACTTCACTTTTATATTATTTATTTTTCTTTATACTTAATTTTCCGACCTACACTCCATTTTCAGTATTAAAAGAAAAAACCTTAATTTCTTACTTGATTAAAGGAAAAAAAATATTGAAAATAGAGATATTGAAAATAGAGTGCAAGGTGGAAAAGTAAGTATAAAGAAAAAGAACTAATATAAAAGTGAAGTAAAAAGAAATTAATGTAGGGTAAGGGTAGAATAGGAAAGAGAAAGAACAAAATTAAGGGTAGAATATGAAAGTGAAAGAACAAAATTGATTAAAAAGTAAAATGGAGTGTAAAGTGGAGAAAATAGGAGCGGATAAATCAAATCCCTTTTTATTTTTTTATTTTTTATTTATTTATAATTTTAATTTTTAAAAAAGAGAGTTTTATTATGATAGAAAAAATGGTTTTTCTTTTTTTAATAAAAAAAGATGATCCTTATATGATAAATAAAGAAAGATGTTGAAAGAATTTGGGTTATGATTTTTCCAATCCTCTAATGTTTTTTTAAAATATTTTTTACTATAAAAAAAAAAGGTGTAAGTGGATAAAAGAGGAGTTAAAAAATAAATTTTCAAAAATTAATTTGATAAAAAGGTAGTTAAAAAAAAATATAATTCCTGTCCAATCTCAAAAAGTGTGTCATCATCAACCAAGGTGGTTGGTGTGAGTGGTTCGGCACTCTCATTCCTTAAGAGAAGGTCAGGGGTTCGATCCTTGCTCTCGTATGGAGTCACCACTTTGGCCAGCACTTTACCCCTTACGGGCCGACCCGGTGTGAGCGGGGATTAGTCTGGGTTGTGGTTAAGGCTTAAAGGTGCCACCCATAGTTGGGGCCCATCCAGGACCACCTCGTGGTTCAAACCAAAAAAAAAAAAAGTGTGTCATCATCATACAATGGCTAGGATTGAAAGTCTGGTTGAGTCTCAATCAGTCCAGTTCATAATATAAAATCCAATCCAATCTTGTTCTTACTGGCTCACCAAACAAGGCCTTATCACACAAAACAATAAAATTATCATGCAAGACAAACAAGAAAAATAAATTAAAAAGACAAAACCGTGTAGATAAATGCAATAGTTTCAATGAGAAAACGTACCACAAAAAGATTTTGAATTTTGAAATTTGCGAGAAAATCAGAGTAAGTCTTGAATGAAACGTAGTTGCCCTTTACGTTATACACAAATTGTTCTACTCGAAAAAGAATTAGTAGTCCAAGACTTGCGAGGGTTAGGAAATTATGTTCACCACCTGGCATCTGCTCGATAGAATGCCCCAACGAACCTCGACAGTCTGCTGCCTGTTTTTTTTATTTTTATTCTTTATTTTTTTAAAATTTAAATTTTATAGCCTCGGAAAGAGGACGTCGTTTCGGCCCAGGTTTTTTCCATTTCCCCAGCCCGACATCTCAAAAAACTCCAGAATTTCTAATTTTCTGTCTAATTGCTCCTCAAGTCCTAAGCCCGAGGTCCCCAACCCCCACCTGCTGCCGTCGTCCGGAAGCTGCTGTGCCTCCGCCACTTTTATCAAATCTCTCCATTCAAGTGAGTTTTACCTCCCAATTGATGGTGATGTAAGATGTTTTTAATTTAATTTAATTGAAATTGAAATTTATGGTTACTGTCTTTATATACCACGCATATTCATTATGTATTTTATAATTGCACGAAAAAAGAAGAAGAAGATTTACAGGAATGAGGGTGGATTGTTTGAGAGAAGAAAATTGTGGATCATATTTTAGTTTTCGACAGACCAAAAGGAGCTACAACGCTAGAGAGAGATGTGGAGGCGCGTAGCTTCAGTTTCTCATCTGTTTTCTCATTCTAAATCAACCAAATTTAACCAGGTATACAATTGCACATTCGATAAGCTTGCATTCAATCACCAATTAGGATTTGTTTCCAGATAGAGTGATAATTGATTACTGACAGCAGGGAGCAAGCACATTCAAGATTTGGGAAACGTTTACCTCAGAATCAGAGATACCAACTCCGGTACGGATGAATTACATTATTTTGAGTCATGGGTTGGGGTCTGAAACAGTTTTGGAGACTATATATTTATACACAAATGATGAATTGTTTAATGAGATCTTAATCTATCAAAAAGAGATGCCATTTTAATTAATCATATTGACTAAATCATGTTGTTTGGAACTTTGGATGCAGTCGAAAGGTTCTCTGTTCGTAACTTTTGTTTTAGGTAAGGTTATGGCATTGTTTATAAGTGTTATGTTGCTTTGAAAAGAACCAAAGAGCTGGTAACATGTTGGTGCTCTCAATCTCAGGTGGCCCTGGCAGTGGAAAAGGTACTCAGTGTGCAAAGATAGTTGAGGCATTTGGGTTCACTCATGTAAGTGCAGGAGATTTGTTGAGGAGGGAAATAGCTTCCGGTAGCGCATATGGGTAATAATTGTTCATTATTGTTGTTCATGGTAGTTTCCTGTATGTGTTTTGTGGTCTTCTTAATTTCCTTGATTTTTGTAACTTCAATTTCAGCTCTGTGATTCTTAGTACAATTAGAGAAGGAAAAATAGTACCCTCTCAAGTGACAGTCGAACTCATTCAAAAGGAGATGGAATCAAGTGACAATTATAAGTTTCTGATTGATGGGTTCCCTCGAAGCGAGGAGAACCGCAAGGCATTTGAAAAAACTGTGAGTTTCCTTCTATTCAATTCTGTTTAATCTTTCAGAAAGTCTTGTTAGACCTGGCTGCAAGGATCAACTCAGTTTCTAGCAAACTCATACAATAAATAAGTTTATGAAAGAAAACTAAAGATATCATATCATGAATCCAACTGTGACATCTATAGTAGTATTTCATTTTTCAACCAAATTATTCCTCATCACTGGCTTCACCTAACTGTTGCAGATTGGCGCAGAACCAGATGTTGTGCTTTTCTTTGACTGTCCTGAACAAGAGATGGTGAAGCGAGTACTAAATCGTAATCAGGTGCTTATGTATTATAATTTTCTGTAGGGTTGAATTATGTGAACATATTTATCTAAAGTTTGATGTTTTATTGCAGGGCCGAGTTGATGATAATATTGACACAATCAAGAAACGCCTTGAAATATTCGATGAATTAAATTGGCCTGTTATCAATTACTACTCACAGAGGGGTAAACTTCACAAGGTAAATGACACATTCAAGGTTTGAGTGGATCCTGTCACTCGATACCTTAGTGTTTCTCATGTTTTTATATGAAGTTTTCTTTGCTGAATAGCTGATCCCTGTTATTCCGCTTTCATCTTTTTGTTTCAGACATGTATATTTAATTGTTAGTGTTTTTTTTTTTTTTCAATTCTTGGTGAGCTTATTGCCTTCCATTTTCTTCTGGTCTTACTTATAAATTGTCTGAACAATAAATTGGCAAGTTTATTTGTGCAGATCAATGCAGTGGGAACAGTCGATGAAATATTTGAAAAAGTTCGACCAATTTTTGCTCCATTGAGGTATATTCTGTTATTCTGTTTATCCAGTTTGCAGCATTTGTTGTCATTGATAATCCTGGTTCTCTTCTTCTTTATAGCACAAACTTTTATATGAAATGAAAACGCAGAGAACAGCCTAAAAGAATATGATTTTAAGCCACAAGTTAATGTGTGCCCATGCGTAAGGCCAATGAGGCAATAACTTGTTTTTCTTTCTGCAGCAAATGAACGTTTGAGTGAAAAATAACAGGGCATGTAAGATCATCTGGTTTTCAATTAAAGTACTCTGTCTTCTCTTTTTGGCAAAGATCACTGCGAAGAGTGGAAGTTTGTACCGAAAGAAGCATCGTGAAGTCTAAAGCAATGAATTATCAGATGGGTTAATTTTTTTTTCTACCCAGATTATTGCACTAGATGATGCATGTACCCAGCTTAAGCTGGAAGGAAAACTACGCAGCATAACTGGTTTGTTTCAATATAGAATAGTTTGAATTTATGTCAATATTTTGTGGCATCCACAGAAAAGGAAAAAAGAAATTTATCATTACTCTGTTGAATTCAAGATTTGCAATTGGGCCTTTTGGGTTACGTTTTGGCCTTCGTCGACACACTTTCTCCTCATATGAACTTTGTTCTTTCGGCCCTTCACATTGCTTTATCATGGAGGACTTGAATTAGGCCATATTGAAACCAAACTGTTGCAACAAGAACTCAAATCTTTTATGGATTAAAACCCAAACCCAAGTTTTAAAATCTTCTGACCAAGAACTAATGAAGAACTTAACTAGCTACAAAATGTTTCCTTATAATATTTCTAGTCAACTTCAGGAGGACCATGATCTTAGGCTGAAGAGTTGTTGAAACTCGGCCCTCTACCTGATTTTCCCAAGAGCGTGGGCCAGACTTATCAACGTTAAAAAGGCAGGCTCCTCCATTTTAGTATTATTACGTTGGAATAATGGTATCATTGTTGAATTAATGCATGAAATTATATTATTTCAAAAACCAACAGTCTTATTCAATTAATATTACATCATAGTAATTTGTTGAATAATACATCCAACCAAGCACATCTACCGGTCGTTCTTTCCTTGGCCCTTTATGTTTTTCCCATATAATTATTGTTGTATTTTACTAATTGTTGTCGTACCAGAACTGTTTCTGAAGATAGTCAACCACATTGTTGTCCACTTGGAAGGCCTTGGCTAGAACATCAGGGTTGATGGGAGGCTTGGAGCCAAACACTGCATTGGCTATGGTGATCACTCCTGGGTTCTGGCTGCTAAGCCCAGCGAAGGCTACGGCGTTGACATATCCCACATTGAGTTGAAAGTGAATGAGGCCAATTGGGAACACAAACACATCTCCCTTGTTCAACACTTTGGTGAATAGGCGATTGCCATCACCGTTGGATGTGACGAAACCAACATAGAGTGTTCCTTCCAAGACCACAAGGATTTCGGTGGCACGAGGGTGAGTGTGAGGAGGGTTCAGGCCATTTGGTGCAAAGTCTATGCGAGCCAAGGATATGCCGAGAGTATTTAGTCCTGCTAGATTATCCACATTCACGGCTGTCACATTTGAACCAACTGGATTTTGTGTGTTTCTTGGATTTTGGAGCCCAGAAAAGAAGAAATCATTTGCATTGACAAGCTTTGGGTCCTTGCAGAATTTCCCATTCACAAACACTGCGCCTGCACCGAAATATCCACCTAAGCGAAACAGAACCCACATGATATTTTAGAGAGGTGATCAATAAGATGGTCAGTAAATATAGTACAAATAGCACATACATGTGTAAGGGACAACATATATATATATATATATATATATGTAAAATTATGTACTAATAGATTGTTCATGCATGAGAAGCCATGCAAATGCATATAGTTAACAGAAAAACAATCTTCATAATATTCCTAATGCCTTAGGAAGAAAATTATTCATGTGGAAATAATTGCAGGGCAGAATATAATGAATATAATTACTGCATACCGGCAGATTTGGTGTCATTGAGTGCTACACAGAAGTCCTGAAGAGGACTGGGGTCAGAGGCAGAGACAAGGAAGGTTGCAGATGCCAATATGGCAAGAGTGCTTATGAGGAAATGAACACCTTTCATTGCAGTTGGCTTAATTAGAGCTAGGTTGCCTCAAAACTTTCTTTTACTGTTTTTTCTTTGTGTGTAGAGAGTTTTGGTTTGAGGGTGGGATGAAAATCTTTCATGGGTTACAAGTCTATTTATAGATTGCAGAGAATGAACTGGTCTTGTACTCTTGGATATGATTTTCCTTTGAGCAGGTAAAGATTTGAGTATTGTAGTATTTAGAGGCAAGTCAAGACTTGGTATTTGACAAAACCTCACCTTAAGTTTAACTAAGGGGTGTATATATGTTGACCAAAATTTGATATTAATTTTCTATAAACCATTGAAACAAGAAAATTTCCTATATATATGTTAGCACCAGAAAAATAAAATAAAAAAATCAATTGTGATAGAATTTGGAAGAGCTTTGACTCAGCTCCACTGTTTGGTGTTTCAATAAAATAAGTTACCTTTTGTAAAGGGTTATTAGGGTTGTTTAATTATAAGACAAGGTCAGGTGAGGAAGAATATATTTATATGACTATGATGATGAAAGACCAGGTATTAGGAGTTGTACCAAAAAGAAAGAGTAGTTAGGAGATAATTATATATATTTTTAAATTAGGTGGTATTTAACCAATGGAAATGTTCAATGCTTATGCTATATAATTTAGACAAAGAGAATGAAATTCATCTCCTTATTAACATTGATGGTGACAATTTAGACAATTTAGTTGGTAGGGTTTTTATTTTATTTTTTGGTTCTTATTGTGTTTTCTTTTGGTCCTAAAACACAGATGTTATTCAGATAATTGGCAGGCACACCTCAAATCAATCTGATGCTGCTTAGCTACAAATGATGTTTACCAACTTGACTAAGTAGCTTTTAAACAGTCCCTCCCGTAATATTTCAAAGAGATAGATCTGTCATTTAATTTTTATGGAAATCAATAAGTCGAATATATATATATATATATATATTAATAACCCTAGTTGCTATGGTTGTAGATTATAGAATTTTCAAAGTGAGAAGATAAAGAGAAAGTTAGGTGGGATTGGAAAAATCCCCTTCGGGTCGGGTCCCGGCCCTAAAGGGGGTAGGTACGGGAATTCCTGATTTTTCTAAATACCTGATTGGAGACGGGTCATTGATAATATTGTTATCCTCATCTTCAAATCTGGTCCGATAAGTGATGTATTTATTTTTAGTTACAAAGAATATTATAGGCTTATTTACTATACTATCCCTTGAAACTTCAGTCAAATCTCACTTTACTCCCCCAAAGTTAAAATGGCACACTTAACCCCCTTGATCGTGGTTTTGTGTTCCACTTTACCCCGCATCATTAACGCCATTCAAAATATTGTAAAAAAAATGATGACGTGGCAGAGTCATTATGGTAAAAGTACCTATAGTGGCCAATTGTTGAGCATAGTCAACATCCTATGTGGCACAATGGACCCCATAGGCTTTTAAAATCTAAATGGAAGCAGCTCAAGGGGGAAAACTTTTGTATGTTTTTTTGTATGGGTTGATAGTGAAATGCCTCCTCGTGAGAGAGCTCTGATGGCTTGGCTGCTGAGGACAATGAGAGAAGTTGAAGATCAAATTGGGCGTGTAAGAGCAAGAGAGAAGAAGTTGTGGATTGCTCTGTTTATTTCTTTGGCCTTTGTGTTTATGGTTTGCTTTGGGAATGTCATGTAATGTAAGTTAGGCAATGTGATATGTTTGAAAGTTAGGCAATGTGGTATGTTTGAAGTTAGGTAATGTGGTGTAATGTACCTAGTAGAATGACAATTTAGTGAGATGAGAGGCTTATGTAATTGTTGTAGCATTTTGCAAATGTAATGGTTTCAAAGCCCTTTTGTAATGGGCAAGACTAAACACTTTTGTATGCACCAAGAATTCTTGAAACCCTTCAGAGCTTTTGAACTACCATTGATTAATAACTTGTACATAGTCTTGTACATAAATTGTACATGTTCAATCCATGGCAATGCCAAAACAAAATATAAAAGACTGAATATGCACATGTTATCCCCATGGCAATGCTAAACAGTTTCTACCCAAAAACAAAATAGACAACAAAATACCAAACAAACAGTTTCTACCCAATAACACATGTGTTTACCAAGACACAACAAAACATAAAACCAACATTCAACCCATAAAAACACGTCTCTGACCCAAAACACATGTGATAACCAAAATTGAGCAAAATTTTTTCAATATCTCCATGGCTCAAACTTGGCTAAGAATGCTTTCCTCTTAGCTGGAGACTTAAACTTACTTAAAACCTAACTTTCCTTTGTTTAGAAGCTTCTAGAGGTTGAGATGCTTGAGGATGAGACCAATTTGGTTCTTAAGACTAAGATGGTTGTTCAAACTAAGATAGTTGTCAAACTGAGAAGCTTAAGATGCTTGTTCAAACTGAGACGCTTCTTCAAATCGAGAAGCTTGAGATGGTTGAGCTGGTTGGTGAGATGGTTGAGGACCTTGGGTAGACTGAGAAGATGCTTGGTGATGATTGGTCCTTTTTTTAGCCTTTGATATATTATCTAAAAATTGTGGCAGAGTTAGATTAACATGAGCATTTACTAAAATAAACAAATGAAGAGTTCCATAATGCTACTTAAATAAAATAAACCCAACATACTGGTTGTTTTTCCCTTGATTGTGTAGAAGATGATGCTTGTTTCTGCCTTGATTGTCTTGTAACTCTTTGAGTTGATGTGTTGCCTTGAGGTGCTCTCTTCTTTTGCCTTTGTGATGATACCTGACCAACAAACATCACATATGAATCCATATCAGAATGCTAAACATACAAAACCTTTTAAATCAGATGCTTTGATTTTACCTGGCTGCTACTCCCTGCATCATTTGTCCTTGCACATTTCCTCCTATTATGGCCTGCTTGATTATATATGGAACGCTTGATTTCCAAATTGTACCTTCATAAGTGTTTAGCTTTAGGATTAGAGCTTGGAGGTGGTTTAGCGGCTGACCTTACCCTGCTTTTCTATGGCCTCCCTAGTTGCTTGTGATAAATAGGTGGCAGCAAAGATGAAAATTTTGTTTTAGCCCACAAGTCTTGGCTTGCCATTGGATGAACCATGGGTTTGTAAGCTATTATAAAGACCTTTTTTTTTTTTTTTTTTTTGTAATAATCATGTACATAGCTGATATGATTGTTATTTAACTACCAAATGGTAACACAAGCATGCTTACCTAGGATCCTAGTTAAATCCCATTGCCTACATGAACAACTTTTGTTTCTCAAATCAACTACCACCTAAGTGCCTCCAAAACATTTAACCCTCATATTTTCTCTCCCGAGCAAGCCTTGGAATGCACCAAGCTGACTACTTTTTAAGCTTCTCAAGAGTTGCAAAAACTCTTGGCCTCACATCATGAGCCCATTTGTTCATAGCTTCTCTTCTACTTGCCATCAACAATGTGATGTAATACCTAACCCTCTCAAGCATTGTTATAATAGGCTTGTTGAATGCCTCACACATGTTATTCAAGAGAATGTCACATTTTGAGTGTGTTTTGAACTGAGACCTACACCACTGCATTGGATCAAGCCTCGCTAACCAATCAAAAGATGGTCCTCACAAATCTTGGTGCTTTTTCATCTCTGCTTGAAACCAAGGTATGATTGTACTTTTTGCAACAACCTCCATATGTTGTTTTAGAACTAATCATCTATGGCCAGCAAGTATAAAATTGGCATGCATATATTTAAAACAGTTCCTATGCTCAGAGTTTGGGAACGTGTCACCCACTACATCAATTAAGCCATTTTGTCTATCTATAATGAACATATACCCTTTGCTATTTTCAATGCCGAATCAACAACTAAGAGTTCCAAAAATCAAGTCCAAGTTTCATAATATGTGTGAGCTATTGGATACATGTCGTTGGTAAGATCAACACCAACCACAGAGAGCAATTGGCCAGCGTGTTGCCCTTTCATGTGACAAGTATCCAAACTGACAACTGGCCTTAGAGCATCAATAAACCCTTTCTTTGTAGCTGCCAAGCATATGTAAATCCTTTGAAATATAGATTTGTCATCCTCCAAATTGGACTTAATGATTACAATATTTCCCACATTTGTCCCTTTTAGCTCCTTAACATAATCCCAAAGAGACTCAAACTATTTTGTGTAATTCCCTTCACTTATAGTAGTTGCCTTTTGCCTTGCTCTGTATTTTTGATCTTGAAGCTATGACAAATAGATCTTCATTTATCATTTCCTTAAAAGCTCATACATCCCGATTTATTATTCTAGACACCTATGTAGAATATCTCTCTGCTAACCATGATGAGTTATCGTGGACATTGTGTTCAACAGTCCAACAAGTGTGCTCCTCTTCATAACTCTTAATTTGAACCATGCTACTTCCATTTACAACTGAAGCATAAACGAACCATAGACATTTTCCATTCTTGATCCCATCACAAACAACTCTAACCTTATATTTATCATTCTTGGAGAACCAAATCTTCCTTATGTTAAATACTGAATAGTTTCACTGCTTTCCTAAATACATAGACACTAGGAAATCTTAGACCAATCTTAAAGATTAGGTTAGTCAAACCGGTGTTAGGCCTAAAATCATCAAACTTGGGCAGTTTCCTCTTTCTCTTTCTCATAGGCATATCAAACTCATCACATAAGCTACTATCCAACCTATTAACATCACTTACAGCCATATCATCTGACTTCTCTCCTTCATCTATAGTTGGATCAATATCTGGAGCATTGTGGTCAACATAGTTGTCAAATGCTTTATCATCCTTCTCCAGCAAGCATTGTCCATCTTCACTTTGCTCATACATTGTCATAAAATTCAGGGTCTTCCTCATGTTCTTCACTGTCTTCATTCTCATTTTCAATCATTTTGTCATTCTCAGCCTCTTCATAGATAGCATCTTCATCACTGACAGGACCCGCCCCGAATTTCCTCGTAACCCGAGATGAATCTTGTGGAATTCCCGACATCAACCCCGATGTCGGGCCCACTACTGAAACTATATCCTCTTTTTCCCAAAAAGGAATAAGGGCATGAGACTTTCTACCGAAATTTCGGTAGAGTCTCCCCTGTAATTTGAACATTTTCCAAAATTTCAACCTGCATAAAACACATTTAATATCCCAAACCGGCAGCATGCATAAGATAATTTCATGCAATTCACATAATCGGCCTCCGGCCTTCAAATAATCCATAACCAAACTACCAACAAAGTTCTTAAGCCAAATAGTAGTACCTTAACCAATGCAAATAATAAGCTCAACATAATTATTAATGCCAAATGCAATCTCCATCATCTAACTTCCCAAACATCCAACATACGAGGCTCTAACCTCCTAACACGATTGTATCTCACTTTCACCCAAATTTCAGGACCAATGACAAGGTCCGAACCAATCTCAATAAAACAACATGAGTAAAGTTTAGCCCGAGGCTACACATAGGCATTACCCTAGGCTGCCTACGTACCCTTACTGAGGGATCAAGCCACACGTAGTTCATTCTTACAAAAATCCTATAGTCTCCCCGTACGCCGGAAAATCTAACGCCGCGTACGAGGTCTATCAACACATCGGAAAGTCCTACACTACGTGCAACCTCAACATGACATATCACAATCTCCCTATACGCCGAAAAATTCAATGCCACGTATGGGGTCTGTCAACACACCGGAAAATCCTACGCCACGTGCGACCTCAACATAATATCACATAATCTTCCCATACGCCGGAAAATCCAACGCCACGTATGGGGTCTATCGACACGCCAGAAAATCCTACGCCACGTGAGACCTCAACATAATATCACATAATCTCCCCATATGCCAAAAAATTCAACGCCACGTATGAGGTCTATCAACACGACGGAAAATCCTACACCACGTGCGACCTCAACATAATATCACATAATCTCCTCATATGTCGGAAAATCCAATGCCACGTATGAGGTCTGTCAACACGCCGGAAAATCCTACGCCACGTGCAACCTCAACATATTATCACATAATATCCCCATACGTCGGAAAATTCAACGACATGTATGGGGTCTGTCCTCACGCCAGAAAATCCTACGCCACGTGGGACCTCAACATCATATCACATAATCTCCCCATACGTCGGAAAATCCAACGCCACGTATGGGGTCTATCAACACGCCGGAAAATCTTACGCCACGTGTGACCTCAACATAATATTACATAATTTCCCCATACGTCGAAAAATCCAACGCCACGTATGGGGTCTGTCGACACGCCGGAAAATCCTACGCCACGTGTGACCTCGACATAATATCACATAATATCCCCATACGCCGGAAAATCCAACGCCACGTATGGAGTCTGTCTCAACGCCGAAAAATCCTACTCCACGTGAGACCTCACAATCACAGGATAGTACTTACAATGAAATCAAGCATCTTTATATCTTTATAATCTAAATATATATATATATATATTTACCAATAGTGCATAAACCTCTACCACAATATAGCATTTGATAATCCCCCAATTTAAAACAATAAATTAATATCCTAATCCCACATAATCAACATAACTCAACCACGCTCAAGACCCGTCAATAGGGTCATTATAATCCTCCTAGGAAGGTAAAATTACATCGAAAGACTCACGGTCAACCAGGGGTCAAACTATCCAAAGTTGGTCAAATGGGCCCACGAGGCCCACGACCTCCAAATTCTGATCTAAGAGTTCCTATGTGTTCTACAAAGCTTAAGACACATGTCCTGCAAGTTTGGTCCAAATCGGATGGTCGGATCGCTCATGATCGCACGATCAGACGGTTACTGTAACCCTAGCCCTAGGGTTGGCATTTCCGGAGTGTTCGGGACTCGATTTTACGATCCGTCAAATCCTACGCAATCCTAAGGATGTCCAGATTAACCTATAATAAACTCAGGACAATCCAACGCGCAATAGGCGATATCCGTTCGGGACTCAAACGGTATCCAAATTGAAATCCGAGCACACCGATGCACTCGTGAGGACCAGGAGATCACATAGGGACATAATGCCCCTTTTCTACAATGCCCACTCACCGCTACACGCCTCGGCAGCGCGTGGGTGTCCAAAGCGATTACGCTTCGCAGTAAAATCTCAAAATCACGGCTTAAGACTCCTACCCTAGATATAACACCCTATTTGGAACCACTTTTGTTCTCGGACCTACCCCAAAAACTGACCGGAAGTGGTTGGAATCGCGATCCCAAAACTGGCCGAAATCCAATTCGAAAATCAGACAATCTAGGCTCAAAATTTATACAATCCTACCCAACCATTAGCTATATTATGAAGAAAGGTTGAATTTCCATACCTAGATCGCCAAAAATGGAGGCCGGACTACGGAGAACGAAGCCGACAAAAATTGAGCGAAAAACCGGCATGAAATTCCCATTTTCTGACGACTGGAGCGGCGGTCGATGTTAGGGAAGGGCCGGGTCAGGATGCCAGGGCTGAGCCGGTCCTTTTGGCACCGATCTCGTCCACAGCCGTGGCTGGTGGCTGGAGTTTCAACGAGAGAGAATGCTGACGTCGTGAGAGAAGAGAGAGAGAGAGAGAAAATCATATTTTTATCAAACCCTTTTCGCAATATTTACGATTGTGCCACTGGTGATGTTTTGCTCGTAACTTCTTCGTTACAACTCCGATTCAAGCCCACTACGTGTCTACGGACTCATCACGCCGTGCTCTACACAACGGTATAGTCGAAATTCCCAAAATCCTTCTCGGTCAAAAAGGCAACTTTATTACTAGTATAATATTCTAGGGCCAAAATGGTCTTTTATCTTAATAAATTAATATTTACCAATTTATTTAGGACCGGGTTGTTACAATCACCCTCAACCTCTTCATTTATAGCCTCATCAATAGCAATTTCATCACTCTCATCCTCCACATTTATACCCTCAAGAACACTACCTTCATCACCCTCATCCTCCACATTTATAGCCTCTTCAAGAGCCTCTTCATTATCCTCATCTTCCTTATACATACCCTCATAACTAGATTGTTCATTACTATCATCTTCATGTTCAAATTCAGCAACTAGATTTCTTGCAATAGGACCCCTCTCCCTCCAAGGCACTGCAGTTTCATCCACATTAATAATAGTGGGGTGTTCCAAGTAAATTACAATCACTCTTTCAAAGCTATAGGAGGCACCAAATGACACCATTCAAGTAGCTGAGCATCACTATCTATGCACACTTTTTTTACCATTTTGTATCCCTGTCATAACCACTTGGTCATGGTAGCCAAGCTCTTTTGCATACTCATATATCTCTAACAATTTTATGTAGTTCAGAAGACACCAATCCAAATAATCAATCGACCCCCCCTCTCCCCCACATAAAACCACCACTCATTGAGGTTTGGGGACTTTACCATTCTACCTCCATGGTGTACTTCAAAGGTGACTATTCCTTTGTCATATACACAACAGAACATAAAAAAAAACACACTTTAACCACTGCCTAGTCATATGTACAGTTTAAAAAGGAAAACACAATCACCAAACTACCAGTAAACAAACATGGAGCAACATTCACACGCAACTAACAATTTTAAAGCACTAAAAGAACCTTTAAACAACTAGTAAACATGAAAACATAACATCAAGACATAGGGGACCACAACAATTTTTTATTCCAGGCTTTTCAAACTCAACACCTTTGAACCTAGACAATAAAGAAGCTTAAACTTGGACCACATTTTGTAAATCTCTCGCTTTCATTGATTCCATTTCAAAAGAGAAGGGCCACTTATAGAACTCAGGTTGAGAACCTCCTTTCTTTCTCGGCACCGCTATTGTCCTTTTCATTCTCTCCAATATTCGCGCTTCTCCCAATATTTCAATTCTTTTGCTTTGATTCTTTGCAATATTCGCTCCTTCTCAGATTTATGAATCTCTCTCTCTCTCTCTCTCTCTCTCTCTCTGATTATACACTCTAAACCCTAATCTCCAAATTATTTCGACTAAGAAGCTTCTTTTTTTGGCCAAATCTACAAACTGATCTACTTTGAATTGGATTTTAAAAGCATGTGGGGTCCACTGTGCCACGTAGGATGCTAACTATGTTGACATAAACTTTGATTCATGTCAGCTAGTCTACGCATAAATAGTTTATCCATTTCCAAAAGGAAGATTTAATTACGTGAACTAAATTTAAAACTCATCCAGAAAATATTTATGTATAAAAGCACTTTGATCACGTTTTTAATTACTAAATATATAATATAACAATTAAAAAGTTACCCTAAACTTTGTAAGATGGTGAAACTTTTGACATATGTTTTTTATTATATGATTTTATTAGTTTTGTCAAATTAAATTGAGATGATTTTGAGTAGTTGAGTGAAATTGTATAGTTCAATTGAATGTAATTGAGTTGAATAATACTTTAAGGTTAAATTTAAGTGTTACAATATGAATCATTTAAAAATAGAAAAAAAAAAAAAAAGGATTCAAGATGGGTTTGGGATACCATTCCCCGACGGGGACGGGAATGGGGATTCCCCGAAATTTCATATCGGGGATGGGGACAAGGACATGGGCGAGAATGAAGAGTAAGGACGGAGATGGTATTGCCATACCCGACTCCTAACCCGCCTTTTACCATCCCGCTTGGATTTGTGTTTTCTTTTACCATATTCTACATGTAAACTTTTAAAACCCATGTTTTAATCTCAACCATCAATATCGATCCAACGGTTGAATTTGATGTTCGCACACAACTAGCTGTCCTCAAGAGAGATAAATTTCTACGTGATTTGCCCTAGAGCATGGGCCAAACTAATCAATGTTAAAATGGCAAGGCTCCTCCATTTAGTATTATTAAGTTGTCATAATATGTTTGTTGAATTAATGCATAATGTTATTTCAAAACGAAATTATATTATTTCAAAACCCAGAGGGTAAGTAATGCAAACCAACAATCTTATTCAATTAATATTACATCATAGTAATTTGTTGTAGGTACGTAGGGAAAAAACATATTGGCCAACTTAATACATCCAACCAAGCACATCGATTGGTTGTTCTTTCCTTGGCCTTTTATGCTCTTCGCATATAATTATTGTTGTATTTTACTAATTGTTGTCGTACCAGAACTGTTTCTGAAGATAGTCAACCACATTGTTGTCCACTTGGAAGGCCTTGGCTAGAACATCAGGGTTGATGAGAGGCTTGGAGCCAAACACTGCATTGGCTATGGTGATCACTCCTGGGTTCTGGCTGCTAAGCCCAGCGAAGGCTACAGCGTTGACGTGTCCCACATTGAATTGGAAGTGAATGAGGCCAATTGGGAACACAAACACATCTCCCTTGTTCAACACTTTGGTGAATAGGCGATTTCCATCACCGTTGGATGTGACGAAACCAACATAGAGTGATCCTTCCAATACCACAAGAAATTCGGAGGCACGAGGGTGAGTGTGAGGAGGGTTTAGGCCATTTGGTGCAAAGTCTATGCGAGTCAGGGATATGCCGAGAGTGTTCAACCCTGCTATTTGGTCCACATTCACAGTTGTCACATTTGAACCAAGCGGATTTTGTGTGTTTCTTGGATTTTGGAGGCCAGAAAAGAAGAAATCATTTGCATTGACAAGCTTTGGGTCCTTGCAGAATTTCCCATTTACAAACACTGCGCCTGCACCGAAATATCCACCTAAGCGAAACAGAACCCACATGATATATTAGAGAGGTGATCAATAAGATAGTCAGTAAATATAGTACAAATAGCACATACATGTGTAAGGGACAATACATATATATATGTATCTGTAAAATTATGTACTAATAGATTGTTCATGCATGAGAGGCCATGCAAATGCATATAGTTAACAGAAAAACAATCTTCATAATATTCCTAATGCCTTAGGAAGAAAATAATTCATGTGGAAATAATTGCAGGGCAGAATATAATGAATATAATTACTGCATACCAGCAGATTTGGTGTCATCGAGTGCTACACAGAAGTCCTGAAGAGGACTGGGGTCAGAGGCAGAGACAAGGAAGGTTGCAGATGCCAATATGGCAAGAGTGCTTATGAGGAAATGAACACCTTTCATTGCAGTTGGCTTAATTAGAGCTAGGTTGCCTCAGAACTTTCTTTTACTGTTTTTTCTTTGTGTGTAGAGAGTTTTGGTTTGAGGGTGTGGGATGAAAATCCTTCATGGCTTAGAAGCCTATTTATAGACTGGAGAGAATGAACTGGTCTTGTACTCTTGGATATGATTTTCCTTGTCGAAGCAGGTAAAGATTTGAATATTGTAGTATTTAGAGGCAAGTCAAGACTTGGTATTTGACAAAATCTCACCTTTAAGTTTAACTATTGAACAATAAATTTCCTATATATATTTTAGCACTAGAAAAAGAAAATTCAGTTGTGATAGAATTTTGAAGAACTTTGACTCAGCACTACTGTTTGGTGTTTCAATAAAAAAAGTTACCTTTTGTAAAGGGTTATTAGGGTTGTTTAATTATAAGACACGGTCAGTTGAGGGAGAATATATTCATATAATTATGATGATGAAAGACCAGGTATTAGGAGTTGTACCAAAAAAAAGAGTAGTTAGGAGATAATTTTTTTTTTTTTTTAAATTAGGTGGTATTTAACCAATGGAAATGTTCAATGCTTATGCTATATATGGATTCATTCTACAAAGAGAATGAAATTCATTTCCTTATTTATTAACATTGATGGTGACAATTTGCCTCGATATAAAATTTTACAGTCAGTCCACCAATTAACGTTGAGTGCATGACTTTTTCTTCTTTTTCATTTTTTCACCTTCTAGCTGGTTGAAAGTTGTCTTGCTAAAATGGATTCTGCAGTGGCTATGGTGTCTCTGGTTTCAAGCTGCTGGGAGCTTATGGGAAAGTTTGATACCTGTGCTCTTCAGCATGTTTATAGAGAAAGAAATGTGGTTGCTTGATATGGCTCCGAGTTGGATTGGCTCTAGCCTTGTTGATGATTTGCTAGGAGTCACTAGGACTCGGTCTCTGTAGTGAGTAGTTGCTCTGTGTTTCTTGGGGTTTTACACCCCCCAGTTCATAGAAAAAAAAGAACTGGTCTTGCTCAAAGCAGCCGCTGCTCCTGATTATTTTCCCGTTTGGGTTAGCTGGTGGTGCTTTTGTTTTTGTTTTTTGTTTTTTTTTTTTCCATATTGTGTTTTCTTTTTGGTCCTAAAACACAGATGTTATTCAGATAATTGGCAGGCACACCTGAATTCAATCTGATGCTGCTTAACTTCAAATGACGTTTAACAACATGACTGAGTAGCTTTTAAACAGACAAATGTGTCATTTAATTTTTATGGAAATCAGTAAGTCGAATATATATATACATATATATATTTAATAACCCTAGTTGTTATGGTTGTAGATTATAGAATTTTCAAAGTGAGAAAGTAGAGAGAGATGAGAAGGGAGAAGAAAATGTGAAACAGATATGGAGATCATGAGAAGATGAAAAAAAAAATTGAAAAAAAACGTTGTCTGAAATCCACCACAATCTGTCCTGTTCGCCCGGTCCCTTTTTTCACTACAAGATACTGGAATTGAAATCGAACCAAACCGGTCTAGTTCAGTTTTTGGTTAACTCAGTCTGGTTTTTGGTTATTCCGATTTTTTTCTGCTCAATTCAGCTCGATTTTTCAGTTTGAATGCCCAGAGAGGGAGGATAGGAGAATGAGAGGAAAATAGAAGAAGGCAGAGAAAGAGGAGAGAGAAGATGATTGTGTGGGTCAATGGGTCTCAGTCATGTGAATTTGTGTTTTCTTTCACCAGATTCTACATGTAACCTTTAAAATCGATCCAACGTTGAATTTAATGTCTGCACTAATTGCACGCAAATAGATGTCTGTTGAAAAAAGTAATGCATATTTGTGTAGATATTGTTAAACGTAATGCATTTGTATCAGTTATTAAAGTAGAGTTGTATCTCTTGAAGAAGAGTTTTGTTTAAGAAGAGTTGTATCTCTTTAGAAGTCAAGAGTTGTGTCTGCAACTCTTGGAACTAATCCAAGAGTTATGTCTGTTATGAAAAGATCTGAATATTATTATAAATAGCCAATAAGATGGCCTAGTGTTGTAATCAGTTTTTAGGAAATCAATAAAGCTTCAGTATTTCTGTTTAAAACTCTCTTCCATATTCTCTCTTATCCATCTTTCTCCAACCGATATAACTACACAATTCTAGAAAACTCAAGAAACTACAAACTAAATTATGGAACAAAAAAATATGAGAATATTCTAGATAAAGCCAGTGGACTTGGTGATGTCGGCTAACACAACAAAAGTTTGAAGAAAGTTCCAGAACAACCATGCAGCAATGAATTGTGAAGTTCACCAACTATGTCGGTTGAACATGTGGCTGGACTCGGGCATATGTCGGCTACTTACACCTATAAAAGGAGTTGTATCATTCCCAAACAAAGTGGAGTGAGCCAATCAACTCCCAATCTTTGTGGAGCCAATAAGCTCACCAAGTGAAGGGCCAAATAGCCCAAACTAATCTAAACCAAGTGTTGTGGCCAATAAGCCAATATGCTATGTGTATAAGGCCAATTAGCCTATACAAAGCCATGTACTATCCTCCTTCAATCTAATAAAATCACTTTGTTTCCCCTTCAATTCTAACACTGTCCTCGAGAGAGAGAAATTTCTACTTGATTTGCCCTAGAGCATGGGCCAAATTTATCAATGTTAAAATGACAAGGCTCCTCCATTTTAGTATTATCAAGCTGTCATAATATCTTTGCACAATGTTATTTCAAAACTACAGTATGAAATTATGTTATTTCAAAACCCAGAGGGTAAGTAATGCAAACCAACAATCTTATTCAATTAATATTACATCATAGTAATTTATTGTAGGTACGTAGTTGAAAACATATTGGCCAACTTAATACATCCAACCAAGCACATCGATTGGTTGTTCTTTCCTTGGCCTTTTATTCTTTTCGCATATAATTATTGTTGCATTTTACTAATTGTTGTCGTACCAGAACTGTTTCTGAAGATTGTCAACCACTTTGTCGTCCACTTGGAAGGCCTTGGCTAGAACATCAGGGTTGATGAGAGGCTTGGAGCCAAACACTGCATTGGCTATGGTGATCACTCCTGGGTTCTGGCTGCTAAGCCCAGCGAAGGCTACAGCGTTGACGTGTCCCACATTGAGTTGGAAGTGAATGAGGCCAATTGGGAACACAAACACATCTCCCTTGTTCAACACTTTGGTGAATAGGCGATTGCCATCACCGTTGGATGTGACGAAACCAACATAGAGTGTTCCTTCCAAGACCACAAGGATTTCAGTGGCACGAGGGTGAGTGTGAGGAGGGTTTAGGCCATTTGGTGCAAAGTCTATGCGAGCCAAGGATATGCCGAGAGTGTTCAGTCCTAGTAGGTTGTCCACATTCACGGCTGTCACATTTGAACCAAGCGGATTTTGTGTGTTTCTTGGATTTTGGAGGCCAGAAAAGAAGAAATCATTTGCATTGGCAAGCTTTGGGTCCTTGCAGAACTTCCCATTCACAAACACTGCTTCTACTGCCAAAAAAAAAAGTTATATTAAACTTTAGTGTTAGAGCTATTCGGAGGTAAAATCCACGTACGTAAGTGGAAACCACTTTAATATATATCAAAGTGATGATCACTAAGATGCCCAGTAAATGTAGTACAAATAGCATTATTCATATGTAAAATTACGTACTAATAGATTTTTCATGCATGAGAAGAAGCTATAGTTAACAGAAAAACGATCTTCATAAACCTAATATCTAATCAAAATAATTCATGTGGAAATAATTGCGGGGCAGAATATAAATAATTAACACAAGTATATATTAATACATACCAGCAGATTTGGTGTCATTGAGTGCTACACAGAAGTCCTGAAGAGGACTGGGGTCAGAGGCAGAGACAAGGAAGGTTGCAGATGCCAATATGGCAAGAGTGCTTATGAGGAAATAAACACCTTTCATTGCAGCTGGCTTAATTAGCTAGGTAATAAAGATTTGGTTGTGGGATGGAAATCCTTTATGGGTTAGAAGCCTATTTATAGACTGGGGAGAATGAACTGGTCTTGTTCCTGGATATGATTTTCCATGTCGAAGCAGGTAAGGATTTGAATATATATATACACACTTAGTATTTAGAACCAAGTCAAGACTCGGTGTTTGATTAAATCTCACCTTTAAGTTTAACTAGAAGGTATATATTGACCAAAATTTTATATTAATTTTCTTCCTTCCAGATCCATGTAGTTTAGGGTTTGAATCTTTTACTTCAAATTAATTGCTGCTTCTACTTTAGGTGGTATTTAACCAATGGAAATGTTCAATGCCTCTACTTTATATATGGAATGGATTCATTCAGTCAAAGAGAGTGAATTACGAAACTCATTCTCCCATTAACATTGATGGTGACAATTTGCCTCAATATAAAATTTTAAAGTCCTTCCACCAATTGCTTCTGTCATTTCCACCTGCACCCCAGAAATTTGAGTGCATGACTTTTTCTTCTTTTTCATTTTTCACCTTCTAGCTGGTTTGAAACTGGTCTTGCTCTCTGTTTTCCCACTTGGGGTTAGCTGCTGGTGTTTCTTTTTTCTTTTTGGCTCTTATATTTTGGTCCTAAAACACAGTTGTTATTCAGATAGTTGGCAGGCACACCTCAGTTCAATCCGACTGGACTGATGGTGCTTTAACTTCAAATGATGTTTACCAATTTGACTGAGTCCCTTTGCAATAATATTTCTTGAATTGGTTGGGGACCTTTTACGTGGTTGAGACAAATCGGTCATTTATTTTTTATGGAAATCAGTAATAACTTTTTTTTTTCATAACCCTAGTGCTATGGTTGTAGATAATAAAACTAGAATTTTCAAAGAGAGAAAGTAGAGAGAGATAAGAAGGGAAAAGAAAATGCGAAACAGAGATGGAGATTATGAGAGTATGAGGGAAGATGAAAACAAGAAAAAGAAAACGTGGTCTGAATCCTTCCCTCTTTGTATTTCATTCAAAATAACTTTCTACCCATTTTAACTAAGAATTAGCAACCAAAAAGAAAAAAGTAGTGTTTCTGGAAATACTCAGGCTTAAATTTACACTTCTAGCGATAAATTTTCCTTTGGTCAATAGTGAATAATTCATTAAACAGCCCAAAGGCAGCAAAGGTAATTCGACCTAAGAAACATAAAGGGATACATGATTGGATAATATAGTTGAAATCAAAATAAAATCCGAAATCGGTAACCATCAATGCAAAGTAAACTTGCCATAAAAATTAGATAACTAAAGGAAGAGATTAGGATGCTGAGGTTGGTCGAGATCATATAGCTCCAGAAAATGGCTCCTAGAATCAGGCTCACTGCAGAAATTATATCCAACTTCACCAACTCTACCCAAGTTTTCCAAGTCTCCTAGATCTTCATATATGTTGCTTGTATTGAAATGAGGTGTAGCATTGCCCAAATGTTCGAGGTTATTAAGTTCCTGCAGGAGAATATGCACACATTAATACACTTAGGGAAGCCAACAGATACAGATGTATGTAAGAAAAATTAAAATGTATTAAACAGTATGGAAGTTACACCATCTAGTTTAAAACTCATGCTTCAAGCAATGACATTCTGTAATTGAGAACAGTCAGATATTACTATAAGCAGTAACATATCATTGCTCATTGGAAAAACAAGAGAGCATGATCAAGAAAGCAGGAAGAGAAAGAAAATCCTCATCAGCAGAGGATAATAGAATACAATTACTCCTAGCAAAATAAAGCAGGGTTTTTCTTTACTCTCCAGCTATGGGAAAGGAAACAGTGACAAGAACCAAAAATATCTGAAAGAAGCATCCGATTGTTAATGTGTAAATGGTGAACTGATTTAGTATTGTAATCGTTTTGTTTAGTGTTAAGTCTTAGCTCATAGGCTAAGTTAGTTTGTTAAGTCTCATAGGACTTGACTTGGATAGGTGTCTTAATCGTATTGATAGTGTAGTTGGATGGTTGAGATTGAAGCTAGGAGCTGTCTAGCTCTCTCTCTCTCTCTCCTCTAACGGTAATATGAGTGTGAATTAGTTACCTCACACGATAGATGAATGCAAGTGTTTTACAGAGCAATTTTGTTCATCTCTCTCTCTTCTGCATCATTCTCAATACTCCATTTTCTCATTAGCTCAGATTAGGTCATAAACTCTAACATGGCCTCAGAGCCAAGTTCGATCTAAATTTTCTGGGCGTTGTGACTGTGAGGTTGGGCTCGAATTTGTAAGCAAAAGCTCATTGCGTGATTCTTGAGCTCAAATCAGAAATCTAGACTAACATGTCTGGATCTGGAGGAGGAGAACTCAGAGTGCCAATCTTCAATGGAGAAAACTTCAATTTCTGGCAGATCAAGATGAAAACCATCTTTCGATCACACGAGCTATGGGAAATGGTTGAGAATGGGTATAAGATTCCGGTGAAGGAGGAGGCACTCACGGAGGCAGAGAAGAAGCTGTTGCGTGAGTATGCGGTGAAAGATGCCAGAGCATTAGGCATTATTCAAGGAGCTGTGTCCGATTAGATTTTTCCAATGATTGCAACTCAGGAAAGTGCAAAATCTGCATAGGACATTTTAAAACAAGAATTTGTAGGTGACAAACAAGTAAGATCTGTGAAACTCCAGGGTCTTCGTAGAGATTTTGAATATACATGTATGAATGATAGTGAGACACTTTTTGGGTATATTGCTAAACTGTTTGATTTAATTAATCAAATGAGAAGCTATGGTGAGGATTTGAGTAATCAACGAATTGTCCAGAAATTGTTGATTAGCTTACCTAAATCCTACGATAGCATTGCAGTTGTGATAGAGAATACTAAAGATCTGGACACCATTGATGCACAAGATGTAGTTGCTATTTTGAAAGGGTATGAGTAGAGGCTTGATAGGCATGGTGAGAATGGTACAGAGAAGGCATTTGCGAGTTTGAATATTGGATCGAAATCCAATAGGTCCAATAGTCAAAACAACTAGAATGAGTCTCAGAAATCTAAATGGAAACCATGGAGTAACAAGGTTAAAGGGAGCAAGAAGGCTATTTCTTATGAAGGGAACAATAAGGCTAGTTCTTATGTGAAGAATGAGGCAACAAACACTGGAGACAAGTGTAAGTTTTGTGATAAACTTCACTATGGTGAATGCTGGGTTAAAAACAAAGTCAAATGTCACAAGTGCAATAAAATTGGACATATTGCACGATATTGCAATACAAACAAGACTGTTCAACAAGGGCATTTTGCAAATCAGGTTGAAGAAACTGGAAATTTGTTTTATGCAAATCATACTGAGACAGAGAAAAGGGTAAGTGATGACTGGTATATAGACAGTGGATGTAGTAACCACATGACATCTCAAGAAGATTTGCTTGTTGATATTGATAGGAGAGTGAAAGCCAAAGTTCAAGTAGGCACTGAAGTGTTGGTTGATATAGCAGGGAAAGGGACTTTGGTCATTGAAACTACAAAAGGCAAACGGTACATAAAAGAAGTCATGTTGGTACCTGGCCTTGCAGAAAACTTGCTCAGTGTGGGACAAATGACAGATCATGGCTATTTTCTCTTGTTTGGAAATTGTAAGGTTGACATATTTGATGATAGAACTTTACAACATTTGGTAGTAAGTGTAAGGCATAAAGGGAATAGGTGTTTTCCACTAGTTTTCAATACAAACAAAGAGTTTGCTTTGAAAACCAGTGTGCATGAGTTTTCCAAGTTGTGGCACAAGAGGTTTGGGCATTAAACTTCACAAGTCTCAAGCTGTTACAGAAACAAGAACTTGCATTGGGGCTGCCTAAAATCCAAGAGCATGATGCAGTATGTCATGGATGTGCAATGGGGAAGAATCATAGAGAGGCATTTCCACAAGAATCGAAATGGAGAGCAAAGGAGCCACTAGGATTGATCCATTCAAATATATGTGGTCCTATGCAAACACCAAGTTTGGGAGGGACTAGATACTTTATCACTTTCATTGATGACTACTCAAGAATGTGCTGGGTATATTTTTTGAGAAACAAGTCAGAAGCACTTCATGTGTTTAAGAAGTTTAAAGTGATGGTGGAACTTAAAAGTGGGTATCATATAAAGAGGTTAAGGACAAATAGAGGAGGGGAGTTCAATTCACATGAGTTTGTGCAGTTTTGTGAAGAATTGGGAATAGAAAGACAGCTCACTATTGCCTACTCTCCCCAACAACATGGCGTGGCAAAAAGGAAGAACAGAACAGTTATGGAAATGGCGAAGTGCATGGTTCATGAGAAAGAGATGCCATACAACCTGTGGTGTAAAGCAATAAACACAGTAGTGTATCTGTTAAATTGAAGTCCAACAAAAGCTTTAGAAAACTCTACACCTTTTGAGAGGTTTAGTGGAAGAAAGCCAGGTATTAAACACTTAAAAGAGTTTGGCTCAGTGTGTTATCCTTTAGTTCCAGGAGCTGTGAGACACAAGTTGGAAGCAACAAGTGCCATAGGTGTTTTTATCGGCTATGGCATCTATGATAAGGGATATAGGATACTGAATCCTATAACTCAGAAAGTGTTACTCTCTAGAGATGTGATCTTTGATGAACATGGCAAGTGGGATTGGGAGAAGCACAAAGTCTAGGAAATCTGTATTCCCCTATCTATAAACAGATATACAAATATGAATAGAACTACTGATGAATTGGAAAATCAAGATCAAGTGATTTCTGATGATACTCAGGTTGAAAGTGAGATTCCCTTAGCTATTACGGGTGGAGAATCAAGTAGTCATTCTTAGTATGATGATACTCCATTGAGATATAGAAATTTAAGTGAAATCTATGAAAGGTGCCATGTATGCATTCTTGAGCCTGAGAGTTTTGATGAGGCTGCAACGGATGAGGCATGGAGAAAGGCAATGGAAAATGAAATAAGCATGATAGAAAAGAACCAGACATGGGAGTTGGTGAACAGACCATTTGATAAACCTGTGATTGGGGTAAAATGGGTATACAAGACAAAATTGAATCTAGATGGGTCAATTCAGAAGAACAAGGCCAAACTAGTTGCAAAAGGTTATGCACAAAAGCCAGGGATTGATTATAATGAAACCTTTGCACTTGTGGCCAGATTGGACACCATAAGAACTCTCATTGCATTGGTTGTAAAGAACAACTGGAAGTTGTATCAGTTGAATGTGAAATCTGCATTTTTGAATGGGGTACTTGAAGAAGAAGTCTACATAGAGCAGCCATATGGATTTCTAGTGAAGGCTAAAGAGGATAAAGTGTACAAATTGCACAAGGCTTTGTATGGATTGAAGCATGCACCTAGGGCCTGGTATGGAGACATTGATTCTTACCTTGTGCAATGTGGTTTCAAAAAAAGTACCAGTGAGGTAACTTTGTATGTGAAGTGTAAGGGAAACTCAGAGTTGGTCATAGTATCAATATATGTTGATGACATTGTTTACACTGGTAACTCACAAGAATTGTTGCAGGAATTCAAGTCAGATATGATGCAGAAGTATGAGATGACAGACTTGGGTTTATTGCATCACTTCCTAGGAATGGGAGTTATACAGAGTGATAATTGCATCTTTCTACATCAGAGGAAGTATGCTTCTACTCTCTTACAAAAATTTGGCCTGCAAGAGTGCAAATCAGTGAGTATTCCTCTTGTTCCAAATGACAAACTAAGGAAGGATGATGATAGTGGAGCTGCAGATGAGGCTCAGTATCAAAAACTGGTTGGAAGCTTACTTTACCTTAATGCAACCAAACCAGACATAATGTATGCTACTTGTTTGTTGTCAAGGTTTATGCATTGTCCAACCAACAAGCATTATGGAACGGCTAAAAGGGTTCTTAGATATATTCAAGGCACTCTTGATTTTGGTTTGGAGTACAAGAGAGGAGAAGAGACAATTTTGATAGGCTTCTGTGACAGTGATTGGAGTGGTTCAGAAGATGACATGAGAAGTACATCTGGATATGCCTTCACCTTTGGCAATGGGGTGTTTTCTTGGACATCTGTGAAGCAACAATGTGTTGCTCTATCCACAGCAGAAGCCGAGTATATTAGTGCCTCAGAAGCTACGGCACAAGCTACATGGTTAAGATTTGTGTTGGAGGATTTTGGTGAAATGCAAGCTGTTGCCACACCACTGAATTGTGACAACACCTCAGCCATTGCAATCACCAAGAATCCAATCTTTCATCAGAAAACCAAACACATAAATCGGAGGTATCACTACATCAAGGAAGCTTTACAACAAGGTGTAATCGACTTGCTTCATTGTCCTACAAAGGAGCAAGTAGCTGACATATTCACTAAGGTTTTGGCAAGAGAACAGTTCTCATATCTTAGAGAATTGCTTGGGGTGAAATCAGTTCACAATTTGAAGGGGAGTGTTAATGTGTAAATGGTGAACTGATTTAGTATTGTAATTGTTTTGTTTAGTGTTAAGTCTTAGCTCATAGTCTAAGTTAGTTTGTTAAGTCTCATAGGACTTGACTTGGACAGATGTCTTAATCGTATTGATAGTGTAGTTGGATGGTTGAGATTGAAGCTAGGAGCTGTCTAGCTCTCTCTCTCTCTCCTCTAACAGTAATATGAATGTGAATTGGTTACCTCACACGATAGATGAATGCAAGTGTTTTACAGAGTAATTTTGTTCATCTCTCTCTCGTCTTCATCATTCTCAATACTCCATTTTCTCATTAGCTCAGATTAGCTCATAAACTCTAACACCGATAGCATAAAGAACACTAATTAGTTACAGCATTTGCAAATATGTATTGGCAAGCTACAACACACGCACAGAGAGTGTTTTAAAATGATAACACAAATAGGAAAGAAAAGACTTCTTAGTCAAATAAACACCAAAGGCATTGCAAGATTCACATAACCAAATAAAAAATCGGCATACTTAATGACTGGAAAAAGCCAAGATGAAAATGGCAAACACATCAGTACATGCGGTAACTGATAACATTACAAATTTGAATCCAAATATTAAATCCTAATTTGCATTTCCACTTGCCACTAAAATCAAGAATGTTACATGCCAATACTACATGTAAGGAAAAGGGAAGAGCGCATTACACACCTCATTTTTGCCATTATCATTCACAAGAAACATGCTTTCTTCTGCAAAGGAATCCATAATTGGCAGGGTCTCATCACCATTAGAAGCAGGAGGGTTCTCCATTGTAACAAAATTAAAGGAAACTGATTTGATAACATTGCAAGGAGTTGTACCAAAAAGAAAGAGTAGTTAGGAGATAATTATATTTTTTTTTTAATTAGGTGGTATTTAACCAATGGAAATGTTCAATGCTTATGCTATATATAGCTTCATTCTACAAAGAGAATGTAATTCATTTCCGTATATCTTAACATTGATGGTGACAATTTAGACAATTTAGCTGGTGGGGTTTTCTTTTCTTTTTTTTTTGGTTCTCATTGTTGGTCCTAAAACACAAATGTTATTCAAATAATTGGCAAGCGCACCTCAATTCAATCTGATGATACCTAACTTCAAATGATGTTTATCAACTTGATACAGTAGCTTTTAAAGAGTCCCTCCAGTAATATTTTAAAGAGACAAATCTGTCATTTAATTTTAATGGAAATCAGTAAGTTGAATATGTTATTATTATTTTTAATAACCCTAGTTGCTATGGTTGTAGAGAGAGAGAGAGAGAGAGAGAGAGAGAGAGAGAGAGAGAGGAGAACGAGAGAGGAGAAGGAGAGGAAAATAGAAGAACGCGGAGAAATAGGAAAGAGAATATGATTGTGCGGGTCAATGGGTCTCAATTAGGTGGGATGGAAAAAATCTCCGTCAAGTTGGGTCCCCGGTCCTAATGGGGGGAAATTGGGGTACGTACGAGAATCCCCAATTTTTCAGAATACCCGATCGGAGATGGGCCGTGGATAGTATTGTTATCCCCATCTCCGAACCCGACCCGATAAGTGATGTATTTATTTTAAGGATTAACTATAGTAACACCCCCCAACCCAAAACTATGGAGGTCATTACAAACTCATCCCAACCCTTAAAGACCCGTTTGACCAATACCAACTTCACGTAACCTTTGGAAATACACCCTCCGTTAGAAAAACCATTAAAAAATTTGTTAACTGTTGATTTGGCAAAATAGGGTTTCAATTTAAAGTTGATTTGGCACAAAAAATTAATAAATTAAAAGTACAATTCATAAAATATTATAAATTTAAAACTAAAACCAAAAACCAAAAATTAAAAAATTAAAATTAAAACACAGCCCCTAAACCCTAATGTTTTAAAACAAAAGCATAAATAATAAAATAACAAAAAAGTTTTTCAAAAAGTAACAAAAAAGAAAAGACAACCTAGGTATACCCAACCCCACCCACATAGCAACCTCATTCATGCCCTATCATCCCAAACCCCCCTACACCGGTCATCAACCCAACCGACCCCCAAACCATCCCACCAATCCCCTGCGAACCCACTTTCTCCTTTGTCGCTCCACAAAAACCCAAATCTGAGTCTAGGGTGGAGGTTGAATCTGGGAACATCTTAAAGGATGGCCAGAAAGAAAGCGAGGCATGTGTGAGCCATGGGGGTGCTTTTTTGGGTGATGTGAAGATGACAGTGATGGTTCAGCTAGATTCTTCAAAGGAGGAAGGAGATGGGTTTTGGGGTTGGGTGTCTTCACAAATTTTGTAACATCCCGACCCAAATTTAAGTATTCGTTTAATTTAATAAGTTATGAAATTACAATTTTGCCCTCGGAGAAAGGGTTATTTTGGTCACTTTTTTAATCCAAAAGGATTTTGGCGAAATGAATGGCACAATGACGTAGATCACGTCGAGATGATTCCGTAGACATGTAGTGGGTTCAAATCAGAGTTGTAACGAAGAAGTTACGATCAACGGAAGCCTAGTGGCATAATTGTAAATATTTTGAAGTCCAGTTTTTCAAAATCATATTTTCTCTCTTCTCTCTCTCGCTCTCTCTCTCCCCCCATCCTCACGATCTCTTTCTTCCACTCACGAACAGCCCCTCTCCCCTCCTTGTTTGCACAGCAAGCCACATTTTGGCCTGCCACCGTCACATCCGACCACCAATCCTCACGGGATAGGTACCAAAACAACCAAAAGGCCTTCCTCTTCCTACCCCACCCTGCCTCCGACGGAACCACCTCCTCCAGTCACCGGAAATTGCGAAAAATGGTCATTTTTTTACGTAAAACTTCCGACGTTCGTTCCATCGATTCCGACCACCAATTTCTTCGATCTAGGTATGCTTTTTCATCCTCTCAACGTGTTCTAGCAGATGGTTGGTTGATTAGGATCAATTTTTGAGTTTTGGAACTCGTTTTATCGCTTAAAGTTTTAGCCGATTTTCGGCTCATTTTTTCGACAAGTTCTTGTCACTTTTTGGTCATGGTTGAAGAACAAAAGTTGCTCCACTCATTGTCTTGATCACGTAGATATAGGTCTTGACCGACGGTTTTGAGGATTTTCGATCACATGAATTTCTCTGGGCACCCACGCGCTGCCGACTCCTGGGCACTATTTGGGTGACCCTTTTGGTCCTAAAATGTTCCCCATGTCGTCCGTGCACGACGGTATGCTCGGATTTGAATTAGATTATCGTTTGACTGTCGATCGAATTACGCATATTAGGCATTATCCGGGTTCAATATATTCGGACCTTTGGATCGACTCCAATTTCAAATATGTTAATCTAGGTATCTCTTGGATCATGTAGGAATTCACGGATTGTGAATTGGAGCCCTAGATATTCCAATTCAATGGTTCAATGATTTGGATAAACAGTATGGTTTGGATATGTCGAAACTCGGGCACACTTGATGGGGTATTACCGTAGACCCTTAGCGGGGTTATCTGCGCACATAGGATTTGTCACAAGCGCACGAGTATTGAGAATTATGATGTGCTTGCTGGTGAGCCTAGTCCCCCGGTTGGACGGCTCGTCTATGGCCACATGGTTGTTAAAGATTCCTCCGTGTGGTTCACCCAAATAATCCTCGTGTTGGATTGTTTTCCCCAGTATATGATGTGTACTATCATATGTACCTCCCTTTGGATACTAATGCTTGGAAATAGAGGATATGGATACTTGGATACATGGAAATAGATACTTGGATATGATCAGAACAAAGGCACCCTTGAAGAGATGTTTCATAGACCCTTAGCGGGGTAGTCTACGCTCATAGGACTTGACACAGGTGCACGAGTATTGAGGATTCTGTTGTACGCACTGGTGAGCCTAGTCCCTCGGATAGACGGCTCATTCTTGGCCACATGATTGTTGAGAATTCCTCCATATGGTCTGGTTAAATGATCCCCGAATTGGATTGTTTTCCCCTAGTACATGATGATGGTGTGAGAGGTGTGTGTGTGTATATATATACATATAAAATATACATATGTGAATTCGTTTCCTAGTTGAGATTCTTGAATTTGTGCTTCGTGAGTACCCTGCACAGGTACGAATGTTTATGTCATGGATTAGAAAGTGATGTTCAGCCACATACGCCTAGGGTATGGTTGCAGGGATGAACTGACATAAGGGAAGGAATTTATAATGTGTTCAGTGTATGCTTTGTTGAGTTTGAAGTTGTAGATGAATCTAAAATTAATCGTTGGTTTTACTTTAAATAATTGTATATCATATGAAATCATGATTGTTGATTTAAGAACTACGTGTGGGTTGATCCCTCACAAATGGGTACTTAGGTAGCCTGAGGTTTAACCTAGGTGCAGCCACAAAGTAAACTATTTGAGTTGTGCTTGAAAATTTCTAAGTGTAGAAATAAGTTTTGGAAGAAGAAAGGTCTTCTCTAATTATTTTTACAATAAGTGTTACGAGTGTACGGATTTACCAGAAGTCCTAAAGAAAGTATATTTTAGAAAATATTTGGCTATGAGGCTGGAGGCCTATTCTATAAATTGCATGTTATTATCTTGTACATGTTGTTGGTTGAGTTATAATTGTGTTTAACAAGTTGAAAATTTTGGGAAATATCCATTTTTCAGGGAAAACTCTGCCGAAATTTCGGCAGAAAGTCTCACCTCATTTAATAAGTGGGCCCGGCACCAGTATGATGTCGGAAATACCACAGAATTCGTCTTGAATTCCAAGGAGTTTGGGGCGAGTCTTGTCAAATTTTGGAGAGCGAGAGAGAGAGAGAGAGAGAGAGAGAGAGGGGTAAGATGGGTCCACAGATGGGGGAGGTTGGGCGGTGCAACTGGGTTTTCCTCTCTCTTTGTGTACACACAAACCTAGCTCTCTCTCTCTCTCTCTCTCTCTCTCTCTCTCTCTCTCTCTCTCTTTTCTCGTCTCTC